>LR738710.1:214702826-214730617 GCA_902687465.1 Secale cereale | reverse complement strand
CCCCCCGTCCAACATTCATGGTTTGTGCCCTTCGCGGGAAGAGATATATGGTCTGTTTGGTTTGGCACTCCGAGCAATCCAGCAAAAAAGTTGACGTTGCCTCATTTTTGGCCTCCATTTGGACCTTGTTCAATTCTTTTGATTCGCCCTAGCCCCAACAACATTCCATGTTGGTTTCTTAGCCAATAACTGGCGGCAGAATCCTCCGCCAATTATTTGACGTGCCAATATTGGCATATAGCAAGCACAAGAAGGATTCAAACTGACTTGTTGTCTTGCTCCGCCATTGCATGCTAGTATAGAATATATCAATAAAATGTATATATGTGTAAGTTTAATTTTTGCAATAATTCTACAATAAAAACCACTCATAGTTAAACCTTGAAGGCAAAATCAAACTTTGAATTGAAAATGGAAATCATATTTAAAATTGTAAAGGTGTGAAGTCGGTGGAGTTCCTGCCTCGGTGTTTAGCTCTACCATGTGCATGCATTACTAGCCATCCGCCTCGCTGGCACTCCGCCGCCTTATGCCTACCTGGCGCAATGCGTCATTGGCTTCTGTCACACTGAACGATAGGGTTCGTCGTCGCGGTGTGGTCGGTTGGAGACTTTGAGTGATCAAGTCCATCCTCTAGTGTACAAGAAAATTGCTTTAAGCATACGAGGGAACATTTCTTGGGTAAAGCATACACCTTGAACGTAGGAAAGAACGAGTGAGCTAGTTATCAGATTCATAGTTTTTGGGCTTAGGCCTTAGATGTGCACTGTGGCCTGATTAGTTTTTCTTACAGGTATAATGAAGTACCGGGCCGATACACAGGGTGGTCCATGGACCACCCTGTCCACCCTCCAGCTACGTCACTGATAGCAATATGTGACAATAAGCACTTCAATACCGTATAGCACGGGTAAAAGTATCACCATTGCTATTTATGTTCAACAGAGGTGACGATTTCCTTGCAAACACGAATAAAGTTAACAGTTACACTGACGCACGACGAGAATGTGTAGGTGGTGCAACCAGAGCTGGTTGTCCTGGAGGGCGTAGGCAGTTATGGCTGACTGATTTTCAACCTTCTCTACTAGTAGCTCCGAGGAAATTGTTGACGAAAATGATGGTTGTTTGTGAAGAATGCCGCGGCCCCAACAGGCCCCCTCTGGCGACTTTTTCCGCGTCGGCACCAAAAAACACCCCAGTCGCGCTCCCAGGACGCAGAAATCCGTCGGTTCGACCCGTTTTTGGGCCCGGCGCTCGCAGGCCGAACCCGGCGCGCTAGGGGGGGGGGATGGGGGCGCTCGGGGGCTTCGGCGCAAGGGAAAAGTACGTCTGGCGCACACCGTCAGGCGAAAAGTCTCCAGATTCGCCTCCGACCCCCCGCGCGCTCGGGTGCCAACCGGTTGATCCCGACACCGCCCACCACCCACCACCGCTAGATTGCCCATTCCCTGCCGGAAAAAAGAGCAGAGGTTGTGCCGAGGAAGCCTCTCCACCACCAGCTCGTCGATTTTCCGGCGTTTCGGCCACAGAGGGGGCAGTGTATCGGCCGGTGCGCGCCCACTACGCCCGCAAGGTGTTCGGCGATTTGCCTGCCTCGGCAATGGACTCGGATGACGAGGAGGCGCTCGCCGCGCTGCTGGAGGAGGAAGCCGAGGCCGACGTCCAGGAAGAGGAACATCTCATGGTCCTCGCCGCCCTCGCCGGCCTGCTGGCGAGCAATGAAAAGCCGCGGTGAGGTGGCTCGGCGCCGGGGCGGATCAAAGCAAAGAACCGGCATCGCCTCGAAGGCTACTGCATGCTCTACCCCGACTACTTCGCCGACGCTCCACTGCACGGCGACAAAGTATTTCGGCGTCGTTATCGGATGAGCCGAAAGCTTTTCCTCGGGATTGTGAATTCCATCCGGGAGTTCGACAACTACTTCAAGTGCAAGATGGATTGCACCGGCAAACTTGGATTCACCTCAATCCAGAAGTGCAAGACAGTGATGAGGATGCTTGCATACGGAGCTCCTGGTGATTCACTCGACGACTATGGGCGCATGGCCGAGTCCATCACCATTGAGTGTTTCTACAAGTTCTGTCGGGCAGTGGTGGCAGTGTTTGGACCGCAATACTTGCGAATGTTGGGGAACGTTGCATGGGAAACAAAAAATTTTCCTACGTTCACCAAGATCAATCTAGGAGATGCATCTACGAGGGGAGAGTTGGATCCACATACCCTTGTAGATCGCTAAGCGGAAGCGTTCAAGAACGCGGTTGATGGAGTCGTACTCGCCGCGATTCAGATCGCCGAAGATCCTAGCACCGAAGCAACGGTGCCTCCGCGTTCTTCACACGTACAGCTCGGGGACGTCTCCTCCTTCTTGATCCAGCAAGGGGGAAGGAGAGGTTGATGGAGACACCGGCAGCACGACGGCGTGGTGGAGATGGTGGTGGAGGATTCCAGCAGGGCTTCGCCAAGCACCGCAGGAAACCGAAGATTGTTATGGGAGAAGGAGGGCAGCACCGAGGCACGAACGTGTGTGGCTGCCCTCCCTCTGCCTCTCTTTATATAGGGGGAGTAGAGGGGAGGGGGCGCCCTAGGGTTTCCCCTAGGGGCCGACGGCCAGGGCAGATGGGGAGGGGCGGCGCCCCCTGGGGCTAGGGTTTCCCCCCCAGGTGCCTTGCCCCCCAAGCCTAAGGGGGTGCGGCAGCCCTAGGGGGGTCCAGCCCCCTTGGTGCACAAGGAGAGGGCCCAGGGGGGGGGGCGCACAGCCCTATGAGGGCTGTTGTGTCCCCCCTTTGTGGCCCATTAGGCCCGAAACTCCTTCCGGGACCCCGAAACCCCTTTCGGTCATCCGCCGTCTTCCCGACACTTCCCGGAACACTTCCGGACTCCGAAACCTTTTATCCTATATATCAATCTTCGTCCCCGGACCATTCCGGAGACCCTCGTCACGTCCGGGATCTCATCCGGGACTCCGAACAACCTTCGGTAACCATGCACTGTTCTCACTAACAACCCTAGCGTCACCGAACCTTAAGTGTGTAGACCCTGCGGGTTCGGAAACTATGCAGACATGACCGAGACACTCCCAGGTCAATAACCAATAGCGGGATCTGGATACCCATATTGGTTCCCACACGTTTCTCGATGATCTCATCGAATGAACCACGATGTCAAGGATTCAGGCAATCCCGTATACAGTTCCCTTTGCCTCGTCGGTATGTTACTTGCCCGAGATTCGATCGTCGGTATCTCTATACCTAGTTCAATCTCGTTACCGGCAAGTCTCTTTACTCGTTACCGTAATACATAATCCCGTGACTAACTACTTAGTCACTTTGAGCTCATTGAGATGACGTATTACCGAGTGGGCCCGGAGATACCTCTCCGTCACACGGAGTGACAAATCCCAGTCTCGATCCATG
Source organism: Secale cereale (assembly GCA_902687465.1). Lineage (NCBI taxonomy): Eukaryota > Viridiplantae > Streptophyta > Magnoliopsida > Poales > Poaceae > Secale > Secale cereale. Next base: position 214,727,204 of record LR738710.1, on the reverse strand, counting down.
TCAACTCAACAGACACCTTCGGAGATACCTGTAGAGTACCTTTATAGTCACCCAGTTACGTTGCGACGTTTGGCACACACAAAGCACTCCTACGGTGTCAGTGAGTTACATGATCTCATGGTCATAGGAACTTATACTTGACATGCAGAAAACTATAGCGATAACTGATACGATCAAAAGCTATGTTTAACGTTTGGGTCTCGTCCATCACATCATTCTCCTAATGATGTGATCCCGTTATCAAATGACAACTCATGTCTATGACCTGGAAACCGCGGTCATCTTTGATCAACGAGCTAGTCCTGAAGAGACTTACTAGGGACACAAAGTTTGTCTATTTATCCACACATGTATATGAGTTTCCAATCAATACAATTATAGCATGGATAATAAACGATTATCATGAACAAGGAAATATAATAATAACTCTTTTATTATTGCCTCTAGGGCATATTTCCAACAGTCTCCCACTTGCACTAGAGTCAATAATCTAGCATTACAAGGTAATGAATCTAACACCCATAGAGTCTTGGTGTTGATCGTGCTTAGCCCGTGGAAGAGGCTTAGTCAACGGATCTGCAACATTCAAATCCGTGTGTACTTTGCAAATGCTTATGTCCTCCTCCTTGACTGAATCGCGGATGGAATTGAAGCGTCGCTTTATGTGTCTGGTCCTCTTGTGAAACCTTGGTTCCTTGGCTAGAGCAATGGCACCAGTGTTGTCACAGAACAGAGTCATTGGGTTTAGTGCACTAGGCACTACTCCAAGATCTGTCATGAACTCCTTCATCCAGACACCTTCCTTTGCCGCCTCCGAGGCAGCTATGTACTCCGCTTCGCATGTAGAATCGGCTACCACGCTCTGCTTGGAACTGCACCAGCTTACCGCTCCCCCGTTGAGAATATATACGTATCCGGTTTGAGACTTAGAGTCATCCGGATCAGTGTCAAAGCTTGCATCGACGTAACCCTTTACGACGAGCTCTTGATCACCTCCATAAACGAGAAACATCTCCTTAGTCCTTTTCAGGTACTTTAGGATATTCTTGACCGCTGTCCAGTGATCCATACCAGGATTACTTTGAAACCTTCCGGCCATACTTATGGCAAGGCTGACATCTGGTCTTGTGCACAGCATTGCATACATGATAGAGCCTATGGCTGAAGCATAGGGGACGACACTCATCTTTTCTCTATCTTCCGCAATCACCGGGCATTGAGTCTTACTCAACTTTGTACCTTGCAATACCGGCAAGAACCCCTTCTTGGATTGATCCATTTTGAACTTCTTCAAAACTTTATCAAGGTATGTACTTTGTGAAAGTCCTATCAAGCGTCTTGATCTATCTCTATAGATCTTGATGCCCAATATGAAAGCAGCTTCACCGAGATCCTTCATCGAAAAACTCTTGTTCAAATACCCCTTCACGCTATCCAAAAATTCTATATTGTTTCCAATCAGCAATATGTCATCCACATATAATATTAGAAACGCTATAGAGCTCCCACTCACTTTCTTGTAAATACAAGCTTCATTATAAACTTGTACAAACCCAAACGCTTTGATCACCTCATCAAAGCGAAGATTCCAACTCCGAGATGCTTGCACCAGCCCATAAATGGAACGCTGGAGCTTGCATACTTTGTCAGCATTCTCTGGATCGACAAAACCTTCCGGTTGCATCATATACAACTCTTCCTTAAGAAAACCGTTAAGGAACGCTGTTTTGACATCCATCTGCCAAATTTCATAATCGAAATATGCAGCTATCGCTAACATGATTCGGACGGATTTAAGCATCGCTACGGGTGAGAAAGTCTCATCGTAGTCAATTCCTTGAACTTGTGAAAAACCCTTTGCCACAAGTCGAGCTTTATACACGGTGACATTACCGTCAGCGTCCGTCTTCCTCTTAAAAATCCACTTATTCTGAATGGCCTTCCGCCCTTCAGGTAATACTTCCAAAGTCCATACTTTGTTTTCATACATGGATCCCATCTCGGATTTCATGGCCTCTAACCATTTGTCGGAATCCGGGCCCACCATCGCTTCTCCATAGCTCGTAGGTTCACCGTTGTCTAACAACATGACCTCCAAGACAGGGTTACCATACCACTCAGGTGCAGTGCGTACCCTTGTCGACCTACGAGGTTCGGTAGTAACTTGATCAGAAGCTTCTTGATCATCATCATTGGCTTCCTCTTCAACCGCTGCAGGCTCCACAAAAACATCTTTCTGTGCTGCGCAACTCTCTGGTTGAAGCAGAGGTTCAATAACCTCATCAAGTTCTACCTTCCTCCCACTCAATTCTTTCGAGAGAAACTCTTTCTCGAGAAAGGACCCATTCTTAGCGACAAACACTTTGCCTTCGGATCTGGGATAGAAGGTGTACCCAACAGTTTCTTTTGGGTATCCTATGAAGACACATTTGTCCGCTTTGGGTTCGAGCTTTTCTCGCTGAAGCCTTTTGACATAAGCATCGCAACCCCAAACCTTGAGAAAAGACAACTTAGGTTTCTTACCAAACCATAGTTCATACGGTGTTGTCTCAACGGACTTAGATGGAGCCCTATTTAAAGTGAATGCAGCTGTCTCTAACGCATATCCCCAGAACGATAGTGGCAAATCGGCAAGAGACATCATAGAACGCACCATATCTAATAGGGTTCGATTACGACGTTCGGACACACCATTACGCTGTGGTGTTCCAGGTGGCGTCAACTGTGAAACAATTCCACATTTTCTTAAGTGATTGCCAAACTCATAACTCAGATATTCTCCCCCTCGATCAGATCGTAGGAACTTGATCTTCTTGTTACGATGATTTTCAACTTCACTCTGAAATTGCTTGAACTTTTCAAAAGTTTCAGACTTATGCTTCATTAAGTAAATATACCCATATCTACTTAAGTCGTCAGTGAAGGTGAGAAAATAACGATATCCACCGCGCGCCGTGACACTCATCGGACCACACACATCAGTATGTATGATTTCCAATAAGTCACTTGCCCGTTCCATTGTCCCTGAAAACGGGGTCCTCGTCATCTTGCCCATGAGGCACGGCTCGCATGTGTCAAGTGATTCAAAATCAAGAGACTCCAAAAGTCCATCAGCATGGAGCTTCCTCATGCGTTTCACGCCGATATGACCCAGACGGCAGTGCCACAAGAAAGTGGTATTATCATTATCAACTCTACATCTTTTGGCATCAATGTTATGAACATGTGTATCATCACTATCGATATTCAATAAGAATAAACCCCTCACTTCGGGTGCATGACCATAAAAGATATTACCCATATAAATAGAACAACCTTTATTCTCTGATTTAAATGAGTAACCGTCTCGCATCAAACAAGATCCAGATATAATGTTCATGCTTAACGCAGGCACTAAATAACAATTATTCAGGTTCATAACTAATCCCGATGGTAATCGAAGAGCGAGCGTGCCGACGGCGATCACATCAACCTTGGAACCATTTCCCACGCGCATCGTCACTTCGTCCTTTGCCAGCCTCCGTTTATTCCGCAGTTCCTGTTTAGAGTTGCAAATGTGAGCAACCGAACCGGTATCAAATACCCAGGCACTACAACGAGAGTTGGTAAGGTACACATCAATAACATGTATATCACATATACCTTGCTTGTTGTTGTTGGCCCCCTTCTTGTCTGCCAGATACTTGGGGCAGTTCCGCTTCCAGTGGCCGTTCCCCTTGCAATAGAAACACTCAGTCTCTGGCTTGGGCCCAGCCTTGGGTTTCTTCACTGGATGAGCAACTGCCTTGCCACCCTTCTTAGAGTTACCCTTGTTGCCCTTGCCATTCTTCTTGAAACTGGTGGTTTTATTGACCATCAACACTTGATACTCCTTTTGGATGTCTGCCTCAGCGACTTTTAGCATCGAAAACAGCTCGGCGATGGTTTTGTTCATCCCTTGCATGTTATACTGCTGTACGAAGCTCTTGTAGCTAGGCGGGAGTGACTGGAGAATTCTGTCAATGATAGCCTCATCCGGGAACACAAGTCCCAGATCAGCTATGCGGGTATAGTACCCAGACATCTTCAGTAAGTGCTCACTGACAGACGAATTCTCCTCCATCTTGCAAGCAAAGAATTTATCGGTGGTCTCATACCTCTCGATCTTGGCATTCTTTTCAAAGATGAACTTCAACTCCTGGAACATCTCATATGCTCCATGACGTTCAAAACGCCTTTGAAGTCCTCCTTCCAAGCTATACAATATGGCACACTGCACTATTGAGTAGTCATCCGAACGCGACTGCCAGGCGTTCATAACGTCCACAGAGGCCTGAGGAGCGGGGGGTTCACCTAGCGGTGCATTTAGGACATAAACCTTTTGGGCAGCTGTGAGGATGATCCTCAGATTGCGGAGCCAGTCCACAAAGTTGCTCCCATCATCTTTCAGTTTAGCTTTCTCTAGGAACGCATTAAAATTCAGGGGAGCTACTGCGCGAGCCATCTACAACAAAAGATTTGCAAAGACATTTTAGACTATTGTTCATGATAAGTGAGTTATTACCTAATCAAATTATTTATAACTCCCACTCAAATTGACATCCCTCTGGTCATTCGAGCGTGACATGATCCAGATCCACCAACTCAAGTCCGATCATCACGTGAGATGAGGTGGTGTCAATGGTGAACATCTACATCTTGATCATATCTACTATATGACTCATGCTCGACCTTTCGGTCCTCCGTGTTCCGAGGCCATGTCTGTACATGCTAGGCTCGTCAAGTCTAACCCGAGTGTTCTGCATGTGCAAAACTGGCTTGCACCCGTTGTATGCGAACGTAGAGTCTATCACACCCGATCATCACGTGGTGCTTCGAAACGACGAACCTTCGCAACGGCGCACACTCGGGGGGAACACAATTTTATCTTGAAATTTTAGTGAAGGATCATCTTATAATGCTACCGTCGTCCTAAGCAAAATAAGATGCATAAAAGGATTAACATCACATGCAAATCATAAGTGACATGATATGGCCATCAACTCGTGCTTTTGATCTCCATCTCCAAAGCACCGGCATGATCTCCATCGTCACCGGCGCCACACCATGATCCCCATCATCATGATCTCCATCATCGTGTCGCCATCGGGGTTGTTGGCGCCCACCATGCTCTTACTACTATTGCTACCGTTTAGCGATAAAGTAAAGCATTACAAAGCGCTTAATGATTGACACGCAGGTCATACAAAAATTAAAGACAACCCTATGGCTCCTGCCGGTTGCCGTATGCATCGACATGCAAGTCGATATTAACTATTACAACATGATCATCTCATACATCAAATATATCTCATCATGTCATTGGCCATACCATATCACATACATACCCTGCAAAAACAAGTTAGACGTCCTCTAATTTGTTGTTGCATGTTTTACGTGGCTGCTATGGGTATCTAGCAAGAACGCTTCTTACCTACGCAAAGCCACAACGGTGATATTTAAGTTGCTATTTAACCTTCTACAAGGACCGCCTTGTTCTGTTCCGATTCAACTAAGATAGGAGAGACAGACACCCGCCAGCCATCTTATGCAACAAAAGTCACATGTCTGTCGATGGAACCGGTCTCATGTACGTGGACATGTAAAGTTGGTCCGGGCCGCTTCATCCCATAATACCGCTGAATCAAGAAAGACTAAGGAGGGAAGCAATCTAAACATCAACGTCCACAAACCCTTTTGTGTTCTACTCGTGAAAGCATCTACGCAAGAACCTAGCTCTGATGCCACTGTTGGGGAACGTTGCATGGGAAACAAAAAATTTTCCTACGTTCACCAAGATCAATCTAGGAGATGCATCTATGAGGGGAGAGTTGGATCCACATACCCTTGTAGATCGCTAAGCGGAAGCGTTCAAGAACGCGGTTGATGGAGTCGTACTCGTCGCGATTCAGATCGCCGAAGATCCTAGCACCGAAGCAACGGTGCCTCCGCGTTCTTCACACGTACAGCTCGGGGACGTCTCCTCCTTCTTGATCCAGCAAGGGGGAAGGAGAGGTTGATGGAGACACCGGCAGCACGACGGCGTGGTGGAGATGGTGGTGGAGGATTCCAGCAGGGCTTCGCCAAGCACCGCAGGAAACCGAAGATTGTTATGGGAGAGGGAGGGCAGCACCGAGGCACGAACGTGTGTGGCTGCCCTCCCTCTGCCTCTCTTTATATAGGGGGAGTAGAGGGGAGGGGGCGCCCTAGGGTTTCCCCTAGGGGCCGGCGGCCAGGGCAGATGGGGAGGGGCGGCGCCCCCTGGGGCTAGGGTTTCCCCCCCGGGTGCCTTGCCCCCCAAGCCTAAGGGGGTGCGGCAGCCCTAGGGGGGTCCAGCCCCCTTGGCGCACAAGGAGAGGGCCCAGGGGGGGGGGGCGCACAGCCCTATGAGGGCTGTTGTGTCCCCCCCTTTGTGGCCCATTAGGCCCGAAACTCCTTCCGGGACCCCGAAACCCCTTTCGGTCATCCGCCGTCTTCCCGACACTTCCCGGAACACTTCCGGACTCCAAAACCTTTTATCCTATATATCAATCTTCGTCCCCGGACCATTCCGGAGACCCTCGTCACGTCCGAGATCTCATCCGGGACTCCGAACAACCTTCGGTAACCATGCACTGTTCTCACTAACAACCCTAGCGTCACCGAACCTTAAGTGTGTAGACCCTGCGGGTTCGGAAACTATGCAGACATGACCGAGACACTCCCAGGTCAATAACCAATAGCGGGATCTGGATACCCATATTGGTTCCCACACGTTTCTCGATGATCTCATCGGATGAACCACGATGTCAAGGATTCAGGCAATCCCGTATACAGTTCCCTTTGCCTCGTCGGTATGTTACTTGCCCGAGATTCGATCGTCGGTATCTCTATACCTAGTTCAATCTCGTTACCGGCAAGTCTCTTTACTCGTTACCGTAATACATAATCCCGTGACTAACTACTTAGTCACTTTGAGCTCATTGAGATGACGTATTACCGAGTGGGCCCGGAGATACCTCTCCGTCACACGGAGTGACAAATCCCAGTCTCGATCCATGTCAACTCAACAGACACCTTCGGAGATACCTGTAGAGTACCTTTATAGTCACCCAGTTACGTTGCGACGTTTGGCACACACAAAGCACTCCTACGGTGTCAGTGAGTTACATGATCTCATGGTCATAGGAACTTATACTTGACATGCAGAAAACTATAGCGATAACTGATACGATCAAAAGCTATGTTTAACGTTTGGGTCTCGTCCATCACATCATTCTCCTAATGATGTGATCCCGTTATCAAATGACAACTCATGTCTATGACCTGGAAACCGCGGTCATCTTTGATCAACGAGCTAGTCCTGAAGAGGCTTACTAGGGACACAAAGTTTGTCTATTTATCCACACATGTATATGAGTTTCCAATCAATACAATTATAGCATGGATAATAAACGATTATCATGAACAAGGAAATATAATAATAACTCTTTTATTATTGCCTCTAGGGCATATTTCCAACAGCGAACACCCAATGCGAAAGACACTGCTTGGATCCTAGCACAGAATGCAGCAAGAGGATTTCCTGGGATGCTTGGAAGCATCGACTGCATGCATTGGAAATGGAAGAACTGCCCATTTGCTTGGCAGGGGATGTACAAAGGCGCCAAAGGCGATTGCAGTGTGGTACTTGAGGTGGTGGCCACACAGGACCTCTGGATTTGGCACTCCTTCTTTGGTATGCCAGGAACTCACAATGACATCAACGTGTTGCAGTGCTCCCCTGTCTTTGCCAAGCTTGTTGAAGGTCGTTCTCCTTCGATGAATTTCGAGGTCAATGGGCGGCACTACAATAAGGGGTACTACCTAGCTGATGGCATCTATCCGAGATGGTCTACATTTGGGAAGACTATCTCTGTGCCAGGAGGTAAGAAGTCCCACTTTGCCAAGGTGCAGGAGGCTTGCAGGAAGGATGTGGAGCGGGCATTTGGTGTGCTCCAATCTCGATTTGCTGTTGTCCGGTACCCTGCTCAGACCTGGTCGAAAGATCAAATGTGGGAGATCATGACTTGCTGTGTCATCTTGCACAACATGATCATCATCGAGAGCGAGCAGGAAAAGTCAGTGTTTGACACTGAACCATACTACACGCAGGGTCCTCTAGCCGAAGTTGATCACCAGCTACTGGCAACCTGGACTACCTCAGTATGCATCAGGAGATCCGAGATCCACATGTGCATCATCAACTGCAGCAGGATCTGGTGGAGCACCTATGGAGGATCAAGGGCGACGCCGGGCTCGACGTGTGATGAAATATGAGTTTTTATTTGTTGAACTATATAATTTGTATTGAACTATTTGTTGTTGCATTATTTTGTTGAACTATTTGATTTTCTGTGATGAACTATGTGATAAAAAAATTATTTATGTTGAGAATTCAACGTCGAACCACGCCGAATATGGGCTGTTTCTCGTTGAGATCGGGCTATATTTCATCGAAAGTGGGCCGAAAAGCGGCCATGAATGGGCCGATATCGGCGCCGGGGGGCGACGGCTGGATGCCCAACCGCGCCAGGGCCGGTTCTACCGCTGGCTCACCCCCAGACGGCGAATTTTATGCCTCTTGGGGGGCCAACGACTGGAGATGCTCTAACACCTACTGACCGGAATGCTTCCTCTTTTTTTTTTTTTTAGGGGCTATCATGCTTCCTTTTGAAACCGAATGGTATGGCTTTTGATGCACCACATCTGAACATGTCGTTTTTTTAGGGGCTGAACATCTGAAACTGGAAACAAGCTGGGCCCAACACGGGTTAAGAGTCACGAAATGCTTAAGAGACAGGCTGTAACTTCATCAGGCATTCCACTGGGCCAAAATCCCCCAGAATCCTAGAATAAGATAAGGTGTCGTCAAGGTCATCTCGTGAGGCAAATGCACTTGATTGGCCGACAGAAGCTGAAGACGGGCTCGAGATAAAACACCCTGAAGAACCAAGCTGAAGCGTGCAATGTCGCGGCAGGAGCTACTGAGACCCAGGTTCCTTCCCTCACTGGTTCGTTCAACGGCTTCATCATATCACCCGAGGGAAACATTCAGACGAACCTGCGGCCATCGAACGGTCGACCGAGCCCCGTGGGCGCCGGCCAAGCCCAAGCAGCACAGCTTTCCAGCGCTCCATCGTCCACCTCCAGGCAGCAGGATCGCTTGCCGGCTTGCTGCGATGCGGCATCCAATCCCATGTGACGGGTATCCATGGACGGGCCCGCGCGGCATGGACCTCAAGAGCGATAAAAACACTCTGCACCTCTGCTGCTGCTGCTTAAAAACGCAGGCGGGGAAGAAAAGATCCCGCTTTAGGACCAGCCTTTACACGTACGACCGCACATTATCAACAACAACTAACCGGTTAGGCTACGTGTAGTGTACGTACTGTACAAGGTAAGTAGGCCCGCGGCGTAGCATGATTAGCGTCTCCTCGAGAGCGGCGCCTCTCCTCTCCTCTCCCGCGACGTCGAGCAAGCTCGAACGCCATGATTCTGTTCCTCAAAGCGCTCATCAACGCGAGGCATGCCGAAGCTTAATTAGGCACTGCAAAGCCTCTGCGAAAGACTGGTAGAAACTGGAGTACGTAGCTATAGCTGCTAGTAGAAAGGATCGACAGCTGCATGGTAAAGAATGAAATCAAGGCTGTGTGCACGCGGGGTGCCTATGCAGGCAGGTACTAGGTAGCCTCTGAATGCGACGAGTTCTTGTGATGGCGGCGACGTGGTCTCATGAGTAGGTGCCCTAGCCGATGATCTGACGCGGTTGCTGCTGCTTAAGTTTCTGATGAAGCTAATTATTGGATTTACTACAACTTTGAGGAGACTTTTCTTCTCTGCAGGCTAGCTAATCGAGCCTGCCTGCCTGCATGCATGCATGCAGGACAGCTTCTGATCCTAACCCGTCCGACTCATGCTGTCTTTGACCGTCTGGCGTTTGGGCGAGGACGGGTACGTACGTACGGTGTGGTAGCAGGTAGCTCTGTACCTGACGCTCCAAGAACCAACGATCCTACAAAAAAATAAATAATAATAATTCGTTCAAGTTCTTGGTTGGACTCTCTATGTGTCGTCAAAACGGATTATTCTTTTAGTGAGAGGCAACGCTCCTATCGACAACGAGGTGACTGCGGTGATTTCATATATCTTCAAGCTCCACCACATTCGTTAAAGTGAGATCTTCCATTCGCCCCATTTCGAAAGACATACCCGTTTCCCCTTTGTTCTTCACATAACAGAGAGATTAGTCAGCTAGGCGTTTTTGTTCATGAAACCTCATAGGCTGCTCCACTCCATATGTTCTACTAGACGTCTTCTCTCCTTGAGAATGTTCCGTGTCGTCTAAAGGAAGAACAAAGTGAAGAGCAGATAAGACACCTTCATCGAACTCGTTCAGTACTAGAAGTAAGTCTGTAGGAACCTCCACCTACAGGAGCAGCCTACAGCTGAACTCTACATGAGTTTGGTGGATCCAAGTTGGTCGATTGAGATTTCAGATCCCATCTTTCAGCAGTCGAGACGATGATAAACTGCGTCGCTTTCCAACTCCCCAGAGGCTATATGCATGCATACAACAAGATGCAGTCCATGCTCCTCAGCTGGTGGTTTGGCCCTATCTCTGCCCATTATATGCAGATGCAGCACGGCACTCTGATCAAGTGCCATGGCCTGAGGCCATGCGCGGCCGGCCTTGATCTGTATCATTGCATGGACAGCCATGCCATGGCTCACTCACCACCCCCACCACCAGTTAGCTCGCGCTTGCCCATCAGGCTTAGCATGCGCGCAGACAGCCACCAGCAGCACGCTGCAACACAGTGGATAACTAGGTATGGATTTGTGTTGGAATGTTGCGACATGGCCTGAGAGTGGTGGCCAGCCCATGATTAAGCTCATCAATGGTTGATACAACTGATGAGGTTAAATAAGAACTGAGATGGTTTCTATCACTGATTTTGATTGGGTTGGAGCCCTTACTAACCTTGTGAACTTCGCACTTACTACTCTGTAATCTGTATGCAACTCTGTGGTCGACCAACTCCGTTAATTTGATGGTCATTTGTGTGCCTAGCTACTAGTTGACTCTCAGGCCTAACCGTAGAGTGGGGTAGGGAAACATGTTGCACTAAACACAAGGAGGAACATGCATGTATGTATCTAAACTATGGTGTACGACGAGAGGAAACAGAGATAGCATTGGTCGGTGTTGAGCTGCATCGATGTCCTCCGCCCCTGTTCCCTAGGCCCCTCCTGCTTGCCTCCGTCAGGATTCGACTAAATCAGACATCTGCCATGAAATCATGTGCTCGTGTTCCGGTGCTCGTGCTCGTGCGGTTGGTGAGGTGAGGTGAGGCTAGGCTAGAATGGCGCAGAGATGAAGAATGCAATCTTTGTAGTGCAAAACGGAAAGAGGACTTGACAAGCAGAAGCAATATGCATGTGATTCTAGGTGGAAAACATTGTTAGCAATCCCGACTGACTGTGCGTGACCTGAAGTGTATATCTCTTGGAACGACGGTGTACGTACGTGAGCAAAAAAGGTGGAAGCGTCACGTATGTCCCCCAAAATTTGAGCTACTTTTGAATCGCCGTTTGGCCGAACGTGGGCATGTACAATGCATAGTCAAATGGTGATATCTCACATAGCATGTATGATCGTATATAAGATAAAGTAGACTCGAATATGGAAGTGTGATCCTCTGCAGAAGACGGATGCTTGGAGAGAAAAAATATGATTCGATGTCAAAAGTTGAAAATGTTGGAGTGAAAAGTAGAGATAAATGTGTACTAGAGTCTTTATTTTCTATTTCTTAACGAGACCCACTAGTGGAAACTTGCATATGGGAGAAAAAAAAATATAGATGCCTCAAACTATTTTTTGGCATAAGACATCTGTATTCATATGCCACCATTGTTTATGCCTTAAGCAGTCACTTCCTGGCCTTCATTTTCTTTAACACGGTATAGATGCAGACACTCATACCGTGTTAAAGAAAATGAACATTTTTTAAATCGCCACGGTATAGATGCCTATAAACGCGCGCACACACACATCCTACCCTTACGAATACCTTCAGAAGACTGAGCTCACATATTATCTTGAGATTGACGAAGTCACCATAGATGCCTTCGTAGTCAACAGAAACGTCTTCTCCCACTAAATGCACATCGCCAGAAGACCTGAAATAATTCTAGGAAAATACGAGCATCAGTGTCAAGTTTATAACTTGAACTCTGATGGGTGAGGATACCACTGTCCTCAAGATGCATGTATCTCAAGCTTTGGAATTTTTTTTTATGAAAAGATCAAATCTGTTATAAAATTTCATTGTAAAAAAAATTACTATATCAAAACTTGTGCAAAGATATGGCATAACACTATGTGGTGATTTAAAAAGACAAGAAACAAACATTTTTTATTAGCAATTGCACATACATAACTTTTTGTGATCTCTAAAGTTCACAAATGTTTAGAATGTTTGTATACTTTTTTTGTAAATTCATTGTTTATGGAATAGCCAAAATTGTACTCAGTCCTGCCCAAGCCTAAATACCCTCGTCCTATATATCAATCTTTACCTCTCGACCATTTCGAGACTCCTCGTCATGTCCGTGATCTCATCCGGAATCTTAAATAATATTTGGTCACCAAATCACATAACTCATATAATATTAAGCGTGCGGACCCTATGGGTTTGAGAACTATGTAGACATGACCGAGACACCTCTCCGATCAATAACCAATAGCGGAAACTGGATGTCCATATTGGTTCCTACATATTCTACGAAGATCTTTATCGGTCAAACCGTTATGACGACATACGCAATTCCCTTTGTCTGTCGGTATGTTACTTGCCCAAGATTCGATCATCGGTATCTCTATACCTAGTTCAATCTCGTTACTGGCAAGTCTCTTTACTCATTTCGTAATACATCATCTCGTAACTAACTCATTAGTCATTTGCTTGCAAGGCTTCTTATGATGTGTATTACCGAGAGGGCCCAGAGATACCTCTCCGATACTCGGAGTGACAAATCACAATCTCGATCCGTGCAAACTCAACAAACACCTTCGGAGATACCTGTAGAGCATCTTTATGATCTCCCAGTTACGTTGTGACGTTTGATAGAACACAAGGTATTCCTCCGGTATCGGGGAGTTGCATGATCTCATGGTCTAATGAAAGCACAAGTGCTCCCTGGGTGATTTTGGTTATTAATGTCAACATATCCCCTGTTGGACTAATACCTTTATCTAGTGTATTTCAGATAAGTTCAATATTGGAGTGGCAAGGACAAAAGGATGTGGAACCCTTTCAAGTTGTCAAGGACAAGAGGATGTGGAACCCCTTCAACATGCTAAGGACAAAGATTGTCAAAAGCTCAAGACTCTACATTTCCATTTTCGTGATCCAAGATCACATCGAGTCTATAGGAAAGCCAATAATATTAAAAGGGGATGAGGTGTTGCTTAATGATCTGGTTGCTCAAGTGCTTAGTGATATTGCTCCAAAACCCTCAGCCACTTTCTCAAATTCCACATATGTCCAAAACGTAAAGTCAAACTCGGCCCTACCGATTTGATCCATCCGGCACCACCGAGTTCACTTGGCATAGCCACTGCCAGAAACCCTAGACAATTCGGTCACACCGAGATGGATCTCTGATACGTCTCCAACGTATCTATTATATTATCCATCTTAGATGTTTTATATACATTTTATGCTATTTTATATGATTTTTGGGACTAACCTATTTACCTAGAGCCCAGTGCCAGTTTCTGCTTTTTCCTTGTTTTTGAGTTTTACAGAAAAGGGATACCAAACGGAGTCCAATTGATGTGCCAATTTTTGATGATTTTTATGGACCAAACGAAGCCCCTGGAGGAAAAGAGTTGGGTCAGAAGAGTCCCGGGCTGTCCACGAGGGTGGGGGGCGCGCCCACCCCCCTGGGCGTGGGCCCCTGTCTCGTGGACGACTTGGAGACCCCCTGGACATGAGACCGATGCCAAAAATTCCTATAAATACAGAAACCTCCAGAAAATAACCTAGATCGGAAGTTCCGCCGCTTCAAGCCTCGGTAACCATGAGAAATCAATCTAGGCCCTCTCTGGCACCCTGCCGGAGGGGGCCATCATCACCGAAGGCCATGGAGGAGGATCCCGGAGGGACCATCATCGCCATGAATGCCAAGGACCAGAGGGAGAACCTCTCCCCATCTAGGGGGGAGGCCATGGAGGAGGAAGCACAAGGGGGAGAACCTCTCCCCCTCTCTCTGGGTGGCGCCGGAGTGCCATCGGGAGGGGAATCATCGCCGCGGTGATCGTCTTCATCAACATCACCATCCTCATCTCTTTTACACGGTCCACTCTCCCGCACCCCGCTGTAATCCCTACTTGAACATGGTGCTTTATGCCACATATTATGATCCAATGATGTGTTGCCATCCTATGATGTTTTGAGTAGATATCCTTTGTCTTTGGGTTGATTGATGATCTAGATTGGTACGAGTTGTATGTTTTATTTGGTGATGTCCTATGGTGCCCTTCGTGTCGCGCAAGCGTGAGGGATTCCCGCTGTAGGGTGTTGCAAAACGTTCATGATTCGCTTATAGTGGGTTGCTTGAGAGACAGAAGCATAAACCCAAGTAAGGGGATTGTTGCGTATGGGATAAAGGGGACTTGATGCTTTAATGCTATGGTTGGGTTTTACCTGATTGATCTTTAGTAGTTGCGGATGCTTGCTAGAGTTCCAATCATAAGTGCATATGATCCAAGAAGAGAAAGTATGTTAGCTTATGCCTCTCTCTCATATGAAATTGCAATGACGACTACCGGTCTTGTTAACAATTGCCTAGGACAATTCCGCACACCGATCCATCATTATTCCACACTCGCTATTTATAATATTTAGTAATATATTCTAACTTTATGATAACATCACCTACTTTTATATTTTAGCTCTCCGATATCATGCAAAGTTATCCTCTTCATACCCACAACGCAGTTTTATTTCTCGTTTCTAGTTGGAAGCAAACGTTCGGTGTACGTAGAGTCGTATCAGTGGTAGATATGACTTGAGAGAATATTGATCTTATCTTTAGCTCCTTGTGGGTTCGACACTCCATACTTATCACTTCCACCATTGGGAATTGCTACGATGATTCCCTGCACTTGGGGACCATCAAGCTCTTTTCTGGCGCCGTTGTCGGGGAGCAATAGCGTGGGGTTGATATTCTCGTGTGTGCTTGTTTGCTTTCTTCACTATGTAGATTTTGTTCTTCCTTTTTGTTTCTGTTTAGTTGTGGGTGAAACATATAAAAAAATTAAAATACAAAAAAAATACTTGCCTCTTATGCCTAAGAAGTTTTTCAAAAAGAGAAGTGATTGGAAAGTTATGTATTGAAGAAGTGAGGGTCGACCTTGAGCACTTGTGTTCATGCTCACGGAAACAATGTAGAATTTTTCAAGAAAGTTTCTCTGTAAATAATTATGCCCTTGTATATATCCATTGTATTATAAAAATTGAAGGAAATATGCCCTAGAGGCAATAATAAAGTTGTTATTTATATTCCCTTATATCATTATAAATGTTTATTATTCATGCTAGAATTGTATTAACCGGAAACTTAGTACATGTGTGAATACATAGACAAAACAGAGTATCCCTAGTATGCCTCTATTAGACTAGCTCATTGATCAAAGATGGTTATGTTTCCTAACCATAGACATGAGTTGTTATTTGATCAACGGGATCACATCATTAGGAGAATGATGTGATGGACAAGACCCATCCGTTAGCTTAGCACTATGATCGTTTAGTTTTACTGCTATTGCTTTCTTCATGACTTATACATGTTCCTATGACTATGAGATTATGCAACTCTCGAATACCATAGGAACACCTTGTGTGCTATCAAACGTCACAACGTAACTGGGTGATCATAAAGATGCTCTACAGGTGTCTCCGAAAGTGTTCGTGGTGTTGGCATAGATTAAGACTAGGATTTGTCACTCCGAGTGTCGGAGAGGTATCTCTGGGCCCTCTCGGTAATGCACATCATAATAAGCCTTGCAAGCAAAAGACTAATGAGTTAGTCACGAGATGATGTATTACGGAACGAGTAAATAGACTTGCCGGTAACGAGATTGAACTAGGTATAGAGATACCGACGATCGAATCTCGGGCAAGTAACATACCAATGACAAAAGGAACAACGTATGTTGTTATGCGGTTTGACCGATAAAGATCTTCGTAGAATATGTAGGAGCCAATATGAGCATCCAGGTTCCGCTATTGGTTATTGACCGGAGATGAGTCTCGGTCATGTCTACATAGTTCTCGAACCCGTAGGGTCAGCACGCTTAACGTTTGATGAGGATCGGTATTATGAGTTTATGAGTTTTGATGTACCGAAGGAGTTCGGAGTCCCGGATGAGACCGGGGACATGACGAGGAGTCTCGAAATGGCCGAAACGTAAAGATCGATATATTGGACGACTATATTCGGACATCGGAAAGGTTCCGAGTGATTCGGGTATTTTTCGGAGTATATGGGCCTTATTGGGCCATACGGGAATAGAGGAGAAAGGCCAAAAGGAAGGAGGCGCGCGCCCCCCTTCTAGTCCGAATTGGACAAGGGGTGCAGCCCCCTTTTCCTTCTCCCTCTCCACCTCTTTCCTTCTCTCCTACTCCGGAAAGGAAAGGGGAATCCTAATAGGACTTGGGAGTCCTAGTAGGACTCCCCACACTTGGCGCGCCCCCTCTTGGGCCGACCTCTCCCTTGCTCCTTTATATACGGGGGCAGGGGGCACCCTAGGACACACAAGTTGAATTGTTCTAGCCGTGTGTGGTGCCCCCCTTCACAGAAACACACTTCGGTCATACCGTTGCAGTGCTTAGGCAATGCCCTGCACCGGTAGATACATCATATCCGTCACCACGCCGTCGTGCTGACGAAAATCTCCCATGAAGCTCAACTGGATCAAGAACTCGTGGGACGTCATCAAGCTGAACGTGTGCTGAACGCGGAGGTGCCGTACGTTCGGTGCTTGATCGGTTGGATCACGAAGAAGTTCGACTACATCAATCGCGTCACTTGACGCTTCCGCTCCCGGTCTACGAGGGTACGTAGACACACTCTCCCCTCTCGTTGCTATGCATCTAGTAGATAGATCTTGCGTGATCGTAGGAAAATTTTAAAATACTACGTTCCCTAACAGTGGCATCAGAGCCAGGTCTATGCGTAGATGATATGCACGAGTAGAACACAATGAGTTGTGGACGATACTAGTCATACTGCTTACCAGCATGTCATACTTTGCTTCGGCGGTATTGTGAGATGAAGCGGCCCGGACCGACATTACGCGTACGCTTACGCGAGACTGGTTTCACCGTCAGGAGCACTCATTGCTTAAAGGTGACTGGCGGGTGTCTGTCTCTCTCACTTTAGCTGAAACAAGTGTGGCTACGCCCGGTCCTTGTGAAGGTTAAAACATCACATACTTGACGAAATATCGTTGTGGTTTTGTATGCGTAGGTAAGAAGGGTTCTTGCTAAGCCCGTAGCAGCCACGTAAAACTTGCAACAACAAAGTAGAGGACGTCTAACTTGTTTTTGCAGGGAATGTTGTGATGTGATATGGTCAAGACATGATGAGTTATACGGTTTTGTATGAGATGATCATGTTTTGTAATGTTATCAACAACTGGCAGGAGCCATATGGTTGTCGCTTTATTGTATGAAATGCAATCGCCATGTAATTGCTTTACTTTATCACTAAGTGGTAGCGATAGTCGTAGAAGCAATAGTTGGCGAGACGACAACGATACTACGATGGAGATCAAGGTGTCGCGCCGGTGACGAAGGTGATCATGACGGTGCTTTGGAGATGGAGATCAAAAGCACAAGATGATGATGTCCATATCATGTCACATATTTTGATTGCATGTGATGTTTATCTTATTATGCTTCTTATTTTGCTTAGAACGACGGTAGCATTATAAGATGATCCCTTACAAAATTTCAAGGTACAAGTGTTCTCCCTGAGTATGCACCGTTGCAAAAGTTCTTCGTGCTGAGACACCACGTGATGATCGGGTGTGATAAGCTCTACGTTCAAATACAACGGGTGTAAGCCAGTTTTGCACACGCAGAATACTCGGGTTAAACCTGACGAGCCTAGCATATGCAGATATGGCCTCGGAACACTAGAGACCGAAAGGTCGAGCGTGAATCATATAGTAGATATGATCAACATAAGATGTTCACCATTGAAACTACTCCATCTCACGTGATGATCGGACATGGTTTAGTTGATTTGGATCACGTGATCATTTAGATGACTAGAGGGATGTCTATCTAAGTGGGAGTTCTTAAGTAATATGATTAAATTGAACTTTAATTTATCATGAACTTAGTCCTCGTAGTATTAGCATATCTATGTTGTAGATCAATAGCTCACGATGTTGCTCCCCGTTTATTTTTTATATGTTCCTAGAGAAAACTAAGTTGAAGGATGTTAGTAGCAATGATGCGGAATTCTTTCGTTATCTGAGGATTATCCTCATTGCTGCACAGAGAATTATGTCCTTGATGCACCGCTAGGTGACAGACCTATTGCAGGAGCAGATGTAGACGTTATGAACGTTTTGACAAAAGCTCGGTATGATGACTACTTGATAGTTTAAGTGCACCATGCTTTACGGCTTAGAACCGGGACTTCAAAAACGTTTTGAATGCCACGGAGCATATAAGATGTTCCAAGAGTTGAAATTAGTATTTCATACTCATGCCCGTGTCGAGAGGTATAAGACTTCTCACAGTACTTTGCCTACAAAATGGAGGAGAATAGCTCAACCAGTGAGCATGTGCTCACATTGTCTGGGTACTAAAATTACTTGAATCAAGTGGGAGTTAATCTTCCAGATAAGATAGTAATTTACAAAGTTCTCTAGTCACTATCACCAAGTTAATAGAACTTCGTGATGAACTATAATATGCAAGGGATGACGAAAGGAATTCCCGAGCTCTTCGCAATGCTGAAGTCGGCGAAGGTAGAAATCATGAAAAAGCATCAAGTGTTGATGGTTAACAAGACCACTTGTTTCAAGTAAAGGGCAAAGGGATAGAAGGGGAACTTCAAGAAGAATGACAAGCAAGTTGTCACTCCCGTGAAGAAACCCAAAGCTAAAACTCAAGCCTGAAACTAAGTGCTTCTACTGCAAAGGAAATGATCACTGGAAGTGGAACTGCCCTAGATACTTGGCGGATAAGAATGATGGCAAAGTGAACAAAGGTATATTTTGATATACAGATTATTGATGTGTACTTTACTAGTGTTCATAGCAATCCCTGGGTATTTGATACCGGTTCAGTTGCTAAAATTAGTAACTCGAAACGAGAATTGCAGAATGAACAGAGACTAGTTAAAGGTGAAGTGACGATGTGTGTTGGAAGTGGTTCCAAGATTGATATGATCATCATCGCACATTCCCTATACTTTCGGGATTAGTGTAAAACCTAAATAAATGTTATTTGGAATTTGTGTTGAGCATGAATATGATTTGATCATATTTGTTGCAATACGGTTATTCATTTAAAGTCATAGAATAATTGTTATTCTGTTTACATGAATAAAACCTTCGATGGTCATACGCCCAATGAAAATAGTTTGTTGGATCTCGATCGTGGTGATACACATATTCATAATATTGAAGCCAAAAGATGCAAGGTTAATAATGATAGTGCAACTTATTTTTGGCACTGCCGTTTAGGTCATAATGGTGTAAAGCGCATGAAGAAACTCCATAGTGATGGACTTTTGGAATCACTTGATTATGAATCACTTGGTACTTGCGAACCATGCCTCATGGGCAAGATGACTAAAACGCCGTTCTCCGGAACAATGGAGCGAGCAACAGAGTTGTTGGAAACCATACATACTGATGTATGCGGACCAATGAGTGTTGAAGCTCGCGGCGGGTATCGTTATTTTCTGACCTTCACTGATGATTTGAGCAGATATGGGTATATCTACTTAATGAAGCACACGTCTGAAACATTTGAAAAGTTCAAAGAATTTCAGAGTGAAGTGGAGAATCATCGTAACAATAAAATAAGAGTTTCTACGATATGATTGTAGAGGTAAAATATTTGAGTTAGCGAGTTTGGCCTTCAGTAAAAACAATGTGAAATAGTTTCACTATTCACGCCACCTGGAACACCACAGTGTAATGGTGTGTCCGAACGTCATAACCGTACTTTATTAGATATGGTGCGATCGATGATGTCTCTTACCGATCTACCACTATCGCTTTTGGGGTTATGCATTAGAGACAGCTACATTCACGTTAAATAGGGCACCATCTAAATCCGTGGAGATGACACCGTATGAACTGTGGTTTGACGAGAAACCTAAGTTGTCATTTCTTTAAGTTTGGGACTGCGATACTTATGTGAAAAAGTTTCAACATGATAAGCTCGAACCCAAATCGGAGAAGTAAATCTTCATAGGATACCCAAAAAGAAATTGTTGGGTATACCTTCTATCACAGATCCGAAGGCAAGGTCTTTGTTGCTAAGAATGGATCCTTTCTAGAGAAGGAGTTTCTCTCGAATGAAGTGAGTGGGAGGAAAGTAGAACTTGATGAGGTAATTGTACCTTCTCCCGAATTGGAAAGTGGAACATCACAGAAACTAGTTCCAGTGATTCCTACACCAATTAGTGAGGAAGCTAATGATAATGATCATGAAACTTCAGATCAAGTTTCTGCTGAACTTCGTAGATCAACCAGAGTTCGTTCCGCACCAGAGTGGTACGGCAACCCGGTTCTGGAAGTCATGTTACTGGACCATGATGAACCTACGAACTATGAGGAAGCGATGATGAGCCCAGATTCCGCGAAATGGCTTGAGGCCATGAAATCTGAGATGGGATCCATGTATGAGAACAAAGTATGGACTTTGGTTGACTTGCCCGATGGTCGGCAAGCCATTGAAAATAAATGGATCTTTAAGAGGAAGACTGACGCCGATGGTAATGTTACTGTCTACAAAGCTCGACTTGTTGCGAAAGGTTTTCGACAAGTTCAAGGTGTTGACTACGATGAGATTTTCTCACCCGTAGCGATGCTTAAGTCTGTCCGAATCATGTTAGCAATTGCCACATTTTATGAAATCTGGCAAATGGATAACAAAACTGCGTTCTTTAATGGATTTATTAATGAAGAGTTGTATATGATGTAACCAGAAGGTTTTGTCAATCCTAAAGGTGCTAGCAAATTGTGCAAGCTCCAGCGATCCATCTATGGACTGGTGCAAGCATCTCGGAGTTGGAATATACGCTTTGATAAGTTGATCAAAGCATATAGATTTATACAGACTTGCGGTGAAGCCTGTATTTACAAGAAGTGAGTGGGAGCACTACAACCTTTCTGATAAGTGTATGTGAATGACATATTGTCGATCGGAAATGATGTAGAATTTTCTGGAAAGCATAAAGGAGTGTTTGAAAGGAGTTTTTCAAAGAAAGACCTTGGTGAAGCTGCTTACATATTGGGCATCAAGATCTATAGAGATAGATCAAGACGCTTGATAAGACTTTCGATGAGTACATACCTTGATAAGATTTTGAAGTAGTTCAAAATGGATCAGTCAAAGAAGGAGTTCTTGCCTGACTTGTAAGGTGTGAAGTTGAGTAAGACTCAAAGCCAGACCACGGTGGAAAAATATAGAGAGAATGAAAGTCATTCCCTATGCCTCAACCATAGGTTCTATAAAGTATGCCATGCTGTGTACCAAACATGTTGTGTACCTTGCCATGAGTTTGTCAAGGGGGTACAATAGTGATCCAGGAGTAGATCACTGTACAGCGGTCAAAATTATCCTTAGTAACTGGATGACTAAGGAAATGTTTCTCGATTATGGAGGTGATAAAGAGTTCGTCGTAAAGGGTTACGTCGATGCAAGCTTTGACACTAAATCCAGATGACTCTAACTATCAATCTGGATGCGTATTGAAAGTGGGAGCAATTAGCTAGAGTAGCTCCATGCAGAACATTGTAGACACATAGAAATTTGCGAAATACATACGGATCTGAATGTGACAGACCCGTTGACTAAACTTCTCTCACGAAGCAAAACATGATCACACCTTAGTACTCTTTGGGTGTTAATCACATAGCGATGTGAACTAGATTATTGACTCTAGTAAACCCTTTGGGTGTTGGTCACATGGCGATGTGAACTATGGGTGTTATTCACATAACGATGTGAACTATCGGTATTAAATCACATGGCGATGTGAGCTAGATTATTGACTCTAGTGCAAGTGGGAGACTGAAGGAAATATGCCGCAGAGGCAATAATAAAGTTGTTATTTATATTTCCTTATATCATGATAAATGTTTATTATTCATGCTAGAATTGTATTAACCGGAAACTTAGTACATGTGTGAATACATAGACAAAACAGAGTGTCCCTAGTATGCCTCTATTAGACTAGCTCATTGATCAAAGATGGTTATGTTTCCTAACCATAGACCTGAGTTGTTATTTGATCAACGGGATCACATCATTAGGAGAATGATGTGATGGACAAGACCCATCCGTTAGCTTAGCACTATGATCGTTTAGTTTTACTGCTATTGCTTTCTTCATGACTTATACATGTTCCTATGACTATGAGATTATGCAACTCTCGAATACCATAGGAACACCTTGTGTGCTATCAAACGTCACAACGTAACTGGGTCATCATAAAGATGCTCTACAGGTGTCTCCAAAAGTGTTCGGGGTGTTGGCATAGATTAAGACTAGGATTTGTCACTCCGAGTGTCGGAGAGGTATCTCTGGGCCCTCTCGATAATGCACATCATAATAAGCCTTGCAAGCAAAAGACTAATGAGTTAGTCACGAGATGATGTATTACGGAACGAGTAAAGAGACTTGCCGGTAACGAGATTGAACTAGGTATAGAGATACCGATGATCGAATCTCGGGCAAGTAACATACCAATGACAAAAGGAACAACGTATGTTGTTATGCGGTTTGACCGATAAAGATCTTCGTAGAATATGTAGGAGCCAATATAAGCATCCAGGTTCCGCTATTGGTTATTGGCCGGAGATGAGTCTCGGTCATGTCTACATAGTTCTCGAACCCGTAGGGTCTGCACGCTTAACGTTTGATGACGATCGGTATTATGAGTTTATGAGTTTTGATGTACCGAAGGAGTTCGGAGTCCCGGATGAGACCGGGGACATGACGAGGAGTCTCTAAATGGCCGAGACGTAAAGATCGATATATTGGACGACTATATTCGGACATCGGAAAGGTTCCGAGTGATTCGGGTATTTTTCGGCGTATATGGGCCTTATTGGGCCATACGGGAATAGAGGAGAAAGGCCAAAAGGAAGGAGGCGCGCGCCCCCCTTCTAGTCCGAATTGGACAAGGGGTGCAGCCCCCTTTTCCTTCTCCCTCTCCACCTCTTTCCTTCTCTCCTACTCCGGAAAGGAAAGGGGAATCCTACTAGGACTTGGGAGTCCTAGTAGGACTCCCCACACTTGGCGCGCCCCCTCTAGGGCCGGCCTCTCCCTTGCTCCTTTATATACGGGGGCAGGGGGCACCCTAGGACACACAAGTTGAATTGTTCTAGCCGTGTGCGGTGCCCCCCTTCACAGAAACACACCTCGGTCATACCGTTGCAGTGCTTAGGCGATGCCCTGCGCCGGTAGATACATCATATCCGTCACCACGCCGTCGTGCTGACAAAAATCTTCCATGAAGCTCAACTGGATCAAGAGCTCATGGGACGTCATCAAGCTGAACGTGTACTGAACGCGGAGGTGCCGTACGTTCGGTGCTTGATCGGTTGGATCACGAAGAATTTCGACTACATCAACCGCGTCACTTGACGCTTCCGCTCCCGGTCTACGAGGGTACGTAGACACACTCTCCCCTCTCGTTGCTATGCATCTAGTAGATAGATCTTGCGTGATCGTAGGAAAATTTTAAAATACTATGTTCCCCAACAAAAATAATGTGGCAAGCTTTGGTTTTAGGATGATTAGATTGCTTGTTTTCTATGGGCTACACAAAAAACAGAAACTTTGGCTGTAGTGCGTGATTTTACATTTGTTACTGGAAGGTCAAATGGGTCCGAAACTTTTGGCACATTACTTCTGTACAAATTGTTCAAATTGTCATATTTGTTTAGAATTGTTTTTAGAGTTACAGAAGTTTACTAAACATCCAGATTACTACAGACTGTCCTGTTTTTGACAGATTTTGTTTTCTATGCGTTGATCGCTTATTTTGATGAATCTATGGGTAGTATCG
>LR738710.1:214681357-214702794 GCA_902687465.1 Secale cereale | reverse complement strand
GTGAAGTTGGAATACATAGATAAAGTGCTAATATGAAATTGGAATAAGTTTGCAACAGTACATAAAGGTAGTGATTTGCTTTATTATACTAACGGATCTCACAAAGTTTTTGTTAAAGTTTTGTATGGATGAAGTGTTCGAAGACCGAGGAGCTATCAATATGAGAAGAATAAAGAGAGGCAAGAGTTCAAGCTTGGGGATGCCCAAGGCACCCCAAGTAAATATTTCAAGGATTCTCAAGCATCTAAGCTTGAGGATGCCCTGGTTGGCATCCCATCTTTCTTCTTCAACAATTATCGGTATACCTCGGTTTTTGTTTTGTTCACATGATTTGTGTCCCTTGTGTTTTTCTTTTTTCTTTTCTTTAAGAACCATGCTAGTATGAGATAGACCTTCCTTTATTTATATAATTCTTCATGTGCTTCACTTATATATTTTGAGTATGATCTTATAGAATGATCTTTGTGCTTCACTTAAATCTTTTGAGTACGGTTTTATAGAATGCTTCGTGTGCTTCACTTATATATTTTGAGCTTGGATATTTGCTAGTCGATATTAATCCTAAAATACTCCATGAACTTCACTTATATATTATGTAGTATGAGTAATACTATCATCGAAAGTGGATTTGGAAGAGTGTCAACTTTAGTTAGTAATTATTCCACTATTTCGAGTTTTCTCCCACTATTCCGAATGAGAAGAATTTTGCTTATGTGGAGAGTAGTAAAATTTCTATGCTTGTAGATCATGAAAAGAATGCTTTATGTGATGATTATATTGTTGAACCCATTCATGATGCTACTGAATTTTTTTATGAGGGAGAAATACATCCTTGTAGAAGTTGCAATAATATCAAGTTTCCTCTCTATGTGCTTTAAGTTTTGAAGTTATACTTGTCTTGCCATCCTATGCTAGTTGGTTCTTGTTCCTATAAATTATGTGCTCACAAAATCCCTAGGCATAGGAAGTGGGTTAGATTTAAATATGCTAGTCATATTCTTCATGATGCTCTATTTGTGTTTCAATTCTTATCTTTTATGTGAGCATCATTGAAATCATCATGCCTAGCTAAAAGGCATTAAAGAAAAACGCTTGTTGGGAGACAACCCAATATTTACCCTTATTGTTTTTGTTTGTTTACATGATTAAGCTACTATAGTGATCATTTTTTATAGATTTTGTTTCAATAAAGTGCCAAGTAAGACCTTTGGGAAGACTTGGGTGAAAGTTAATATGATCTTGCTGTAAAAAAACAGAAACATTGCGCTCACGGGATTGGCTAACATTTTTTACAGAAGAGTGCTTTTGAGTTGATTCTTTTTGCAGAATATTAATATACAAATTCCTCATGTACACCAATTTATTTCATAATTTTTAGAGTAGCAGAAGTATGGTTGTTGTTCAGATCATTACAGACTGTTCTGTTTCTGACAGATTCTGTTTTAATTGCATAGTTTGCTTGTTTTCTAGTTTCTATGGCTTATATTTCTCAATATAAATTGTAGAAATGATAAGGTACAGTAGGCATTGTGTGATAACAATTATGAAACTTGTCTTTGACAGTACCAAAGTGAATGGTTTACTCTTTATCATACTAACCTAGCTCACGAAGTTACGTTAAGTTTTGTGTGGTTGAAGTTTTCATGCTTTGGGTGAGATATCGATATGAGGAGAATAAGGAGTGGAAAGACCCTAAGCTTGGGGATGCCAAAGGCACCCCAATGTAATATTCAAGGAAGACTCAAGCGCCTAAGCTTGGGGATGCACCGGAAGGCATCCCCTCTTTCGTCTTCAAAACTATCGGTATACCTTACTCGGAGGTATATTTTTATTCGCCACATGATATGTGTTTTGCTTGGAGCGTATTTTCAATTTTTCTTGCTGTTTGAATAAAATCATTGGATCTGAAATCTTGAATGAAAAAGAATCCTCCCATGGCTAGTTAATTATTTGACTACTCAGTGTCCTTCACTTATATCTTTTGGAGTAGTTTGTCATTTACTCACGTGCTTCACGTACATCCTATGAGTAAATGGTTGAATGAATTGAATATCATAAATCTGAATTTATATATGTTTCATATGCTTATACCATTGGGATTAATGACTTCACACAAAATAAGTATATGTAGTAAACTTATTGAAAGTTAGCAAACGCAGAATTGGTCACTTGAACAATTCATGAAAGAATATTGAAGGAAGAGAGATTTCACATATAAATATACTATCTTGGACATCTTTTGTATTTGTGAGCACTCACTAAAATATGACATGCTAAAAGGTTGATGTTGGACAAGGAAGACAACTTAATGGGTTATGTTTACCTATATCCGAAACGTTATATTGTCTTGGATCATCCAACATGTTGGGCTTGCATTTCCCTCTCATGCTAGCCAAATTCTTTGCACCAAGTAGAAATACTACTTGTGCTTCCAAACATCCCTTAAACCAGTTTTGCCATGAGAATCCATCATACCTACCTAAGGATTGAGTAAGATCCTTCAAGTAAGTTGTCATCGGTGCTTGCAATAGCTTTCTAAATATGTATGATCTATTAGTGCGAAGAAAATAAGCTTTATACGAACTTGTGATAGGGAAGAAATAAAAGCGACGGACTGCATAATAAAGGTCTTTATCACACGGGCAATATAAAGTGACGTTCTTTTGCATTAAGATTTTGTGCATCCAACCATAAAAGTGCATGACAACCTCTGCTTCCCTCTGCGAAGGGCCTATCTTTTACTTTTATCTTGTACCCTTATACAAGAGTCATGGTGATCATCACCTTTCCTTTTAAACTTTTTTCTTTGTCAAGCACTTTGTGTTGGAGCGATCCAGATATATATATATCCACTTGGATGTAGGTTTTCATAAATTATTATTGTTGGCATTACCCTTGAGGTAAAAGGTTGGGAAGCGAAACTATAAGCCCCTATCTTTCTCTGTGTCCGATTAAAACTTTGAACCCATAAATATCACATGAGTGTAAGCAATTGTGAAAGATTAAATAATAGTTGAGTATGTGGAGTTTGTAGAATCAAAGCTCTTACATAGACCCTTCCCGAAAATAAGATGAATTGCAATTGTTTGATGACTAAGAACATTGTTTGTTAGTTTTCAAGAAAGTTTATGATCTATACTTTAACATGTGAATAGCTTGTTAGTTGATCATGAATTTTTTATGAGATGAGCTACTGTTATGACACATAATGATGCTAGAAAGGGTGATTGAAATTATCATTGATAAAACTTGTGCACCTGCTAGCATTCACACTTCATAAACTATTTCTTTTATCATTTACCTACTCGAGGACGGGCAGGAATTAAGCCAGGGGATGCTGATACGTCTCCAACGGATCTATAATTTATGAAATATTCATGCTATTATATTATCCATCTTAGATGTTTTATATACATTTTATATGATTTTTCGGACTAACCTATTAACCTAGAGCCCAGTGTCAGTTTCTATTTTTTCCTTGTTTTTGAGTTTTACAGAAAAGGGATACCAAACGGAGTCCAATTGACGTGCCAATTTTTGATGATTTTTTATGGACCAAAAGAAGCCCCTGGAGTAACAGAGTTGGGTCAGAAGAGTCCCGTGTTGTCCACGAGGGTGGGGGGCGCCCCCACCCCCCTTGGGCGTGGGCCCCTATCTCGTGGATGACTTGGAGACCCCCTGGACGTGAGACCGACGCCAAAAATTCCTATAAATACAGAAACCTCCAGAAAACAATATAGATCGGAAGTTTCGCCGCCGCAAGCCTCTGTAACCACGAAAAATCAATCTAGGCCCTCTTTGGCACCCTGCTGGAGGGGGCCATCATCACCGGAGGCCATGGAGGAGGATCCCGGAGGGACCATCATCACCATGAATGCCAAGGACTAGAGGGAGAACCTCTCCCCTTCTAGGGGGGAGGACATGGAGGAGGAAGCACAAGGGGGAGAACCTCTCCTCTGCCGGAGTGCCATCGGGAGGGGAATCATCGCCGCGGTGATCGTCTTCATCAACATCACAATCCTCATCTCTTTTACACGGCCCACTCTCCCGCACCCCGCTGTAATCCCTACTTGAACATGATGCTTTATGCCACATATTATGATCCAATGATGTGTTGCCATCCTATGATGTTTTGAGTAGATATCCTTTGTCTTTGGGTTGATTGATGATCTAGATTGGTACAAGTTGTATGTTTTATTTTGGTGCTGTCCTATGGTGCCCTCCTTGTCACGCAAGCGTGAGGGATTCTTGTTGTAGGTTGTTGCAATACGTTCATGATTCGCTTATAGTGGGTTGCTTGAGTGACAGAAGCATGAACCCGAGTAAGGGGATTGTTGTGTATGGGATAAAGGGGGCTTGATGCTTTAATGCTATGCTTGGGTTTTACCTTAATGATCTTTAGTAGTTGCGGATGCTTGCTAGAGTTCCAATCATAAGTGCATATGATCCATGAAGAGAAAGTATGTTAGCTTATGCCTCTCCCTCATATGAAATTGCAATGACGACTACCGGTCCTGTTAACAATTGCCTAGGACAATTCCGCACACCGATCCATCATTATTCCACACGCGCTATTTATAATATTTAGTAATATATTCTAACTTGATGATAACAACACATACTTTTATATTTTAGCTCTCCGATATCATGCAAAGTTATCCTCTTCATACCCACAACGTAGTTTTATTTCTCGTTTCTAGTTGGAAGCAAACGTTCGGTGTACGTAGAGTCGTATCAGTGGCAGATTGGACTTGAGAGAATATTGATCTTACCTTTAGCTCCTTGTGGGTTCGACACTCCATACTTATCACTTCCACCATTGGGAATTGCTACGATGATTCCCTCCACTTGGGGACCATCAATCTCGGTCACACCGAGATGGCCTTGCAAACTCTCTGTGATCCTATTGTAATTATTTCGGACCCACAAAATGTGCAATTGGTCCCAACGAGTTTGCTTGACCAATTCTCTGTTTGATCTTTTGCTGAAATCGGTCCCACCAAGTTCATGCGATCGGTCTCACTGAGATGAGGTTTCGCCCTAGCCCTAGCACATCGGTCCCACCGAGTTGATCATGTCGGTCCCACCGAGATTCCTAACGTTCACAATTTGAACTGCTTTGGTCTCACCAAGTTCTCATATTCGGTCTGACCGAGTTGGGTCAGATGTGTGTAACGGGTGGATTTTGTGTGGAGGCTATATATACCCCTCCACCCCATCTACATTTGAGAGAGAGCCATCAGACCGTGCCTACACTTTCACTACACATTTTCTGAGAGGGAACCACCTGCTCATGTGTTGAGACAAAGATATACCAATCCTACCACAAGAATCTTGATCTCTAGCCATCCCCAAGTTGTTTTCCACTCAAATCATCTTTCCACCATATCCAAATCCGTGAGAGATAGTTGAGTGTTGGGGAGACTATCACTTGAAGCACAAGAGCAAGGAGTTCATCCTCACCACACCATTTATTACCTTTTGGAGAGTGGTGTCTCCTAGATTGGTTAGGTGTCACTTGGGAGCCTCCGACAAGATTGTGGAGTTGAACCAAGGAGTTTGTAAGGGCAAGGAGATCGCCTACGTCGTGAAGATCTACCCGTGTGAGGCAAATCCTTCGTGGGCGATGGCCATGGTGGGATAGACAAGGTTGCTTCTTCATGGACCCTTCATGGGTGGAGCCCTCCGTAGACTCGCGCAGCCGTTACCCTTCGTGGGTTGAAGTCTCCATTAACATGGATGTACGTGATAACCCACAAGTATAGAGGATTGCAACAGTTTTCGAGGGTAGAGTATTCAACCCAAATTTATAGATTCGACACAAGGGGAGCCAAAGAATATTTGAAGGTATTAGCAGCTGAGTTGTCTATTTAACCACACCTAGAGATTAATTAGCTGCAGCAAAGTGATCAGTAGCAAAGTAGTTTGATAGTTTTTATGGTAGTGACAACAACAATAGTAGCAGTAACAGGGATAGCAGTAATTTTGTAGCAAGTGTAACAACAGCAGCAGCTGTAGTAACTTAGCAAGATCAATATGGGACAATTTCTTAGGCATTGGATCGGTGACTTGTTGGATGATATTCATCATGTGACAGTTATAACCTAGGGCGATACGACACTAGCTCCAGTTCATCGATATTATGTAGGCATGTATTCCGTAAATAGTCATACGTGCTTTATTATAAGAACTTGCATGACATCTTTTGTCCTACCCTCCCGTGGCAGCGGGGTCCATATTCGAAACTAAAGGATATTAAGGCCTCCTTTTAATAGAGAACCGGAACAAAGCATTAACACATAGTGAATACATGAACTCCTCAAACTACTGTCATCACCGGGAGTGGTTCCGGTTTTTGTCACTCCGGGGTTGCCGGATCATAACACGTAGTAGGAGACTATAACTTGCAAGATCGGATCTAAAACATGGATATAATGATGAATTCATAAATGGTTCAGATATGAGTTCATGGCACTCGGGCCCAAAGTGACAAGCATTAAGCATAGCAAAGTCATAGCAACATCAATCTAAGAACATAGTGGATACTAGGGATCGGGCCCTAACAAAACTAACTCGATTACATGATGAATCTCATCCAAATCCTCACCGACCAGCGAGCCTACGAAGGAATTATTCACTCCCGGTGGGGACCATCATGGAATTGGCGATGGAGAAGGGTTGGTGATGACAAAGAACGAAGATCCCCCTCTCAGGAGCCCCAAACAGACTCCAGATCTGGCCTCCCAAGGAAGAACATGAGGTGACAGCGGCTCCATCTCGGGGATCGTGATAATTCTTTCTCCCTGATTTTTCTCCAAAAATAGGAATTTATAGGGTCAGAGTTTTCGTCAGCGAGGCCACCAGCTGGGTACAACCCACCTGGGCGCGCCAGGAGAGGGGACCATGCCCTGGTCGCTAGTGCCCACCCAAGGCTCCCTCTCTGGTGGGTCTTGGCTCCAGAAATTTTCTTTTATTCCATAAAAAAATCCCGCAAAGTTTTGTTTCATTCCGAGAACTTTTATTTCTGCACAAAAACAACACCATGGTAGTTCTGCTGAAAACAACGTCAGTCCGGGGTTAGTTTCATTCAAATCATGAAAATTAGAGTCCAAAACAAGAGGAAAAACGTGAGAAAAAGTAGACACGTTGGAGATGTATCAACTTCCCCAAGCTTAAATCTTTGCTTGTCCTCAAGCAATTCAGTTGATAATCTGAAAGTGAAAAAGAAAAGCTTTTATGAACTCTTCTGCTCTTGTTTGCATAAATAATCTTAAACAACACCCAGGTTTTCAGCCAACATTATAACTAAGCATGTCAACAATAACATTCAAAGATTATATTAACTCATATAAATAACATAATCGGCTAGCGGCGATCAAACAGCAACACATTGTCAAAACAACCATGATATAATATGACAATAGTGGTATCTCACTAGCCCTTTCTGAGACCACAAAACATAAATGCAGAGCACCTCCAAAGTTCAAGTAGCGACTAAACATTGTAATTCATGGTAGAAAAGATCCAATCATGCTAACACCCAACATTCACTACAAACAATGCATAGACATGACAACAGTGCTCTCAGATCTGGCGCTTATTAGAGAAGGTGATGACACAACATAAAAGTAAATAGAAAGTCCCTTCGCAGAGGGAAGCAGTGATTTGCAGAGGTGCCAGAGCTCAAAATTTTAAAACAGAGGT
Organism: Secale cereale; assembly: GCA_902687465.1. Classification (NCBI taxonomy): domain Eukaryota; kingdom Viridiplantae; phylum Streptophyta; class Magnoliopsida; order Poales; family Poaceae; genus Secale; species Secale cereale. The sequence goes on along the minus strand of LR738710.1, from coordinate 214,695,090 downwards.
AAATGAAATTTTTGAGAGGTGCACCCTTCTCATTCACTTCACGACAATAAGCTATCGATATCTCCCATGCTAAACGAGCTAGTGGCGGTTCCCAAGCAGAAAAGTGAATGTTTAAACTCCATTGGGAGTTTTTGTTTATTTATTTGTAAGCTTTTTGTTTTTGCAATTTGGGACCGGGAATCCCTATTTCCGCCCTTTTCTCGTGTAATGGCGAGTGAATAAACACTCAACCTGAGAATAACCAGCTTAACATGGAAAATACCGACCACCTCATGTCGTTCCATGAACGATCCAGGCACAGAAAATGGATATTTATTTGAAGTTTTTAGAGGTGGCACATGCAAATTTACTTGGAACGGCAGGGTAATACCGCATATAGGCAGGTATGGTGGACTCATCTGGAATAACTTGAGTTTTAGAACTTGATGCACAAGCAGTATTCCCGCTTAGTATAGGTGAAGGCTAGCAAATAGGTTGGGAAGCGGCCAGCTAGAGAGAAACAATGGTCATGAACATGTATCATGCATAATAAACATTGGACAGCCGCATGAGTAGGATATGGACACCATGAACATAAATATCATAGAGGATATGTTGGTTTTGATTCAACTACATGCATAAACATGCTCCAAGTCAAGCCACTTGAACACTCAGAGGAGGATACCATATCATCATACTGCATCACAATCATTTTAACGATATGTTGATATCCAAGATAAATCATTATTAACTCCTAGCTACTTATGCATGGCATGAGAAACTATAATCTCTAATTGTCATGGTAAACATGTTTAATCATAATGGGTTGAGTCATGGGTACTAGGTTAAACATATTTACACAAACAAAACAAGTCGAGTTCATACCAGTTTCTCCTTGCTACGGCCAGTTCATCGTATATCGTCATTATTGATGTTCACTTGCACGACCGAATGATATGAAAATAATAATAGTGCAAGAGTGCCGTGGACTAAGCTGGAATCTGCAAAACATTTTATTCAATAGGAGAAGATAAGGTAAAATGTGCTCTTCATTAGTTCAACAATTATTCATATGAGAGCCTTGGTACAACTCGAATAAAAGGAAAAGAAATTCAGAGAAACACAGTGAAATATTTTTGGAGTTTTTGGTTTTTTTAGCAAACACTGTAGGGAAAAATCCCCATTGTAACTCTTTTTCATTAATCAGTGGTGAGGTTTACATGAGGTATGTACATAGATGTAATTGTGGCACTACAGTTTACAAAGAATCTAACCATAACGGCATTCCTTCCTTTAAGTTGGGTCTTTCTTTTTTATGATGGTGCTATAATGCTCTTTGAAACCTTTGCTCTGATTTCTGGTCATCCCATCTCTGTGCTTGTTATCAAAGATGATGCCATTTCTGTGCTTCCATATGCTCCAGCATCCTGCAATTAGTCTCTCTTTGAAACCTTTGCTCTGATTTCTGGTCATCCCATCTTCTAGCATCTCAATGGTGTTTAAATATGTGTTCCATTCCATCCCCAGAGCAATCCAAAAGTTTTTGCTGAAATCACATTCAAAGAATAGGTGCTGCAAGTACTCATTAGGCTCGTCATCACAAGTTTTGGGTTTTCTTGAACATGCAAATACAAGGTAAAAGCAAAAATTAGAAAAACTATTTACACGGGAAAGCTCCCAACAAGCAAAAGAAGAACAAGGAAATATTTTTGGATTTTCTTTTTAGTGTTATTACTAAGCATGTATAGAAAGTAAATTACTACAACTAATTGTTTTTGGTTTTTCTAAAGTTTTTCAAACACACAAGAAGAAAGCAAGAAAATAAATCTAAGTATGGATGATATAATGGAAAAGTGTGAGCACCGACAAATAGAATGATATGTAAACATAAATGTAATGTCGGTGAGGAACACGTACTCCCCCAAGCTTAAGCTTTTGGTCTATCTTGGTAGTCGATCAGTAGCCTGGAGGATAGTAGTCAGAGTGGTAGCTCACTGAGGCTCTTCGTGTGGACGCCTCAGCCTGCCGTGCTGCCACCACTTCTGCGTTATGAGCTCAGGCCTCGCTCTCAATAACAAAATATCTTATCTTGCTGTCATAGTCAAAACGAGCAGACACAGGAAAATATGTATCCACAACATGTGATTGGTCAAACAACAGATTATAAGTGAAGTTATGAATCTTTCCTTTAAGGAACTTATGGTCCTTCAAAGCACCAAAATCTAAATACCAAGTAGGTAGGATGGGGTCAAAGGGCAAAGGTGAAATACCCAACCCTCGTGCTAAATGTGTGGCATAAATTTCACCATAGAGCCAGCCACTGTTAGCATTATGCTGAGGTCTGCGTGCAACAATTGCCCCCATGTTATAATTTCTTTCACCGGTAAGGGCACTGCGTATGAGGCTCAAGTCTCGAGCACAAAGTGCACTACAATCTTGTTTGCCTACTACACATTTCCCGTTGAATAATGCAAAATACTGAATTGCGGGAAAATATATACTCTTTATTCTACCCTGTGTCACTCTCCTATTTACACCGTAACAAAGGCCAGTCAAGAAAGACTCGAACTCAGTCTTTGGTGGCTCATCGAGTGAACCCCAAAATGGAAGTTTACAATAGTAAGCAAAATTCTCCAGTGGGATAGTAAATGGGTTATCATAAAGCATAAACGACACCCTAGACTCACGTGGAAAATATTTAAACTCTTTGACAAATGATTCAGTGAGAAGTTGGCGCTGTTCACACTTATCTGAGAGGTAGGGACCAGGACCGACATTGTGAACATATTCCTCAAATTCCTCCTTGATGCCTATTTGCAGCATAAATTCATCGCAAGGCCACAAACATGTTTTGGTGGCGGCCTCTCGGGTAGGACTTGCACTCGGATCTACATTGGATCGGCGAGCAGAACTATCACTAGAAGATGCTTCCGAGGATCTTCTCCTCGAAGAACTCCTTCCAAACAAGTTCATAATGTCCGCGTACAATTTTTCCTATGAACAAAAACCTGAAATTTTAGTCCGCTAATTTTTCTTAACGAAACTTCCCAAGATTGGTAGCAACTACTCATAGGGATACATAGGAGCCATAGCAAGCATTCAAACTACTTAGAACACTAAGAATTCAACATGCAAGCCCATCTACAACAACACCAAGAGTAGCTAATTATTCAAAGTATAAACCACTAAAACAAAAAACTAATTGGACAAATGGTGGAGTCACATACCAAGCAACACTCCCTTGAAGCAGTTTCGGAAACAGACCTTCGAGTAAAGAGATCGAAATCCGTGGGTTTGTGCTCAAGAACACGGGAGAGATGGCAATGGAGATTTTTTTTCTGGAGGTAAGTGATGATGTGGGCTAAAGAGGTAAGTGAGAGGGTCCACGTGGGGACCCCAACCCACCAGGGCGCGCATGGGGGTCCTAGCGCACCCAGGTGGGTTGTGCCCACCTAGTGCACCTCCCTCTGGTATTATTTGCACCATAAATTTAGAAATATTCAGGAAAAATCATATACAATTTTCAGGGCATTCTGAGAACTTTTATTTTTGGGTCATTTTTTATTGCACGGGAAATTCAGAAAACAGACTAAACATAGCATTATATTTTATTTAACTAGTTAAAACAAAAAATAAAAGGTAAGGACAGAAGGTAGTGCTTACTAAATTCATCAACTTCATACCGCTCAAAAATGATACATTAATAAGGTTGATCAAGTCTTATTTAACAACCACTTTCGGTTGGTATGAAACCGAAGAACTTTCGTAAATCACTAAGTTACCTCAATGGGGATATGGATGTCCCCAACAATAAGCATTTCATATTTCTTTTTGACAGTAGGTAGAGGTATTTGAAAACTTCCAATAGTGACTGTCGGAGATTTTTCAATAACATCAATACCATTCACTTGGAATTGTTTCTTCATTAAGTGCACCGTATGCTCATTACCATTAATATGAAAAGTGACCTTGCTTTTATTACAATCAATGACAGCCCCTGCAGTATTCAAGAAGGGTCTACCAAGAATAATAGACATATTGTCGTCCTCGGGCATCTCAAGTATAACAAAGTCAGTCAAGATAGTAACATTAGCAATAACAACGGGCACATCCTCACAGATACCGATAGGTATGGCAGTTGACTTATCAGCCATTTGCAAAGATATTTTAGTAGGTGTGAGTTTATGCAAGTCAAGTCTTTTATATAAATAGAAAGGCATGACACTAACACCAGCTCCTAAATCACACAAAGCAGTTTTCACATAATTCTTTTTTATAGAGCAAGGTATAGTTGGTATACCCGGATCTCCAAGTTTTTTAGGTACTCCATCCTTAAAACTATAATTAGCAAGCATAGTGGAGATTTCAGCTTCCGGTATTTTTCTCTTATTAGTGATGATGTCTTTCATATACTTTGCATAAGGAGGCGTTTTTAAGATGCCAGTCAAGCGAGTACGCAAAAAGACTGGCCTCGGCATTTGAGAAAAGCATTCAAATTCTTCATCATCATTCTTTTTAGTTTACTTGGGTGGAAAAGGCATAGGTTTTTGAACCCATGATTCTCTTTCTTTACCGTGTTTTCTAGCAATGAAGTCTCTTTTATCATATCTTTTATTCTTAGGTTGTGGGTTATCAAGATCAACAATTGGTTCTATCTCAACATCATTATCTGGTTCTTTTTCATTTGGTTGAGCATATTCATGAACATTAGCATTATCTTTTTCATTATCACTAGGTAAGTGTTCATTACCAGATTGACTTTCAGCATCAGAGATAGAAATATCATTATCATTGCGAGGAGGTTTTTCTACTTCAGGTTCACTAGTGGCATGCATAGTCCTATCATTTTTATTTTCCTTTTTCTTTTTAGAAGGACTAGGTGCAGTAGTGTTATTTCTTTGTGAGTCTTGTTCAATTCTTTTAGGGTATCCCTCAGGATAAAGTGGTTCCTGAGTCATTTTACCTCCTCTAGTTGCAACTCTAACAGCAAAGTCATGCATATTATGATTCATTTCATCAAGTAATTCTCTTTGAGATTTAGCAAATTGTTCTAACTGGGTTTGAACCATAGAAGCATGTTTTCCAATACCTCTAACATCATTTGAAATTCTAAATAACAAGTCACTCAAGCGAGCAATCATATCAGAATTATGTTTCAATTGTTTCATAACATTTGCATTGAAGTGATCTTGTTTTCTAATATAGTTTTCAAACTCATAAAGGCATTGACTAGGATGCATATTGTGAAGATTATCATTGTCATTTAACTTCATAAGAGAATTTACCTCTACCACCTCAGGCAGTGGTGGTGCATTAAGCCCATGTATTTCTTCAATAGAAGGTAAATTTTTAACATCCTCGGCTTTAATACCTTTTTCCTTCATAGATTTCTTTGGCTCTTGCATATCTTCAGGATTGAGATATAATATACCCCTCTTCTTTGGAGTGGGTTTAGCCGATGGTTCAGGAATAGTCCAATCATCATAATTTTTCGATATACTATTCAATAATTCTTCAGCTTGAGCAATAGTCCGTTCCCTGAGAACACAACCAGCACAACTATCTAGGAAGTCCCTAGAAGCATCGGTTAGTCCATTATAGAAGATATCAAGTATTTTATTTTTCTTAAGAGGATGATCAAGCAAAGCATTAAGTAACTGGCAAAGCCTCCCCCAAGCTTGTGGGAGACTCTCTTCTTTAGTTTGCACAAAGTTAAATATTTCCTGTAAGGCAGCTTGTTTCATATGAGCAGGAAAATATTTTTCCAGAGAAGTAGTAAATCATATCCTGGGGATTATGCACACAACCAGGAGTAATAGTATGCTACCAAGATTTATCACCACCCTTTAATGAGAACGGAAATAATTTGAGAATAAAGTAGTAGCGAGTTTTCTCATTATGAGTAAAAAGGGTGGCTATGTCATTTAACTTAGTAAGATGTGCCACAATAGTTTCAGTTTCATAACCATGGAAAGGATCAGATTCAATCAAAGTAATTAACTCTGGGTCATGTCAGGGATATGGTTAGTAGGTATAAACCGGATATTGTAAACCGGCTTAGTTATTTTGTACATGGTTTTAATATTTTACTAGAGATTAAGGCCCATGAGATTTTAAGGCCCATGTATAGAAGTACGGTTTGTAAACCGCCAAGAGATGTAACTTGAGAGATAAGAAAGAAAAGACAGAGACCGAGGCGGACGCGATTATGAGCCGGCCTCGGGACTCTGTAAACCGGACCAGGCGTCACCTCTATATAAAGGGACGACCCGGCAACGGTTCAAGGACAAGCAACAATCAACCCGTCGAGACACAGGCAAAGCGAATCCGCTCCCTGTAAACCGACGCCCAAGCAATACCAAACCAACTAGACGTAGGCTTTTACCTTCTCGAAGGGGCCGAACTAGTATAAATCTCTTGTGTCCTTTGTGTGCCATGAATCCTTTCAAGCTAACCCGTGCGATGGTTCCATCATCAAGTCCGCTAAACCGGACATCTGCCGTGTTATTTCCACGACAGTTGGCACCCACCGTGGGGCCTGCGCACGATGGTTTCGAGTTCTTGAAAGGCGGCTTCGAAGGGTTAAAGGGTTACGCAGTCGGCCGGATGACCAAGAGTCGTCGTGGCCGGATCTACATCGACGACGCGGGTTGGGGACCGGAGGCCGATTCGATCGAATACGGGTACCGGGTCCCGTTCGGGAGCATCCAAGTCTTCATTGGCAAAATTGGTGAACCGGGACCTGAGCCGGACACCCTCCCCAACATCGTCGAGCCGGCTCAGCGTGCGAGATCGGCCCGGATTCAGCCTGCCATGAAGCATGTGCTCGTTGGAGCAATTCACGGAGGCCAAGCCGAGGACGGATCGGAATCTGATGGTGCAACCGTCGTCTACTCAGATGACGAGACTTCATCCGGGGAAACTGAATCTCTGTATCAGTTGCGGGACGGCCGGTCTGAGGGCGAGTCCGATGGAAACAGTATTCCGGACCCCTTTGGCCAGCCAAACCGGGTGGCGGTCTTCATGGCCGGTTCACAACCCCCGACGAACGGAACAACAGCAGAGGCTGGTGCAGGGGGAAGCGGTTCAAATCCCTCCCTAACTGAAGTTCTATCCACCTTGATCGAGGAGTTCACAGCTAAGGCAGTGGAGGTCGTAGCTCCAGCAGACAAGGCGCAACATGATGCGGCGCTTCTTCAGTTGAAAGCCCGGATCGATCAGTTAAAGGAGGATTTAAGAGCGGAAGGAGAGATGTTAGCCATAAGACAAGCAGAGTTGGATGATCAAGCCTTTCATTTAAGGATGGAGCAGGCTTCTGTGGAAGGAGTAAGGGGGCGAAAGTATCGATCCCGCCTACCGCCGGGTTTCGAATCCGCGAATTTGTTCAGAACACCTGGGGCTGGGGCCAGTAATAATCCGGCCTTAAACCGGAGAAGCCCACCGGCTCGGGATGAACCGGTTCAGCAGCCCGCCGCAGAGCGGGAGCGTCGGATTACATCGGCGCCTTATGTTCCTGTCCCTCCAGGACACTATTCAAACCCTTTGGATAATATTGCTGCAGCGGCAGCACGGTTGGCCGCTTTACCCGTGGAAGAAACGTCCCCGGTGGCGATAGAGGCGCGCAGGGCCCAGAAGCTGCTTAATACGGCGTTAATACAGCAGTAAGCGTACTCTCATAGCAGGGAAAGGTTACATTCAACACCACGTCCCAACCGAAGTTACTCTAGACATTGGGAGGAGCCGAAAGTGTCTAGCAGTGAGCGCAGGAGACATCAACACAGGCAGGATAATCCGGCAAGGGCAGAGATGCCAGGCCCGGACCTAAACCGACCTAGATCGGAGGCCAGGGAGGAAATTCCTCAGACGACGCCGGTTCACACAGCCACTACAGGGACAGGAGCTACAGCGAGCGGTTTTGGAATACAATGTCTCGTCCCCGCCCTACGGAGCGTTAAGTTGCCCAAGGATTTCAAAGGACCTCGCAAAGTGCCTAATTACACAGCCGATTTACCACCCGAAGCTTGGGTGGAGAGTTACGAGATGGCCATGGAGATGCTGGATGTGGATGAATCGGCTTGTGCCAAATATTTCACTATGATGCTCGAGGGCACGGCCCGGACTTGGCTGAAGGCACTACCTCCGAATTCTATCGGGTCATGGGGGGAGCTGCGCAGTCAGTTCATCAAAAATTTCAAGGATACATGCAAGCAACCAATGTCGGTGATAGATTTAGCAGCCTGTGTGCAAGGCGAGCAGGAGTCTACAGCAGCTTGGGTACGCAGAGTGGCGGAGATCTTACACTCCTCAAATGGTATCAACCCTAGCACGGCAATTGTAACTTTGGAGAACAATTGCCGGTTTGAGTCGTTAAAATTAAAACTCGGACGGCTTAAAAGGGAATGCAATGACATGGGGACTCTGATGAGTGCTCTGGTAAAATACGGAGACTCGAATAATACAAAGTATCCAGAAGCAGAAGGAGATAAAGCGGGGAAGGCCGGCAAGACTGGTAAACCGGCGCCGGTTAATCCGGTTGCTTCAAGCTTTTTGGGTAAACGGAAGGCAGAAAATAGCTCCGATTTTGTTGCTAATACACAGGCTCAAGGTGGTCTTCAGGTTAATCAGCAGGGCTCCACTCTCCAAACCGGCGGAGGAAACCCGGGTTGGGAGCAGGATTTGGATCAACCCTGTCTAAAGCATAGCGGAAGAGGGAGGATAGCAAGGCATACTATAAGAGAATGCCTGTCCTTTATGAAAGCAGGGAACGGCCGTTTTAATCCTCCCAGCCGGCCCCCGAACGGCGGTTCAGGGCCCGGGTTTCATGGTCCGGGTTATCAAGGGAACAACTCCGGATCAGGATATAGGGGCAACGGCGGTTATCAAGGGAACAACGGCGGTTATCAATCCCGGCCAGGCGGCCAAAATAGTCAAGGAAACTACAATGGCCAGGGAAATCAATCGTATCATCAAGGTGGTTACAATGGTCAGGGAAACCAATCACATCCTCAAGGTGGTTATCATGGTCAGGGAAATCAATCGCATCATCAAGGTGGTTACAACAATCAGAATAATCAGCAGCAGGGCCAAGGGAGCTACAATAACCAAGGAAACCAGCAGCAACAGCGTCCGCAGCAACAGCAGCAATCCGGATACCAGAGTAATCCGAAGGAGTTGAGCAGCGGTCAATATCATGTTTTCACCACGAGTTTATGTAAGAGAGACCAGAAGGTTTTAAAGCGGGCTGTTAATGCAGTAGAACCGGCGACGCCCCAGTTTCTACGATGGTCAGAACAGCCCATTGTATGGAGCAGAGAGGACCACCCGTTACGGGTAGATAATCCGGGACATTTAGCCTTGGTGGTAGCGCCTCAGGTGGGAGGATACAAGTTTACTAAAGTCCTCATGGATGGAGGTAGCAGTATCAATATATTATATTACGAGACCTTTCGTCGTATGGGTCTGACAGATAAAAAGCTAAGGACATCAAACACAGTGTTTCATGGGGTGGTCCCAGGTAAGTCAGCTTATCCAGTTGGTAAGATTGACTTAGAAGTCACCTTTGGAGATGAGCATGATTCCAGATCGGAGATGATCACGTTTGAAGTTGTCAAAATCAAAAGTCCGTATCATGCTCTGTTTGGAAGGACGGTTTATGCTAAATTTATGGCTAAGCCATGTTATGTTTATTTGCAGCTTAAGATGCCGGGTCATAAAGGCACGATTACGGTGCATGGCAGTCGTAAGATAGCAGTGGAGTGTGAGGAAGGTGATGCAGCTTATGCAGAAGCGGTATGTGCCACGGAAGAGTTAAAATTTTATAAAGATAATGTTGATCCGGCAGATATGACTCCGCTGAAGAAACCAACTACTGAGCATGATCCGGCTTTGAAGTTCAAGTCAGCGGAAGAGACTAAGCAGGTCGATTTTGTGCCTGGAGACTCGTCTAAGCAATTCACCATCAGTGCTAACCTGGATCCTAAATAGGAAAGCGCGCTCATCGAGTTCATCCGTGAGAACCGGGATATCTTTGCATGGAAACCTTCTGACATGCCGGGTATACCGAGGGAACTCGCTGAGCACAAGTTGAATATTGATCCGAAGTTTAAACCGGTAAAACAGTATCTACGCCGCTTTAATGAAGAGAGGCGCAAAGCTATAGGAGAAGAAGTGGCCAGACTTTTGGCGGCAGGGTTCATAGTGGAAGTTTTTCATCCGGAATGGTTGGCTAATCCGGTGCTGGTTCTAAAGAAGAATGGGAAGTGGAGGATGTGTGTGGATTACACAGACCTCAACAAAGCTTGCCCGACTGATCCTTTTGCTCTACCTCGCATTGATCAGATTATTGATGCCACAGCAGGGTGTGAGCGGCTGAGTTTTCTGGATGCATATTCAGGTTATCACCAGATCAAGATGGCAGTTGAAGATCAAGAGAAGACAACTTTCATAACCCCTTTTGGTGCTTTTTGCTATGTATCTATGCCTTTTGGGCTCAAGTGTGCACAGGCAACTTATCAGCGTTGCGTTCAGAATTGTTTGAAAGAGCAGATAGGAAGAAACGTGCATGCGTATGTGGATGACATCGTGGTCAAATCAAAGGAGGAAAGAACAATGATAGAAGACCTCAGAGAAACCTTTGATAATCTTCGGGCTTACAGGATGATGCTTAATCCGGAGAAATGTGCCTTTGGTGTTCCGGCTGGTAAACTTCTGGGATTCCTGGTCTCGAACAGGGGAATAGAAGCCAACCCGGAGAAGATCAAGGCCATCACATCTTTGACAAAACCGGTTTGCATCAATGATGTTCAGCGCATAGCTGGCCGGATCACGGCGCTGAGCCGGTTTATCAGTCGCTTAGGAGAAAAGGCGATCCCGCTTTATCAAATGTTGAAGAAAACAGACCGGTTCATTTGGAGTGATGAGGCAAATACAGCGTTTGAGAATCTGAAACAGCAGCTAGCAAAACCACCGGTTTTAGCTGCTCCCATTGATAAGGAGCCTTTGCTGTTATATGTTGCTGCAAACACACGGGCAGTCAGCGTTGCGATTGTGGTTGAGCGCAAGGAAGCAGGGAAGGAACATCCGGTTCAGCGCCCGGTTTATTATGTGAGTGAAGTACTCATCGAATCTAAGCAAAGGTACCCTCATTGGCAGAAGTTGGTATATGGGGTGTTCATGGCAAACCGGAAACTGAAGCATTATTTCCAAGGGCATCCAATAACTGTGGTTAGTTCAGCTCCGTTGGGGGACATAATCCAGAATAGGGAAGCTACAGGCAGGGTAGCCAAGTGGGCCATTGAGCTCAGTCCGCATGAATTGAAGTATGTACCGCGTACTGCTATAAAGTCTCAGGCATTGGTCGATTTCATCAATGACTGGACGGAGTTGCAGACTCCCGAGGAGAAACCGGATCTTACTTATTGGACGATTCACTTCGACGGTTCAAAGCAGTTGGAGGGTTCGGGGGCTGGAGTTGTCTTAACTTCCCCCAGAGGTGATAAATTTTGTTATGTCCTCCGGTTATTATTTCCTTGTACTAATAATGCAGCAGAGTATGAAGCGCTACTTCATGGTTTGCGGTAGGCAAAAGAGATGAATTTGAGCCGGGTTAAGTGCCTGGGTGATTCAGACTTAGTGGCACAGCAAGTTTCGGGCAAGTGGGATTCAAGGGATCCCCTCATGGCGGCTTATCGACGAGAGGTTGAAGCGGTTGCAGGATATTTCAAGGGATATCAGGTGGAGCATATAGACTGGCGGAGGAACGAAGCAGCCGACGCTTTAAGCCGGCTAGGATCGCAATGTAAACCGGTACCACCAAACACCTTTTTGGATGAATTGCACAGTCCGTCGGTTCAAGTACCTTCAGAGAACGACCTGGCTGTTCGGATCCAGAGGCGCAGTTGGTTGCAGCAACCCATGTTATTCCGGATTGGACGTTACCCTATTTGGCATACTTAAGCCGAGGAGAGTTACCAGAGGACAAAGACGAAGCACGGCAGATAATCCGGCGTTCCAAATCTATGACAATTGCCAACGGAGAGCTGCACCATCGTAGCACTTCTGGAGTATTTCAACGGTGTGTTTCGGCTGAGGAAGGTTGTGAGATTCTAAGAGAGATTCATGAAGGGGATTGTGGTCATCATGCCGGATCAAAATCTTTAGTGGCTAAAGCTTTCCGACATGGTTTTTATTGGTTAACCGCGCATGCAGATGCGGCAGACCTGGTCCGCAAGTGTGACGCTTGTCAGAAGTTCTCAAGACGTGCCCTTGTTCCGGCACAGGAACTCCGGATGATACCAATAACTTGGCCTTTTGCAACTTGGGGGCTTGACATGGTTGGTCCTTTCAAGAGATCCCAAGATCAGAAAACTCATCTACTAGTAGCAGTAGACAAGTTTACGAAGTGGGTTGAAGCGGAGCCTATAAGCAAGTGTGATGCGGCAACAGCGGTCAAATTCATCAAAAAAGTAATATTCCGGTTTGGTTTTCCACACAGCATCATCACAGATAATGGCACCAACTTATCTCAGGGTGAGATGGAAGAATTCTGTCAACGAGAGCATATTCGTTTGGACGTGTCTTCTGTGGCTCACCCCCAATCCAATGGTCAGGCAGAAAGGGCAAATCAGGAGATTTTGCGAGGAATCAAACCCCGGCTTATGACACCTTTGCAGAGAACCCTAGGGTGTTGGGTTGAAGAATTACCGTCTGTCCTTTGGAGTATTAACACTACACCCAACCGGTCTACAGGTTATACACCTTTCTTCATGGTTTACGGCGCAGAAGCAGTTCTTCCAAGTGACATACGCCATGATTCACCGAGGGTAGCGGCCTATGTGGAAGCTGTTAATGAGGAGTCCAGACAAGACGGTTTGGATCGGTTGGATGAAGAGCGTGATATAGCTGCAGCACGGTCGGCGATTTATCAGCAAGATCTGCGCAGATATCACAGCCGCCGGATTAGAACCAGGACATTCCAGGAGGGTGACTTAGTACTTCGGCTTATCCAAGATCAAACAGATATGCACAAGTTATCCCCGCCATGGGAAGGGCCCTTTGTGGTCAGCAAAAACTTACACAACGGGTCATATTATTTGGTGGACATTCGAGAACACAAGGATTCACGGACATCAGAAGAGGAGACGAAAAGGCCGTGGAACATAGCTCATCTACGGCCATACTACACTTGAGCCATGGGCTCCAATGTATCCTATGTATATATTATGAATAATGAATAAACCGGCACCCTCGGTAAACCGGGGGCTCAGCCCTTTCTCCATATACATAAATTTTGCGGCAAATAACCATATCAGTTTGTTATCAAGTATCATATTTCAATGTTGGCCGGTTTTAGAAACTAATCTTTGCAGGATATGTGAAGGAGCGGTAGAACTCTCGGGAACAAGAGATTATATCCGGTTCAAGAAGAGAAAAACCCCATGAAAAGAAAAACCTGCAGAGTTAGGAGGAGCTTTAGAGGCCCCTTGGGACAGTCCGGTTTGCCCACGTCCCATTGATTGGCTATGTTTACTATTATAGGGCTCCCTGAACAGTCGATACGCTCACGTTCAGGGATGACCCGGCCCCTTGGGACAGTCCGGTTTGCCCACGTCCCATTGATTGGCTATGTTTACTATTATAGGGCTCCCTGAACAGTCGATACGCTCACGTTCAGGGATGACCCGGCCCCTTGGGACAGTCTGGTTTGCCCACGTCCCATTGATTGGCTATGTTTATGATTCCTTGGGCTCCCTGAA
>LR738710.1:214634837-214681207 GCA_902687465.1 Secale cereale | reverse complement strand
TTATAGGGCTCCCTGAACAGTCGATACGCTCACGTTCAGGGATGACCCGGCCCCTTGGGACAGTCCGGTTTGCCCACGTCCCAATGATTGGCTATGTTTACAATTATATCGGCCCTCTGAACAGTCGATACGCTCACGTTCAGTGATTGGCTAGGCCCCTTGGGACAGTCCGGTTTGCCCACGTCCCCATGATTGGCTCAGTTTTTATTTGCAGTTCTATCGGCCCTCTGAACAGTCGATACGCTCACGTTCAGTGTTTGGCTAGGCTCCTTGGGACAGTAGGTTTGCCCACGTCCCATTGATTGGCTGAACCTTGTTTTTGAGCCTGGCAGCTCTTTGAAAAAGCCTCGAATACATGGTCTGATTTACAAGAATTGTGTGTTTCTTGGTGTTTTTTGTGTTCCATAACCTTTTAAACCGAGTGGAACAGCTCCAGAAGTTAACCACCTATCTATAATGTTATAAGTCTGGGTCATGAACACCAGCGAGAATTAAACCAGCGTTCATCATAACCCGGATCGACTTCATAATGAGCCGACAGGTTGGCAGTACACGATCAGTTATGACCAAGCCCGGTGTTCATTCAAACCCGGATGGAGTATCAGGTGCAAGTTACAAGTTGCTGAACCAAGATGAGAAAGGTTTATCGACAAGATGAACCGAAGAGTTTCATGTGTTTATTAGAATTGATGAAGACCGATTAAGGTGATTTTAAACATCCTGACCGGTTTAAGGTATCTTGTCTACATACAATTCAGGTATCACAGTTATTTTTTAAGATATGCTTATTAGATGTGTCAAGAGAACAAGATAATCCGTCCAGTGGTAAGCCACTAGGACATGTTTTTCGATATTTTTTATGAACAGAACAAGGCATCCGCATCAATCAACAAGTCAACGAACGAATACTTCATGAAGACCAAATGTCGGATCACAGCGCATTAAGTTTCAGCTAAAACCTATTACAAGGCATGAAAAGCCAAATAGTTGGAAGCATTGTTTGACGGAATAACAATACTGATTACAACAATAGCATTCAAGGTTGTGCTTCTCCTTGCTGAGATGGTTGGCCACCGTCTTGCTCCGGAACGTCTTCATCCTCATGAAGCGGTGGGAAGTCCGGTACACGCCAATCAATCTTTGCCAAGGCACGGAAATATACTTCATCGTTGATAAGCTCAGCAGGATCAATATCAGGAGCAAAGGTGTGAGGACGAACCGGCGGAGTTAAGTTTACAATATCGTAAACCGGTCGATCCACCCGCTCGTTCTGCAGGTTATATGATGGATGATATCGAGACAAGTCAGACTCCACCGCAATCTTGCTGGCGAGGGGACGCATTTCCTTTGTCAGAACATAAAGATCCTTTTCATTAAACGTTGAACCGTCCTCCTTGGTATCAGGAAATCCGGTTAACACCTCCTCCGGATCAATGTCCGGGACCCAAGCTTTAGCCCTCGTAAGGGCCAGAAGAGCACCTCCTCGAGCAGCCGATTTCTTAACCTCTTCAAGACGAGCCGGCAGAATGGACAAACTATTCAAAGTATCTTTGATAGTTGAAGGAGCCGGTTTACCGAAGGAAGTGGCACTGATAATCCTTTGCATTCCAGAGTACAACTGTTCGACCAAGGTATAGCAGGCCTTGAGTTTCTTCCGTAAGTCATCCCCAAGATGGCCGACACGGCGTCCTACATACAACAATGAAAGTTAAACCGGTGCAGGTCACATGTTACAAAGATAAAGACAGGAGTTCAGATTATGCTTACCAAAAATAGCAGAAGTCATCAAGTCAATTTGGCGCTTTAACCCGGTCAATTCTTCAGTAACCGGGTTAAGTGCTCCTTCGACATCCTGAACACGTTTCTCAAGATCTTTTTTCTGGACTTCAAAAGTAGTCTGCTCCTCGTCGAAAAACCTCTTCAAGTCTTCAGCAGTCTTTAAACTCACTTGAAGTTCTTTCTTCGCCTTTGAAGCGGCTGACTCAGTCTCCGTAAGCCGGCTTCGAAGTTCACTGATTTCCAGAGCATTCCGGTTCAGCTCAGCCTGTAGACAAAAGTTCAAAAGCAAGATTAGAAATTACAAGTCTCAAGCACACAACCAAGTTGTCTACTTGACACTTGGGGGCTAATGGCAGTTGAAGTAATACAGCAAAGACAATTTGAAAGTACAAGTCTCAAGCACACAACCAAGTTGTATACTTGACACTTGGGGGCTAATGGCAGTTGAAGCAATGCACCACAGACAATTTGAAATTACAAGTATCAACTACATAACCAAGTTATCTACTTGATACTTGGGGGCTAATGTACGGATCAGCAGTTCAAACTACAAAGTTCCGGATTACCTTCAGTAAAGCAGATAAACCGGAACTTGGGGGCTGCTATGAGATAAAGACGCGTCAAAAAAGCAAAGTCAGAAGAGGAAAACTTACTTCATATTTTTCTCTCATCAGGTTTACCAGGCTGGCTTCATAATCCCGGCTGCTGTGGAGCCGGTTCAAATATCCGGAATAGATATCTTGAGCACTCATACTCGAAAGACTGGATATATCAGTACTCCACTTCCCTTTTTCCTGAGTTATCTTTTCCGCTTTAGCTGTATGTTTTGCTAAAACGGTGGGTTCAGCTGGAGCAACATAAGCAGTGCCAGTAACCACAACATCAGGGGAAGTGGGTACATTGGGAGGAGTAACTTCAACTTGAGCCGGATCAGGAGACGCCGGGTTAACTTGAGGAGAATTAACCCGGGCCGGACTTGGTGGGTCTTGGACATTTTCTGCGACAGGAGTTTCAAGAGCAGGTTCTTCAACCGGAGCTGCAGAGGTACCTTCTGGAGGAACGGCTGTAGACGGATCAATCACCGGTTCATCAGCAGAAGGATCAGCAACAGGCTTATTCGCCTTGGCCTTTTTGCTAGGTTTCGGTTTGCTGGAAAACAGGCAAGATAAGTTAGTGTTATAAAAAGAAAGGGGTGTTATAAACCGGAAGAGCTGAAGAGAGTTACCCCAGGACGGTCTTCAAAGGAGGAAGCTGTGTAGCGGTCGACTCGCCGGAAGAAGACAGCGGAGTTTCCTGATAGTCAGGATCAGACGGTTTAAGGGGTTTTCGGATAAGTCCGGCCTTGGGATGAAGAGGGGTCGGAGAGAGTATCACCTCAGCACGGCGCTTTCGAACCGGAGTTAATGAGATTCCAGAGGACTCCACCGCCAGGCCACTATGGCGAGTGGTCCGGCAAAAAGCTTCGTGCTGTTGCTTCTTCAAAGTAAAATTAGGATCCAACTTAGCATAAGGGTGAGAAAATTGATATTTTCTGACGGTCCGACGGCTTTTTTGAGGAGGAGGTTCTGAATCAGAAGAAATAAGGGTTACCTCAATCTCAACCGGGTTATCACCTTCAAGCGGTTCCTGTGAAAAGGTATCATTAGATATGATTACAAATACATGAAAGTGAGACTTAAACCGGAGTAAGGCATACCTCGGAGTCCGGATCATCATCCTCGGAAGGAGAACCGGCATCGACGGCTGCCTTCCTTTTCTTGTTTGCAGGGGTTTTCCGGCGAGCCTGCTTTACAGTTTTCTCCTGAGGTTTTCTCCTCCAGAAGGGGTCATCAGCCTAATTGAAAAAAGCAAAGGCAAGTAAAAGACGGTTCAAAGAGGACGGTTTATAAAATACAAGCCAAAGACAAACTTACTTCAGGCAGCTTATTGTTCTTAAAGTACGGGGCCAAGCCAATTTTAGAGCAATCTGTTAAGGCAGGATTGACAATCTTCTTGGCTGACTCCACTACCTCCGATTCAGAAAGCTTATCCTTAGTAAACCTCTGAGGATCATCCGGTTTACCAGAGTATTTGCACATCAGCTTAGGGCGCCGGCTTAAGGGAAGGATGCTCCAGGATAGCCAGCAGCGAAGGAAATCAGTGCCAATCAGACCATTTGCCATAAAAGCTCTCAGCTTGGAGAGCTGTGGTGAAAACCGGGTCCGTTCAGCAGCACTTAGCCGTTGTGGCAAGGGGTGATTCGCCGGGATAAGAGTTTCGCGATAACCCGGCAAAGGATTTTCACCTTCAGGAGAGGTGTCTACACAATAAAACCAGGACTTGTTCCAGTCCTTAGGGTGAGTATGTAAGGAGGCGTGAGGAAAGACTGCATCCCTCCTTTTCTGAATACTAATCCCACCAAGTTCTTGGTGAGGTCCGCTGGTGAATTCAGTGCGCCGGTTTGCATGGAAGAAATCCCGGAATAAATCAACTGAAGGCTCCTCTTGCAGATACACTTCAGAAAATACTTGGAAATCGCAAATGTTGGAGACAGAATTTGGTCCGATATCCTGTGGGTGCAGTTGGAAGGTGGCAAGAACATCCCGGAAAAATTTTGAACCGGGGGGAGAGAAGCCTCTGGAGATGTGGTCCAGAAATACGATGACTTCCCCGGATCTGGGAGTAGGAGGGCATTCGTTACCCGGAGCACGCCATTTTAGCTCAGCCTGAGGGCCTAATGTGCCGATTCTCGACAGCTTGACCAAGTCATCCTCAGTCACGACAGAACGGACCCAATCGCACGAAACATACTGCTTAGCCATTGAACAAAGTGCTGAAGAAGATAAAGTACATAAATGGATTATGAACGTACAATGATCCGGGATCTATTTATATTATACAATGGTTGAAACTGAGAACTAGCTGGCAAGGTTAAACCGGAAATCATAAAACAAGTTATATCATTTCCGGTTTAAATGGCAGTTGAAGAGGAACAGTTTAAATCGTTGCATCAGTTTATATCATTTCCGGTTTATGGCATATCAATTTAAACCGGAACATACTTAGCGAATCTACTGAGGAGAAAAACAGGTTTCTAAATAATTGCTAAGGGGGAAAGATCTGAGTATGCTGAGGAAAAGAAACTAATCTACAGCGGAGTAATAATTGCTAAGGGGGAAAGCTACGCAGACTTTATACCAAAAAGACGGATTTACATATCAGATAGGAGCAATAAAGTTTCGACGCATCTACAGCGGAGTAAAAATGGAGAAGATTGAAAGATAAAGCTACTATGAGTCACAGGGTCAAAGAACGAACAACACGAAGCTTGCTAAGAGCTCTAATGGCGGAACGGATAAATCTACAGCATTATGACGGTGAGATCTAATCTAATACTAAGCGGAAGATCTGCTGACTAGGGCCTAAGGGTCACAAATCTTCTATGAGAAACGAATCTACGAAGAGGTGAAGCTTCATTGGAAGCCCTAATGGCGGAAGAACAAGGTGAAACAATGGCGGACGCAGGTCAACAGCAAGGAGGATGAACATACCTGGGATAGCGAGAATCGGCGGCGAAGATTAATCTGGTCGAGGCTCAGGTTGATGCAGCGGCCGGTCGAGGACAGGAGATCCGGCGGTCGTCGGCGGCGGTTTGAGCTCGGGCAGCAATGGAGGAAGAAGACGCAGGAAGAGGATGAAGGGAGAAGAAGATAATGAATGGAGGGTGGCAGTATTTATAGCCAGGAGTCAGATCTGAAACGACAGGTGCGAGAATCGAGGAGACAGAAATCGGATAAAGATCCCGTGATGCCTCGATCTTCGGGATAACCCTTAAAATACGCTACAGTACAGCTCACGGCGTTAAATGCGGAGATGATGTCATTGTCAGACTTTAATGATTTCGGAGGATGACGTCAGAGCCGGTTTACAGAAAGATGAAGACAGAGGAAAATTATATGAAACGAAGAAGACTGATATGAACAAGTTCAAATCATTCTGGGGCCTAATGTCAGGGATATGGTTAGTAGGTATAAACCGGATATTGTAAACCGGCTTAGTTATTTTGTACATGGTTTTAATATTTTACTAGAGATTAAGGCCCATGAGATTTTAAGGCCCATGTATAGAAGTACGGTTTGTAAACCGCCAAGAGATGTAACTTGAGAGATAAGAAAGAAAAGACAGAGACCGAGGCGGACGCGATTATGAGCCGGCCTCGGGACTCTGTAAACCGGACCAGGCGTCACCTCTATATAAAGGGACGACCCGGCAACGGTTCAAGGACAAGCAACAATCAACCCGTCGAGACACAGGAAAAGCGAATCCGCTCCCTGTAAACCGAGGCCCAAGCAATACCAAACCAACTAGACGTAGGCTTTTACCTTCTCGAAGGGGCCGAACTAGTATAAATCTCTTGTGTCCTTTGTGTGCCATGAATCCTTTCAAGCTAACCCGTGCGATGGTTCCATCATCAAGTCCGCTAAACCGGACATCTGCCGTGTTATTTCCACGACAGGGTCGACATAGAATTCATAATCCTTATCATCAATAAAGATAGGTGAAGTAGCAAACTTAGGATCACATTTCATTCTAGCATTCAAAGATTTTTCTTTATACTTGTATAGTAATTTCTCCAAATCATCTCGATCATTACAAGCAAGAATATCTCTAGTTTCTTCTTCACTCATAACATAACCTTCCGGTACCTTAGGCAATTCATGTCTAGGAAGGCTAGTTCTAGCAGGTGTTTCAGGAGTTTCAGTTTAAAGCTCATCTCAGATTCAACAACGTCATGTTCTATTACTCTAGCAATTTGATCATCAAGAAATTCACCAAGTGGCACATCATCATTAT
The DNA here is from genome assembly GCA_902687465.1 of Secale cereale. Taxonomy (NCBI): domain Eukaryota; kingdom Viridiplantae; phylum Streptophyta; class Magnoliopsida; order Poales; family Poaceae; genus Secale; species Secale cereale. The sequence goes on along the minus strand of LR738710.1, from coordinate 214,674,595 downwards.
CAAGCAAGGTACTAGCATCATCATAAGCATCATTCATAGTAGAAGTAGCATCATCAATAACTTGCGACATATTAGAATTGGTAGCATGTGGTGGTGTTGCAAGTTTACTCATAACAGAAGGTGAATCTAAAGCAGAACTGGATGGCAGTTCCTTACCTCCCCTTGTCTGAGAGGGAAATATCTTAGTCTATGGATCCTTCATATTCTTCATAGTGATAATATGATAATAATCCCAAATGACTCAACAAATATAGCTATGCTCCCCGGCAACGGCGCCAGAAAAAGGTCTTGATAACCCACAAGTATAGGGGATCGCAACAGTTTTCGAGGGTAGAGTATTCAAGCCACATTTATAGATTCGACACAAGGGGAGCGAAAGAATATTTGAAGGTATTAGCAGCTAAGTTGTCAATTCAACCACACTTGTAGATTAATTATATGCAACAAAGTGATCAGTAGCAATGTAGTTTGATAGTTTTGATGGTAGTGACAACAGCAATAGTAACAGTAACAGTGATAGCAGTAATTTTGTAGCAAGTGTAACAGTAGCAGCAGCAGTAGTAACTTAGCAAGATCAACATGGGACAAATTCGTAGCCATTGGATCGGTGACTTGTTGGATGATATTCATCATCTGACAGTTATAACCTAGGGCGATACGACACTAGCTCCAGTTCATCGATATAATGTAGGCATGTATTCAGTAAATAGTCATACGTGCTTTATTAAAAGAACTTGCATGACATATTTTGTCCTACCCTCCCGTGGCAGCAGGGTCCATATTGGAAACTAAGGGATATTAAGGCCTCATTTTAACAGAGAACCACAACAAAGCATTAACACATAGTGTGAAAGTGCAACTATCCCTAGGTGGTTTTGGTAATTACTAACAACATATAGCTCATTGAACTAATGCTATCTCAAGATAAATATTTCAGGAAAGTTCAATGATTGGCATGGCATGGATTAGAAATGTGGACCCCTCAAAATTCTAAGGACACATATAGGCTCAAGCTCAAGACTCTACATTTTCTATTTTAGTGATCCAAGATCACATTGAGTCCATAGGAAAGCCAATACTATTAAAAGGGGATGAGGTGTTGCTTAATGGGTTTCTTGCTCAAAATGCTTAGTGATATGCTCCAAAACCCTCAACCACTTTCTCACATCCACATATGTCTCAAACCAAAAGTCAAACTCGGCCCCACCGAAACTTTCTATCCGGCGCCACCGAGTTCTCTTGACATAGGATTGCCACAAACCCTAGTCACTTCGGTCTCACAGATAGGGATCTCGGTCTCACCGAGATGGGATTGCAAACTCCCTGTTTCCCTTCATAACGTTTCGGTCCAACCGAGATGAGCGATCGGTCCCATCGAGTTTGCAATGCAAACTCTCTGTTTCCCCTTCGTAACGTTTTGGTCCAACCGAAACGAGCGAATCGGTCCCACCGAGTTTGCCTGACCAACTCTCTGGTTAGCTTTTTACCAAAATCGGTCCGACCGAGTTTGTGTAATTGGTCTCACTGAGATTACGTTATGCCCTAACCCTAATGAAATAGGTCATACCGAGTTGACATGTCGGTCCCACCGAAATGCCTAACGGTCACATTATGAACTAAATCGGTCTGACCGAGTTCTCTGATTCGGTCCCACCGAGTTTGGTAAATTGTGTGTAATGGTTAGATTTTGCGTGGAGGCTATATATACCCCTCCACCCACTCTTCATTCGTGAAGAAAGCCATCAAAACATGCCTACACTTCCAACATACATTTTCTGAGAGAGAACCACCAACACTTGTGTTGAGGTCAAGATATTCCATTCCAACCACATAAATCTTGATATCTAGCCTTCTCCATGTTGCTTTCCACTCAAATCATCTTTCCACCAAATCCAATCATATGAAAGAGAGTTGAGTGTTGGGGAGATTATCATTTGAAGCACAAGAGCAAGGAGTTCATCATCAACACACCGTCTATTACCTTTTGGAGAGTGGTGTCTCCTAGATTGGTTAGGTGTCACTTGGGAGCCTCCGTCAAGATTGTGGAGTTGAACGAAGTAGTTTGTACGGGCAAGGAGATCGCCTACTTCGTGAAGATCTACCCTGGTGAGGCAAGTCTTTCGTGGACGATGGCCATGGTGGGATAGACAAGGTTGCTTCTTCGTGGACCCTTCGTGGGTGGAGCCCTACGTGGACTCACGCAACCGTTACCCTTCGTGGGTTGAAGTCTCCATCAACGTGGATGTACGATAGCACCACCTATCGGAACCATGGATAAAAAATCTCTGTGTCTACATTAGGTTTTCTCCCTCAAACTCCTCCCTTTACCTTCATATGCAATTGCTTTACATTCCACTGCTATACTCTTAGAATTGCATGTGTAGGTTGATTGCTTGACTTGTGCATAATTGCTAAAATCTACCAAGACTTAAAATTCGGAAAAGTCTAGGTTTTTATTTGGTCAAGTAGTCTAATTACACCCCCTTTAGACATACTTTCGATCCTACAAGTGGTATCAGAGCAAAGGTCTCCATTTGCCTTGATTTCCATAGCTTTTGGTGATCATAGCCTTAGTTTCACAACCTAGGAGAGTATGGCGTCTAGCGAGGGAAATTACCACCGTAGAGGTCCTTAATTTGATGGTACTAATTTTGCTAGTTGGAAGCATAAGATGAAAATGCATATTCTTGGACATAACCCCGCTGTTTGGGCTATTGTGTGTGTTGGCTTGCAAGGTGAATTCTTTGATGGGAGAGAACCAAACCGTGAAGCTACCGCGGAAGAGTTGAAGATGCTGCAATATGATAACCCACAAGTATAGGGGATCAGTTGTAGCCTCTTTTGATAAGTAAGAGTGTCGAACCCAACGAGGAGCTAAAGGTAGAACAAATATTCTCTCAAGTTCTATCGACCACCGATACAACTCTATGCACGCTTGACGTTTACTTTACCTAGAACAAGTATGAAACTAGAAGTACTTTGTGGTTTTTGTGGGATAGGTTTGCAAGAATATAAAGAGCGCACAAATAAACTAGGGGCTGTTAAGATAAAGACACAACTAAATTAGTTTTAGTAGAGAGCTTTTTGTAACGAGAAAGTTATTTGTCCCTAGGCAATCGATAACTAGACCGGTAATCACTATTGCAATCTTATTTGAGGGAGAGGCATAATCTAACATACTTTCTCTTCTTCGATCATATGCACTTATGATTGGAACTCTAGCAAGCATCTGTAACTACTAAAGATCATTAAGGTAAAACCCAACCATAGCACTAAAGTATCAAATCCTTTTTATTCCCATACGCAAACAACCTACTTACTCGGGTATGTGCTTCTATCACTCACGCCACCCACCATAAGCAAATCATGAACATATTGCGAACCCTACAGCGGGGATCCCTCACGCTTGCGCGACACAGAGAGCACCATAGGACAACACCAATAATAAAACATGCAACTCAAACCAACCACGATCATCAATTAACCCATAGGACAAAACATATATACTCAAACATCATAGGATAGCCATACACCATTGGGAAATAATATATAGCGTTGAGCACCATGTTTAAGTAGAGATTACAACGGGTAGAAGAGGGGTTACACCGCTGCATATAGGGGGGAAGAGTTGGTGATGACGGTGGTGAAGTTGTTGGTGTAGATTGCGGTGACGATGATGGCCCCGGCGGCACTCCGATGCCACCGGAAGCGAGGGGGAGAGAGCCCCCCTTCTTCTTCTTCTTCTTCCTTGACCTTCTCCCTAGATGGGAGAAGGGTTTCCCCTCTGGTCCATGGTCTCCATGGCGTGGGAGGGGCGAGAGACCCTCCGGGATTGGATCTGTCTCTCTGTCTCTATCTGTTTCTGCGTTCCCAGATTCTGGCCTTCCACCGTTTCTTAAATTCCAGGAGATCCGTAACTCCGATTGGGCTGATTTTTGGACACGATTTTTATCTGGATATTAGCTTTCTTGTAGAGAAAGAAGGGCATTCACCACCTTACGGAATGGCCACGAGGGCCCAAGGCACGCCCCTCACCCTCGTGGGCCACCCGGGCATCGTCTCACGTTGGTTCCGCTTCCCAAAATTCACAAATATTCCGAAAAAATCTCCGTCCGTTTTTATCCCATTTGGACTCCGTTTGATATGGATATTCTGCAAAACAAAAAACATGCAACAAATAGGAACTGGCACTGGGCACTGGATCAATATGTTAGTCCCAAAAAATAGTATAAAAAGCTGCCAAAAGTATATGAAAGTTGTAGAATATTGGCATGGAACAATCAAAATTATAGATACGATGGAGACGTATCAGCATCCCCAAGCTTGATTCCTGCTCGTCCTTGAGGAGGTAAATGATAAAAAAGATAATTTCTGATGTGGAATGCTACCTAGCATAATCTTGATCATGTAACCTAATCATGGCATGAATATTAAGACACGAGTGATTCAAAGCAATAGTCTATCATTTGACATTAAGACAATAATACTTCAAGCATACTAATAAAGCAATCATGTCTTTTCAAAATAACATGGCCAAAGAAAGATATCCCTACAAAATCATATGGTCTGGCTATGCTCCATCTTCACCACACAAAGTATTTAAATCATGCACAACCCCGGTTTTAGCCAAGCAATTGTTTCATACTTTAGTATTCTCAAACTTTATCAACTTTCATGCAATACATGAGCGTGAGCCATGGACATAGCACTATGGGTGGAATAGAAGGTGGTGATAGATAAAAGGAGGGAGAAAGTCTCACATCGACTAGGCAAATCAATGGACTATGGAGATGTCCATCAATCGATATCAATGTGAGTGAGTAGGGATTGCCATGTAACGGATGCACTAGAGCTATAAGTGTATGAAAGCTCAAAAAGAAAACTAGTGGGTGTGTATTGCTACCTCTTGAGCTTGCGTTGTATTCCCTCGAAGAGGAAAGGGAGATGCAGCATAGTAGCGTATGTATTTCCCTCAGTTTTTGAGAACCAAGGTATCAATCCAGTAGGAGACCACGAACCAGTCCCTCGCACCTGCACAAACAAGTAAGAACTTTGCAGCCAACGCGATAAGGGGTTGTCAATCCCTTTACGTTCACTTATGAGAGTGAGATCTGATAGAGATGATAGTTGATATTTTGGTATTTTTGGTTTAATAAAAAAACAAATAAAAGCGGTAAAAGTAAAGTAGATGTAGATTGATATGTTGAGAATAGACCCGGGGGCCATAGTTTTCTCTAGTGGCTTCTCTCATGATAGCGATATTCTACGGCGGGTAAACAAATTACTGTCGAGCAATTGATAGAAAAGGGAATAATTATGAGACTATCTAGGCATCATCATTGTATATAGGCATCACGTCCGAGATAAGTAGACCGACTCCTGCTTGCATCTACTACTATTACTCCACACATGGACCGCTATCCAACATGCATCTAGTGTATTGAGTTCATACGAACAGAGTAATGCCTTAAGCAAGATGACATGATCTAGAGGGATAAACTCTAGCCATATGATATAAACCCCATATTTTTATCCTCGATGGCAACAATACAATACGTGCCTTGCTGCCCCTACTGTCACTGGGAAAGGACACCGCAAGATTGAACCCAAAGCCAAGCACTTCTCCCATTGCAAGAACTATAGATCTAGTAGGCCAAACCAAACCAATAATTCAAAGAGACTTGCAAGGATATTATGAGCTCACCTAAAAAGTTCAGAGAAGAACCAAATATCTTTCATAGATAACCTTGATCATAAACTCACAATTCATCGGATCTCGACAAACACACCGCAAAAAGAGATTACATCGAATAGATCTCCTCGAAGACCGAGGAGAACTTTGTATTGAGATCCGGAGAGAGAGAAGAAGCCATCTAGATACTAGCTATGGACCCGAAGGTCTGTGCTAAACTACTCACAACTCATGGTGAGTGCGATGATGATGATGATGAAGGCCTCCGTGATGGATCCCCCTTTGGTGGAGCTCCGGAACAGGCTCCAAGATGGGATCTCCACAGGAACAGAAGGTACGGCGGTGGAATTAGGGTTTTCTCTCTGTTCACGGAGTTTTTGGGGTATGTGGACTTATATAGGAAGAAGGAGGGCACCGGGGGCCACTTGAGGAGGCCTCGAGGCAGGGGGGCGTGCCCTGGGAAGGGGGGCGCGCCCCCCACCCTCGAGGGCAGCTCCTTGATCCTCTGACGTGGTTCTCAAGCTTCCTGTGCATGATTTTCTCCAAAAATATCTCTCGCGAAGGTTTCATTCCGTTTGGACTCTATTTGATATTTTTTTTTGCAAAACCCTGAAATAGGCAAAAAACAACAATGTGGACTGGGCCTTTGGGTTAGTAGGTTAGTCCCAAAAATGATATAAAAGTGAATGATAAAGCCCATTAAACATCCAAGACTGCATAAATAATAGCGTGGAACAATAAAAAATTATAGATATGGTGGAGACGTATCAAGTATCCCCAAGCTTAATTCCTGCTCGTCCTCGAGTAGGTAAATGATAAAGAAAGAGATTTTGATTTGGAATGCTAATCAATATAGTTTTTCAATGTAATTCTCTTAATTGTGGCATGAATGTTCAGATCTGAAAGATTCAAGATAAAAGTCTATATTGACATAAGAAATAATAATACTTCAAGCAATACTAACAAAGCAATCATGTCTTCTCAAAATACTATGGCTAAAAAAGTTATCCCTACAAAATCATATAGTGTTGGCTATGCTCCCTCGTCATCACACAAAAATATTCATATCATGCACAACCCCGATTTCAGCCAAGCATTTGTTCTCATACTCTATCTTTTCAAACCTTTCAACTTTCACGCAATACATGAGCATGAGCCATGGATATAGCACTATGGGTGGAATAGAGGTGGTTGCGGAGAAGACAAAAAGGAGGGAGATAGTATCACATCGACTAGGGCTATGGAGATGCCCATCAATAGATATCAATGTGAGTGAGTAGGGATTGCCATGCAACGGATGCACTAGAGCTAAATATGAATGAAAGATCAACAAAAGAAACTAGTGGGTGTGCATCCAACTTGCTTGCTCACGAAGACCTAGGCCATTTGAGGAAGCCCATCGTTGGAATATACAGGCCAAGTTCTATAACAAAAATTCCCACTAGTATATGAAAGTGACTAAACATGAGACTCTCTACAATGAATAACATGGTGCTACTTTGAAGCACAAGTGTGGAAAAAGATAGTAGCAATTGTCCCTTTTTTTCTCTTTTTTGGGCCTTTTTTTCTTTGGCCTTTCTTTTTTTTTCTTTTTTTGCGGAGGGGCTTTATAGATTCAGCCTTTCCTCCCATGGGACAATGCTCTAATTATGATGATCATCACACTTTCATTACAACTCGATATTACAACTCGAGACTACAACAACAAAGTATGACTCTATATGAATGCCTCCAGCGGTGTACCGGTATGTGCAATGAAACAAGAGTGACATGTATAAAAAGATTATGCATGGTAGCTTTGCCACAAATACGATGTCAACTACATGATCATGCAATGGCAATATGACAATATGATGCGTGTCATATGAACGGAACGATGGAAAGTTGCATGGCAATATATCTCGGAATGGCTATGGAAATGCCATGATAGGTAGGTATGGTGGCTGTTTTGAGGAACAATATGGTGGCTATTTTGAGGAAGGATATATAGTGGGTTTATGGCACCGGCGAATGTTGCGCGGTACTAGCAATGGTGGAAGGGTGAGAGTGCATATAATCCATGGACTCAACATTAGTCATAAGAACTCATATACTTATTGGAAAAATCTATGAGTCATCAAAACAAAGCAATCAACGCATGCTCCTAGGGGGGAGGTTGGTAGGAGTTAACCATCCCGCGCCCCCGACCTCCACACAAAGGCTGACACTCTACAAATACCTCATGCTCTAACTTAGTCACACAACGGTTCACCATACGTGCATGCCACGGGAATCACTAAACTTAACACAAGTATTTCTCAATTTCATAATAACTCCACTAGCATGACTCTAATATCACTATCCTCATGTCTCAAAACAATTATCAATCATCCAACATCTCATTCTATTGAATGCAATTGGTGTGAATTTTTTTACTACATTGACATTGGATGTCTATCATGTGAAGACTAGTTTCTTTAGCCTAAACATATTAACTTGCTGTTTTAATAGACTCTCAAATAGATATAAGTGAAGGATGAGAGTTCAACAATTTCTACAAAATATTATCACCACCGTGCTCTAAAAGATATAAGTGAAGCACTAGAGCAAAAACTATTAAACTCAAAAGATATAAGTGAAGCACATAGAGTGTTCTAATAATTTCTAGGCCATATTTAACTCTCTAAAATAGGTGTGTCCAGCAAGGATGATTGTGGCAAACTAACAAGAAAAGACTCAAATTATACAAGATGCTCCAAGCAAAACACATAACATGTTGCGAATAAAAATATAGCTCCAAGTATTGTGGCATCCCCAAGCTTAGGATTTTGATTATCTTGAATTCCCTGGGGTGCCATGGGCATCCCCAAGCTTAGGCCTTTTCTACTCCTTGTTCCATAGTCCATCAAAGCAATACTCAAAACTTGATAACTTCACAACACAAAACTTAGACAAAAATTCTCGTGAGCTCCGTTAGAATAAGAAAGCAAACCACTACTCAAAGGTACAGCAATGAATTCATTCTTTGTTTATATTTGTGTTAAACCTACTGTACTCCAACTTCTCTATGGTTCATATCCTCCAATACTACTCATAGATGCATCGGAATAAGCAAACAACACACGAAAAACAGAATCTGTCAAAGACAGAACAGTTTGTAGTAATATGCATGTTTCGCCTACTTCTGGAACTCCAAAAAATTCAAACTAAATTGGTAAATTTGCGGAATTTGTCTACCAATCATCTGCGAAAAGAATCAACTAAAAATCACGCTCCAGTAAAATCTCACAACTACTTTAGCAAGTGTTAATGATTCTGTTTTCACAGCAAGATCACATAAACTTCACACAAGTCTTACCAAAGGTTCTACTTGGCACAAACACAAAACAAAACATGAAACCACATCTAATCAGAGGCTAGATGCAATATTTATTCCCTAACAGCAACAAAAACAAAAAACATAAAATTGGGTTGCCTCCCAACAAGCGCTATCGTTTTACGCCCCTAGCTAGGCATGATACAAGATAGATCTAGGTATTGCCATCCTTGGAAGGCAATTCATACGTGGCTCTCATGATAGATTCATGTGGTAATTTGATTTTATTTCTAGGAAAGTGTTCCATGCCTTTCCTTAACAGAAATTGGAATCTAATACTTCCTTCCTTCATATCAATAATTGCACCAATCATTCTAAGGAAAGGTCTACCAAGAATAATAGGACATGAAGGATTGCAATCTATATCAAGAACAATGAAATCTACGGGCACATAAATCCTATTGGCAACAATAAGAACATCATTAATTCTTCCCGTAGGTTTCTTAATAGCGGAATCCGCAAGATGCAAATTTAAAGAACAATCATCAAGCTCATGGAACCCTAGCAAATCACACAAAGTTTTTGGGATAGTGGAGACACTAGCACCCAAATCACACAAAGCACAGAATTCATGATCTTTTATTTTTATTTTTATAGTAGGTTCCCACTCATCATAAAGCTTTCTAGGTATAGAAACTTCCAACTCAAGTTTTTCTTCATAAGATTGCATCAAAACATCAACTATATGTTTAGTGAAAGCTTTATTTTGACTATAAGCATGCAGAGAATTTAGTACGGATTGCAACAAGGAAATACAATCAATCAAAGAGCAATTATCATAATTGAATCCCTTGAAATCCAAAGTAGTGGGTTCATCACTATGCAAAGTTTTAATCTCTTTACTCCCACTTTTAGCAATTTTAGCATCAAGATCTAAAAACTTAGAATCATTGGGACACCTTAAAGCAGAATCATCTCCAATCCTATTTTCATCAAGATTAATACTAGAAAAGAAGGATATAATAGGATACACATCAATAACTTTCAGATCTTCATCTTTATTTTCATGATTACTAGAAGAACATGATTTAATATAATCTTCTCTTTTAGCACGCATTCTATCGGTTCTTTCTTTACATTCATCAATGGAAATTCTCATGGCTTTGAGAGACTTATTGATATCATGCTTAGGTGGGATAGATCTAAGTTTCAAAGAATCAACATCAAGAGTAATTATATCCACACTTTAAGCCAATACATTAACCTTAAGCAATTTCTCTTCAAGCATGGCATTGAAATTCTTTTGCGAGATCATAAACTCTTTAACACTAGTTTCAAATTCAGAAGGCATCTTTCCATAAGATTTGTTGTAGGAATTACCATAATTATTAGAGGAATTCCTAGGAAAAGGCCTAGGATTAAAATTACCTCTATAAGCATTGTTACCAAAATTATTCCTACCAACAAAATTTACATCCAAAGATTCATTTTTATTCTCAATCAAAGTGGACAAAGGCATATCATTAGGATCAGAAGAAGCACTCTTAGCAGCAAACAATTTCATAAGTTCATCCATCTTTCCACCCAAAACACTAATTTCTTCAATAGCATGCACTTTTTTACTAGTAGATCTTTCGGTGTGCCATTGAGAATAATAACCATAATATTATCTAGGAGTCTGGTAGCTTCTCCTAAGGTGGTTTCCATGAAAGTGCCTCCAGCGGCCGAATCTAAAAGATTTCTAGAAGCAAAATTCAAGCCAGCATAAAAGTTATGAATAATCATCCATAGATTCAAACCATGTGTAGGGCAATTACGTATCATCAATTTCATCCTCTCCCAAGCTTGTGCAACATGCTCATGATCTAGTTGCTTCAAATTCATAATATCGTTTCTAAGATAGATGATCTTAGCAGGAGGGAAATACTTAGAGATAAAAGCATCTTTGCGCTTATTCCACGAATCAATACTATTTCTAGGCAAAGAGGAAAACCAAGTTTTAGCACGACCTCTAAGTGAAAACGGAAATAACTTCAATTTAACAATATCGTTATCCGTATCGCTTTTCTTTTGCATATCACACAGATCAACAAAGTTGTTTAGATCGGTAGCGGCATCTTCACTAGGAAGGCTAGAGAATTGATCTTTCATGACAAGATTCAACAAAGCAGCATTGATCTCACAAGATTCAGCATCGGTAATAGGAGCAATCAGAGTGCTAATAAAGTCATTGTTGTTGGTATTGGAGAAGTCACACAATTTGTATTGTTCTGAGCCATAGTGACAAGCAAGAAATCCAACACACACAAGCGAACAAGAAGCAAGCGAACGATAAACACACGGCGGAAGAAGGGCAAATAAAACGGCAAGGGTGAAGTGGGGGAGAGGAAAACGAGAGGCAAAAATGTAATGCGAAGGATAAGGGTTTGCGATAGGTACTTGGTATATGACTTTTGCGTAAGCCTCCCCGACAACGGCGCCAGAAATTCTTCTTGCTACCTCTTGAGCTTGCGTTGTATTCCCTCGAAGAGGAAAGGGAGATGCAACACAATAGCGTAAGTATTACCCTCAGTTTTTGAGAACCAAGGTATCAATCCAGTAGGAGACCACGCGCGAGTCCCTCGCACCTACACAAACAAATAAGAACCTCGCGGCCAACGCGATAAGGGGTTGTCAATCCCTTTACGGTCACTTACGAGAGTGAGATCTGATAGAGATGATAGTTGATATTTTCGGTATTTTTGGCTTAATAAAACAGCAAATAAAAGCGGTAAAAGTAAAGTAGATGTAGATTGATATGTTGAGAATAGACCCGGGGGCCATAGTTTTCTCTAGTGGCTTCTCTCATGATAGCGATATTCTATGGCAGGTAAACAAATTACTGTCGAGCAATTGATAGAAAGCCGAATAATTATGCGACTATCTAGGCATGATCATTGTATATAGGCATCACGTCCGAGACAAGTAGACCAACTCCTTCCTGCATCTACTACTATTACTCCACACATCGACCGCTATCCAGCATGCATCTAGTGTATTGAGTTCATACGAACATAGTAACGCCTTAAGCAAGATGACATGATGTAGAGGGATAAACTCAAGCAATATGATATAAACCCCATATTTTTATCCTCGATGGCAACAATACAATGCGTGCCTTGCTGCCCCTACTATCACTAGGAAAGGACACCACAAGATTGAACCCAAAGCCAAGCACTTCTCCCATTGCAAGAACTATAGATCTAGTAGGCCAAACCAAACCAATAATTCGAAGAGACTTGCAAGGATATTATGAGCACACATAAAAAGTTAAGAGAAGAACCAAATATCTTTCATAGATAACCTTGATCATAAACTCACAATTCATCGGATCTCGACAAACACACCGCAAAAAGAGGTTACATCGAATAGATCTCCTCGTAGACCGAGGAGAACTTTGTATTGAGATCCGGAGAGAGAGAAGAAGCCATCTAGATACTAGCTATGGACCCAAAGGTCTGTGGTAAACTAATCACAACTCATGGTGAGGGCGATGATGATGATGATGAAGGCCTCCGTGATGGATCCCCCTCCGGTGAAGCTCCGGAATAGGCTCCAAGATGGGATCTCCACGGGAACAGAAGGTACGGTGGTGGAATTAGGGTTTTCTCTCTGTTCACGGAGTTTCTGGGGTACGTGGACTTATATAGGAAGAAGGAGGGCACCGGGGGCCACTTGAGGAGGCCTCGAGGCAGGAGGGCGCGCCCTGAGAAGGGGGGCGCGCCCCTCACCCTCGAGGGCAGCTCCTCGATCCTCTGACGTGGTTCTCAAGCTTCTTGTGCGTGATTTTCTCCAAAAATATCTCTCGCGACGGTTTCATTCCTTTTGGACTCCGTTTGATATTCTTTTTCTGCAAAACCCTGAAATAGGCAAAAAACAGCAATCTGGCTGGGCCTTTGGGTTAGTAGGTTAGTCCGAAAAAATGATATAAAAGTGAATGATAAAGCCCATTAAACATCTAAGACTTCATGAATAATAGCATGGAACAATAAAAAATTATAGATACGTTGGAGACGTATCATGCATCAACTTGCTTGCTCATCAAGACCTAGGGCATTTGAGGAAGCCCGTTGTTGTAATATACAAGCCAAGTTCTATAATGGAAATTCCCATTAGTATATGAAAGTGACAACATAGGAGACTCTCTATCATGAAGAACATGGTGCTATGATGAAGCACAAGTGTGGTAAAAGGATAGTAACATTGTCGCTTCTCTCTTTTTCTCTCATTTTTTTGGAGGGGCTTTTTTTAGCCCCCTATCTTTTTTTGGGCCATCTTTTTTTTATATGGCCTTTTTTATTTCCACACACGTGACAATGCTTTAAGAATGAAGATCATCACACTTTTATTTACTTACAACTCAAAGATTACAACTCGAAGCTAGAACAAAATATGACTCTATGTGAATGCCTCCGGCGGTGTACCGGGCTGTGCAATGATCTAGCGTAGCAATGACATCAAAAATGGACAAGCCATGGAAACATCATGCTAGCTATCTTACGATCATGCAAGGCAATATGACAATGACAGTGCGTGTCATAATAAGCGCAACAGTGGTGTTACATGGCAATATATCTCAGAATGGCTATGGAAATGCCATGATAGGTAGGTATGGTGGCTGTTTTGAGGAACATATATGGTGGGTGAATGGTACCGGCGAAAGTTGCATGGTACAAGAGAGGCTAGCAATGGTGGAAGGGTGAGAGTGCCTATAATCCATGGACTCAACATTAGTCATAAAGAACTCGCATACTTATTGCAAAAAATTATTATCCACCGAAACAAAGTACTACACGCATGCTCCTAGGGGAAGGGTTGGTAGGAGTTAACCATCGCGCGATCTCGACCTCCACACAAAGGATGACAATCAAGAAATAAATCATGCTCCGACTTCGTCACATAACGGTTCACCTTACGTGCATGCTTCGGGAATCACAAACCTCAACACAAGTATTTCTACAATCCACAAACTACCCACTAGCATGACTCTAATATCACCATCTTTATATCGCAAAACTATTGCAAGGAATCAAACATATCATATTCATCGATCTACAAGTTTATGTAGGATTTTATGACTGACCATGTGAATGACCAATTCCTGTCAACTCTCTAAATAGATATAAGTGAAGCAAGAGATTTAAATTCTTTCTACAAAAGATATGGCCACGCTCTAACAAATATAAGTGAAGCAAAAGAGCATTCTACAAATGGCGGTTTTCTATGTGAAGAGAAACATGCAATCCAAACTTCAAATGATATAAGTGAAGCACACGAAGCATTCTATAAAGCCATACTCAAAAGATATAAGTGAAGTGCAAAGAGCATTCTATAAATCAACCAAGGACTATCTCATACCAACATGGTGCATTTATTAAAAGGAAAAATAAAAACCACACGATGCTCCAAGAGTTTACGCATATCATGTGAACGAAACAAATCCAAAAACATACTGATACTTGTTGAAGAAAGATGGGATGCCTTCCGGGGCATCCCCAAGCTTAGACGCTTGAGTCTCCTTGAATATTTACTTGGGGTGCCTCGGGTATCCCCAAGCTTGAGCTCTTGTCTCTCCTCCTTCTCCTCATATCGAGACCTCCTCGATCTTCGAACACTTCATCCACACAAAACTTGACGGAACTTTTAGTGGCGGGGTTAGTGCATATGATCAATAAAATTCCATCATGTACTGCTCTAACATTATTGTATAATTATGAACAAACATTACCCATAGCATGCTATCACAATTGTATGGCCCCGAGTCAAGGAGGCTTCAACAAGAATTCAAACATATGCAAACAATGAAGCTATAACAGCAATCTGTGAAAACAGGACAGTCTGTAGTAATCTGAACATTAACCATACTTCTGTAGATCTAAAAATTCTGTCAAAATTAGGAAACATCAACAATTTGTATAGCAAGACTTTGCAAAATGTTTCAGATCCTTTTGGCGTTCCAGTAAAAAATGTAAAATCGCACACTACAGCCAAAGTTTCTGTTTTTGCACCGCACAAACCAACAAGCAGTTTAATCATCCAAAAGGAAACTCTTGGCACATTATTTTTATAATACAATGGAATTGTACAAGGGGATAATTATTTTTGTTGAAAAGTTTCTGTAATTCAAGATTTGCAAAGTTTCCATGGGCATGAACAAAGTTCAAGAAGCTCCCCCATTTCAACGGTGCTCGTCCTTCTTACTTGCACTTTTTTTTGAAAAAGTTTTAGGTTCCCCTCTTTATTTTTTTGTTTTTAAACTTTATAAAAGCACACAACAGAAATAAATGACTCTCTACAACTTCCGGGTTGTCTCCCTGGCAGCGCTTTCTTTAAAGCCATTAAGCTAGGCATATAGTGCTCAAGTAATGGATCCACCCGGATCCCAAGGTATATCAAAGCCAATTTTAATTAGCAATGATTTGGCATTTAGTAGTGAGCACAAAGTGATATGTGTCATGCAAAAACGAAGTCTAACTCTCTTCCTATGCATAGGCATGTCATACAATAACAATTCATGCAAATCAAGTAAAGGCCAATGCATACTATAAGCAGTTTCTTGCAATTTTACCGTGTTGGAAACATAGAGAGGCGGAGATGTAGTTACTCTCTCATAATAATTGCAAGTAGGAGCAGCAAGGACATGCATATTATACTCATCAAAATCATCATGTGTAATGGAAAAAGGCAACCCATCAATATAATCCTTAATAAGTGCAAACTTCTCCGATATAGTGTAGTTTGGAGAATTCAAAAAGATAATAGGACTATCATGTGTGGGTGCAATAGCAACTATCTCATGTTTAACATAAGGAACTATAGCAAGTTCATCTCCATAAGCATAATTCATATTGGCATCTTGGCCACAAGTATAGCAAGCATCAATTTCATCGAAAAGGGATATTTCAAACGAATCCAAGGGATCATAGCAATCATCATAGAATTCATCCTTCGGTAAGCACGAAAGGAAATTAAACAATGTATTGGATAAAGAGTTACTCTCATTAGAAGGTGGGCACGGGTGATCAATCCGCTCTTCCTCCTTTTGTTCTTCGCTCTCCTCCTCATCTTTTTCATCCAATGAGCTCACAATGTCATTAATTTCTTCTTCCATAGACCACTGCAAAATATTAGTCTCTTCTTGGATAGCGGAGACCTTCTCAATAAACGCATCAATATTGGCATTGTATTCATAATTCTCATAGCAATATTTCAATATAGCAAAAATTTCAGGCCTATAAACATCATCATCAAAAGCTCATACATTTTAAACAGAGATTCATTTTCATAAGCACCCTTAAAAGCAACAAATTCTACTATTTTTTTCCACATCATAATAATCATATATACCCTTAGCATAAGAAGTTAAGCTTTCATCATCATTAAATTTGCATGAAAGGGGAAGGTGTGGAGCCTTCATCCTAGAGCAACAAGTATAATCATATCTCAAGCATAGTTGGCGAGCATACCAATGCAACATATAAATTTGATCCCATAATAGTTTCCCTTTTTGTGTCAAGCGATAATTCCTAAAGTATTCACGTTGATCCAACGTTACTCCCATTATATAGTTGAATGGGGTTTTCTCAGGATTATTAAAGTAGTACATAATATCTTTCACATACTGAGCATCGAGGGTTTTAGGAGGTTCCCCATCTCCATGAGTAGCAAGTATAACTAATGTTTTTGGTATTTCGTGTTCCATATCCATAACTAAAGATAGAGAACAACTTAGAATAGCAAATAAAATTTACTTAGTGATAAAGCAAACAAGCACACACGAGAATATTTACCCCACACTATTGCTCCCCGGCAACGGCGCCAAAAAAAGGTCTTGATAACCCACAAGTATAGGGGATCCGTTGTAGCCTCTTTCGATAAGTAAGAGTGTCGAACACAACAAGGAGCTAAAGGTAGAACAAAAATTCTCTCAAGTTCTATCGACCACCAATACAACTCTACGCACGCTTGACGTTTACTTTACCTAGAACAAGTATGAAACTAGAAGTACTTTGCGGTTTTTGTGGGATAGGTTTGCAAGAATATAAAGAGTACGCAAATAAAACTAGGGGCTGTTAAGATAAAGACACAACTAAATTAGTTCTAGTAGAGAGATTTTTGTCACGAGAAAGTTATTTGTCCCTAGGCAATCAATAACTAGACAGGTAATCACTGTTGCAATCTTATTTGAGGGAGAGGCATAAGCTAACATACTTTCTCTTTATTCACTTATGATTGGAACTCTAGCAAGCATCCGCAACTACTAAAGATCATTAAGGTAAAACCCAACCATAGCATTAAAGTATCAAGTCTCTTTATTCCGATACGCAAACAACCAACTTACTCGGGTCTGTGCTTCTCTCACTCACGCCACCCACCATAACAAAATCATGAACATATTGCAAACCCTACAGTGGGGAACCCTCACGCTTGCGTGACATGGAGAGCACCATAGGATAGCACCAATAATAAAACATGCAACTCAAACCAATCACGATCATCAATTAACCCATAGGACAAAACTGATCTACTCAAACATCATAGGATAGCCATACATCATTGGGAAATAATATATAGCGTTGAGCACCATGTTTAAGTAGAGATTACATCGGGCAGAAGAGGGGTTACACCGCTGCATAGAGGGGGAAGAGTTGGTGATGATGGCGGTGAAGTTGTTGGTGTAGATTGCGGTGACGATGGCCCCGGCGGCACTCCGGTGCCACCAGAAGCAAGGGGGAGAGAGCCCCCCTCCTTCTTCTTGCTTGACCGTCTCCCTAGATGGGAGAAGGGTTTCCCCTCTAGTCCATGGTCTCCATGGTGTGGGAGGGGCGAGAGCCCCTCCGAGATTGGATCTGTCTCTTTGTCTCTATCTGTTTCTGCGTTCCCAAATTCTGGCCTTCCACCGTTTCTTAAATTCCCGGAGATCTGTAACTCCGATTGGGCTAATTTTTGGACATGCTTTTTATCCGGATATTAGCTTTCTTGCGGCGAGAGAAGGGCTTCAACCTCCTTACGGACTGGCCACGAGGGCCCATGGCGCGCCTGCCCCCCGGGCACGCCCCTCACCCTCGTGGGCCACCCGGGCATCGTCTCACGTTGGTTCTGCTTCCCAAAATTCACATATATTCAAAAAAAATCAGTCCGTTTTTATCCCGTTTGGACTCCATTTGATATGGATATTCTGCGAAACAAAAAACATGCAACACATAGGAACTGGCACTGGGCACTGGATCAATATGTTAGTCCAAAAAAATAGTATAAAAAGTTGCCAAAAGTATATGAAAGTTGTAGAATATTGGCATGGAACAATAAAAAATTATAGATACGATGGAGACGTATCACAATACAATGCTCAAGCTTGTGACATCCTCTTCAACGGATTGTGCCCCGAAGAACTCAATAAAATCAGACATCTTGAGAATGCAAAGGAAATTTGGGTAATTTGATTGATATGCACGAGGGTACTGACTCTGTCAAGGAATCCAAATTGGATGTGCTTCGAAGTCAGCTTGACAATTTCAAAATGAAGGATGGTGAAGGTGTCGCTGAAATGTACTCTAGGCTTGCTCTCATCACAAATGAGATTGCCGGCTTAGGAAGTGAGGATATGACCGACAGATTCATCATCAATAAGATCCTAAGAGCCTTGGATGGAAAATATGATACCGTGTGCACATTGATCCAAATGATGACCAATTACAAAGATCTCAAGCCTACGAAAGTCATTGGAAGCATTTTTGCTCATGAGATGTCACTTAAGGATAAGGAAGAGCTCCACAAGTCAAGTGGATCCTACAAAGGCTCATGTGCTGCTCCCACATCATCAAGTGAGAAACAAACCTTCAATGAAGAATTGAGCTTAATGGTGAAGAACTTCAACAAGTTCTACAAGAGTAGAAGCAAGGAGAGAAGTTCCAAGTCATGGTCCTACAATGACAAAAGATCTTCAAGTCGTGAACGAAATTGCTACAATTGTGGAAGACCCGGACACTACTCCAATGAGTGTACGGCTCCCTACAAAAGAATCGAAGATTCTCCCAAAAGAAGGAGTAGGAGAGAAGAATCACCACCAAGAGAGAGAAGGAGTAGAGATGATCGTTATGAACGAAGACCCTCTCGGAGAAGCAAGGATTCGGAAAGGAAAGACAAGTCATCAAAGAGCTACACAAAACGAAGACATCAAGATCACGTTGGTGAATGGGTATCCGGCTCCGACTCCGACCATCACTCCGAAAGAAGTTATCACTCTGATTCCGAATATACTCAAGATGAAGGTGTTGCCGGTCTAGCACTTGTGTCAACCAACTCCTACGACATATTTGAGTCACCAAATGTAGGAATTATAATATGCTTCATGGTTAAAGGCCCAAAGGTATCACACCCCGAGTATGTTGATTTCAATACTGACAAAGATGATTTGCTAGGAGATGTTGATTTACTTGCTGACAACTCTAGTTATGAAAAAAATGATAAACTTGCTATTAATCATGCTAATCAAGATAAAACGAATGATGATGATAAGAAGGAGATTGAGCGTCTAACTAAAGAACTAAACAGTCTTAAGTTAGTTCATGAAACTACCTTGGAAGATCATCGAGAACTTTTAAAGACTCATGAGAAGTTACGCTTTGAAAAGCTCAACCTTGAGCAAGAGCATGAGTTCTTAACAGAAATCAATGATGATCTTCGCAAGAAAAGTTCTTCTTACATTGCCAAACGTTTACTCTTGTCTACTTACATGCCACAAGTTAAATCTAGCAACAAGAACAAGAAAGATTCTTCATCTAGTAGTAACAATAATCATGCTAAATCAAATATTGTTGCTTCTAGTAGTACTCTTGATTCCACTAATGATTCTCTTAGCCAAGTTACACTTGAGCAAGAAAATAGCTATTGAAGGGAATTATAGAGAAAGGTGTTTACAAGAGCCTTGCCGGAAGTAAGCAATTTGAGGAGATTGTAAGCAAGCAAGGAAGACACCGGCAGAATCAAGGTGTTGGTTTTGAACGAAAGTTCAATGCCAATGGAGTTGAGTGGGAAGAAGATCAATACCCCAAGACGAAGTTTGTTACTCAATAATAGAAGTATGATCCTACTTCTTTCCAAGGAACACAAGCTCAAGATGATCTTCCACCACTAGACCACAAGTAAAAGGGCAAGGACAAGCTTCAAGAGGATATTGATGTATTTGAAGAAGCTCCCAAGGCCTTGGTCAAGTGGGTTCCCAAGACTATATCAAGTTCTACTTCATCAAGTACGACTATAACTCCAAGGATTCCCATCAAGATGGTGTGGATCCCAAAGAAGAAGAACTAGAGAGTTCTTGAGGGTGACTCCGCCAACATACTTCACTCATATCATTTTGGTGAGGACAAGTGCAAACAACTTCCATATCTTGCACTAGTTCAAGGAGTCCCAAACCCTCTTGTTGGTAAGACAAGGGACAAGGTAACCAAATGCTTTCATGGACATCATCTTGTGTGCAATTCACTCTATGTCCATGGATATCCTTGTTTGTTCCTTGTGGGACTAACCCGTGTAGGTATTGAAAGTGCAACTCACTCCAATGGATTGCTCCAAATGATCTACATCAACATTGAGCATCTACATATTCAACACCTACATGAAGTCATCATCGACCAAACCCAAGGTTAGTTCATCCCTCTTAAGGGGGATATCACATCTAGGGGGAGCTTTACTCTAATCAATTGAGCTAAAGCAACTCTAATGATGTGAACACAACAATGCTTTATGTAAAAGTGGTAACCCCACTTGTGCTTAAACGATGAGTATGACCTATGATCAAATGTTCTCATTTGACTCCTAAGTCAATATACTCATATATAGATGACCTAGTCATCGCCAAATTGCTTGATAAATGCTAGAGTGATTGTGCATGCTTTGTCACGTATTTCATTTGCTATCTTATTGTGTGAGCATGTTGAATGCATATTTTTCTCATTCGAGGACATCCATTTGTTTCTTTGATTTTTTGGCTCTTTCTCTTTTGCCAAATGGATGGACAATAATTCCTAAGAACTCCCTCTAGCTATCTATGCTTTTCTCGTCTCAAACTATATTCATGCTACATCACAAAGTTTGATCAAGTCAGATTTGAACCACTCTGTGTGAGGAGGACTCGGAGTCCCCGATTCGTCATAGACTTCAACTTCCAAAACCTCTTTGTGCATTTCGGTATGACCGAGTCATCCACTTCAGTCACACCGAGTTCACTAAGTTGATCTAGGTATTCAATCTCGGTGCAACCAATTTGAACTTTTCGGTCACACCGAGTTGCAGTAACCGCTTGCGATTCTGCATCTCAGTGCCACCTAGTTGTTCCACTCGGTCACACCAACGGGGTTGGGATATATATACCCACGGGTGAGATTTTGGAAATTTCTTCAAACAACTCAACCCGCGCGTGTGTCCTGCTCTGCCTCCTCGGGTCTTTGGATCGTCTCCTCACCGCCAGCGACCTCCCGTCGCTGGTTTCCATCACCGCCAATGGAAATCTGCTCTGCCGTTGTCGCCGTAGCAAACTCCCGCCGGACTAGGGTATGGGTTCGACTCTATGTGGCATTCCTTTAACTCTGATTCATAGCACATTACTTTGCCATGATCTTTACCATGTATGCAAACTATCTATCCACTGAAAAATATCCTTAGATTAGATTTGATCTGAAAATTTAGGGTTAGTTCTCCGCCGAACTCATCTCGGACCGACCGATTTATAGAAATCGGTCTCACCGATTTGGCTTAGGCCATTGCACATGCGATTTTCAGTCTGACCGAAAACTGCAAATCGGTGTGACCGAGTTCGACTCTCTGTGAAACCCTAGCAATCTCGGTGCCACCGAACTGTGACTCGCTCTGAACGAGTTCACTAGTTTAGGTTCCAAAATTGCTTCGGTATCACCGAGTTTAACAAATCGGTAGCTCTAAAATGCTTTCTGTGGAGAACTCAAACTAAGTTTTTGAGTCATCTGTTTTGCAAAAAGAAAAACTCTGCCCTTTGTGATGCTCATGCACTCTATCTCATCTACATCTATTCACAGGGTCATCTTTCAGTTTGTAGTGTCAACAATGTCTGATCAAAGTGACGGCCAGAATAGGTCACAGGAGCAAGCACAGTTGAGTGAGGGCTCTAGTCCCTCAAATAGCAGCTACCATGAGAGTAGCAGGAGCACTCCAAGTAATCCTCCAAAGGCTGCTACCAAGACAAGGAAGAAGAAAACTTCTGATAGTGAGGATGAGGATTTTGTGGCTGATGAGGACACTTCAAAGAAGCAAGCTATGAAAGAATCAACTAGGGCTGTCAAGCCAGGTTTGAACAAGAAGGCCCCTGCCAAAATAGGTCCAATGTCAAAGGCCAGAGCATCAACTCAAGAAACAATGGTGTTCACTCTTGAAACCAGAGATGATGAGCCAGCAGGAACAAAGAAGAGAGCTAGAAAGACCACAACCACAAGCTGACAAAGTTTGTGGGTCAGATGCTGACAAAATGGAATGATGAACTCACCATGCAATTCTACTCCACAGCTCATTTTTATCCAGATGGTAGAATTGTGTGGATGTCTAAAGGTATAAGGTACCAGTCAACTGTTGATGAGTGGGCCAAGTTGATAAAAGCCCCTGAAGAGCATGAGGATGACTTGGATGTCTATGCCAAGAAGAAGAAAGACCAAAGTTCTATGGCCAACATGTACAAAGAGATCCCAGACAAAGCATTGGAAACACATAAGCTTGGATATGTACATTACTTGTTGTCTGGTCTAGCTACAATCAACACTATATTGAGGCATACATTGTTGCCAAGTCAGGAGATCATAAGATGATCAGAGGACATTCAATCAACTTGCTGCACATTTTTATGTCCCTCAAAAGTTCAAGGTCATGAGTCTGATTGTAGAGACAATCAAGAGGACAGCTGCTGACTAGAAGAGATCTTGTGGGTATGCTCCACACATTCAGGAGCTCATCAACTCCAAGATGGGCACATGCACATACTTGTTGGATAAGGATCATCTACCCCTATATCCAAAATTTGAAGACAACACAGTTGTGATGGATGAGAATGAACCTTCATCAGTGCAAGCACAAGAAAAGAGAGAGAAAGCTAGAGCTGAGAAAGCAGCAAAGATGCCAAGTGGTGAAGAGGAATCTCAAGTGTCCCTCAAATCTAAACAAGATCAAATGGCATATCTGATTCAAGCAACTTTGAGGATTGAAAAGGGATTGGCCACCCTGACTCAAATCAGGAGATCTTGGAGAGGATCATTGAAACAAAATTCTATGATCTTGATCTGAAGGTGACTGAGATACAAACAGCAGTTCAGAAGCTCCACGAAGAAGCAGAAGAGAGAAAAGGGAAGGCAACTACTGATGCATTTCAGTGAGTGCCTAGACGACAGAGGTCTACTGCAGTGCATGTACCTGATACAAGAGCAACAACATCAGCACCAGCAGCCACACCTTCAGTGCCACCTCTAGCAGCCACTCCACCAGCTCCAACTACATCAACTGATGCCTTCGTCCTTCGAGTTCTCTCTACACCGCCTCCCGAAGACCAAGCCCGAGTGACGCATAGCACTATGCATATTTGAACTTTTTGGTAACTTGTTGCCAAAGGGGGAGAAATATGTATAGATCATAGGCTTCGAGTTTTTGCTTCTTTGTCTCTCTTGTTTTTAGTTGAACTTTATTGTGTGCTTGGTTTATACCTTATGTCCTTGTGTGAGATACTTGTTTGATCATGTGATTGATCATATGCTACTTTAATGCTTGCTTGAATGATATTATCTTTAATATCCCTATATGATCATTCACTTTGCTTGGTGATGAGTGCATGCTATTAGTTTATATCATTTTGAGTGCTCCACCAAGATGTATGTGACATGGAAGAGTAACCCATGATCCTAATTGATTGTGTATTTGCATTCAAAAGCAAATTTTAAATAATACACAAATTTAGGGGGAGCTCTTGCTTATCACATACTTCTCAAAGCGACGATGTATTTCAATCTTATTATCATTTGTTGAAACTTTGATCTATATGTTGTCATCAATTACCAAAAAGGGGGAGATTTAAAGTGCAACTATCCCTAGGTGGTTTTGGTAATTACTAACAACATATAGATCATTGAACTAATAATATCACAAGATAAATATTTCAGGAAAGTTCAATGGTTGGCATGGCATGGATTAGAAATGTGGACCCCTCAAAATGCTAAGGACACATATTGGCTCAAGCTCAAGACTCTACATTTTCTATTTTAGTGATCCAAGATCACATTGAGTCCATATGAAAGCCAATACTATTAAAAGGGGATCAGGTGTTGCTTAATGGGTTTCTTGCTCAAAATGCTTAGTGATATGCTCCAAAACCCTCAACCACTTTCTCACATCCACATATGTCCCAAACCAAAAGTCAAACTCGGCCCCAACGAAACTTTCTATCCAGCGCCACCGAGTTCTCTTAACATAGCCATTGGCACAAACCCTAGTCACTTCGGTCTCACCGATAGGGATCTCGGTCTCACCAAGATGGGATTGCAAACTCTTTGTTTCCCTTCGTAACATTTCGGTCTAACCGAGATGAGCGATCGGTCCCACCGAGTTCTCAATGCAAACTCTCTGTTTCCCCTTCATAACGTTTCGATCCAACCGAAACGAGCGAATCGGTCCTACCGAGTTTGCCTCACCAACTCTCTGCTTAGCTTATTACCACACTCGGTCCTATCGAGTTTGTGTAATCGGTCTCACCGAGATTACGTTATGACCTAACCCTAATGAAATCGGTCCTACCAAGTTGACATGTCGGTCCCATCGAAATGCCTAACGGTCACATTATGAACTAAATCGGTCTGACCGAGTTCTCTGATTCGGTCCCACCAAATTTGGTAAATTGTGTGTAACAGTTAGATTTTGTGTGGGGGTTGTATATACCCCTCCACCCACTCTTCATTCGTGAAGAAAGCCATCAGAACATGCCTACACTTCCAACATACATTTTCTGAGAGAGAACCACCTACACTTGTGTTGAGGTCAAGATATTCCATTCCAGCCACATAAATCTTGATCTCTAGCCTTCTCCAAGTTGCTTTCCACTCAAATCATCTTTCCACCCAATCCAATCGTACGAAAGAGAGTTGAGTGTTGGGGAGACTATCATTTGAAGCACAAGAGCAAGGAGTTCATCATCAACACACCGTCAATTACCTTTTGGAGAGTGGTGTCTCCTAGATTGGTTAGGTGTCACTTGGGAGCCTCCGTCAAGATTGTGGAGTTGAACCAAGGAGTTTGTACGGGAAAGGAGATCACCTACTTCGTGAAGATCTACCCTAGTGAGGCAAGTCCTTCGTGGGCGATGGCCATGGTGGGATAGACAAGGTTGCTTCTTCGTGGACCCTTCGTGGGTGGAGCCCTCCGTGGACTCGCGCAACCGTTACCCTTCGTGGGTTGAAGTCTCCATCAACGTGGATGTACGATAGCACCACCTATCGGAACCACGGATAAAAAATCTCCATGTCTACATTGTGTTTGCTCCCTCAAACTCCTCCCATTACCTTCATATGCAATTGCTTTACATTCTGCTTCTATACTCTTAGAATTGCATGTGTAGGTTGATTGCTTGACTTGTGCATAATTGCTAAAATCTGCCAAGACTTAAAATTGGGAAAAGGCTAGGTTTTTATTTGGTCAAGTAGTCTAATCACCCCCCTCTATACATAATTTCGATCCTACATAGTGAATACATGAACTCCTCAAACTATGTCATCACCGGGAGTGGTTCCAGTTTTTGTCACTCCGGGGTTGCCGGATCATAACATGTAGTAGGTGACTATAACTTGCAAGATCAGATCTAAAACATGGATATAATGATGAATTCATAAATGGTTCAGATCTGAGTTCATGGCACCCGGGCCCAAAGTGACAAGCATTAAGCAGCAAAGTCATAGTAACATCAATCTAAGAACATATAGGATACTAGGGATCGGGCCCTAACAAAACTAACTCGATTACAAGATGAATCTCATCCAAATCCTCACCGACCAGCGAGCCTACGAAGGAATTACTCACTCCCGGTGGGGAGCATCATGGAATTGGCGACAAAGAAGGGTTGGTGATGACGAAGAACCAAGATCCCCCTCTCCGGAGCCCCAAACGGACTCCAGATCTGGCCTCCCGAGGAAGAACAGGAGGTGACGGCGGCTCCATCTTGTGGATCGTGATAATTCTTTCTCCCTGATTTTTTTCTCCAAAAATTGGAATTTGTAGGGTCAAGGTTTTCGTCAGCGGGGCCACCAGGTGGGTACAACCCACCTGGGCATGCGAGGAGAGGGGGGAGCGCCCTGGTGGGTTGTGCCCACCCAGGGTCCCCTCTGTGGTGGGTCTTAGCTCCAGATTTTTTTTATTACATATAAATTTCATGCAAAGCTTCGTTTCATTCCGAGAACTTTTATTTCTGCACAAAAACAACACCATGGTAGTTCTGTTGAAAACAGCGTAAGTCCGGGGTTAGTTTCAATCAAATCATGCAAATTAGAGTCCAAAACAAGAGGAAAAGCATGAGAAAAATTAGATACGTTGGAGACGTATCAGTACGATAGCACCACCTATCGGAACCACGCCAAAAATCTCCGTGTCTCCATTGCGTTTGCACTCTCCAAACCTCTCCCTTTACCTTCATATGCAATGCTTTACTTTCTGCTGCCACACTCTTAGAATAGCATGTGTAGGTTGGTCACTTTCTTGCAACTAGCGTGTTTTACTCTTTCCGCTGCTTATCCACTTTCTATGCTTGCTTGAAATGTATTTTGAATGATTAATCTTGTGCTAAGACTCCAACTCAACTTAAAGAAATTAAAAACCGCTACCTTTCTTGTTGAGGGTCTAATCACCCCCTCTAGACACCTCTTCTTCGATCCTTTCAATTGGTATCAGAGCTTTGATCTCCATTGCTTTGGTTTAATCACCATTGGACGAAGATGGATGTGTCTACGATTTGGAGTATGAGACGTTGAGTGCCTATCCTTGAAGGGGAGTTTTATAGGGAATGTAAAAAATGACATGCTTGATATCTGCAATGAATATGATTTGAACAAGTATATTCTTAGCCCCTATGTGCCTCTGATACGTCTCCAGTGTATCTATAACTTTTGATTGTTCCATGCTATCATTTATGAAGTCTTGGATGTTTAATGGGCTTTATCATTCACTTTTATATCATTTTTGGGACTAACCTACTAACCCAAAGGCCCAGTCCAGATTGCTGTTTTTTGCCTATTTCAGGGTTTTGCAGAAAAAGAATATCAAACGGAATCCAAACGGAATGAAACCTTCGCGAGAGATATTTTTGGAGAAAATCACGCATGCGGAGCTTGAGAACCACGTTAGGAGATCGAGGGTGGGGGCGCCCCCCTGCCTCGTGGCCCCCCTCGAGCGTCCCGTGGTGCCCTCCTTCTTCCTATATAAGTCTACGTACCCTAGAAACTCCGTGAACAGAGAGAAAACCCTAATTCCACCGTCGTACCTTCTGTTCCCGTGGAGATCCCATCTTGGAGCCTGTTCCGGAGCTCCACTGGAGGGGGATCCATCACGGAGTCCTTCATCATCATCATCATCATCGCCCTCACCATGAGTTGTGAGTAGTTTAGCACAGACCTTTGGGTCCATAGCTAGTATCTAGATGGCTTCTTCTCTCTCTCTCTCGATCTCAATACAAAGTTCTCCTCGGTCTTCGAGGAGATCTATTCGATGTAATCTCTTTTTGCGGTGTGTTTGTCAAGATCCGATGAATTGTGAGTTTATGATCAAGGTTATCCATGAAAGATATTTGGTTCTTCTGTGAACTTTTTATGTGTGTTGATAATATCCTTGCAAGTCTCTTCGAATTATTGGTTTGGTTTGGCCTACTAGATCTATAGTTCTTGCAATTGGAGAAGTGCTTGGCTTTGGGTTCAATCTTGCGGTGTCCTTTCTCGGTGACAGTAGGTGCAGCAAGGCACATATTGTATTGTTGCCATCGAGGATAAAAAGATGGGGTTTATATCATAATGCTTGAGTTTATCCCTCTACATCATGTCATCTTGCTTAAGGCATTACTCTGTTCTTATGAACTCAATACACTAGATGCATGCTGGATAGCGGTCGATATGTGGAGTAATAGTAGTAGATGCAAAATCGTTTCGGTCTACTTGTCTCGGACGTGATGCCTATATACAATGATCATGCCTAGATAGTCTCATAATTATTCGCTTTTCTATCAATTGCTCGACAGTAATTTGTTTACCCGCCGTAGAATATCGCTATCATGAGAGAAGCCACTAGAGAAAACTATGGCCCCCGGGTCTATTCTCAACATATCAATCTACATCCACTTTACTTTTATCACTTTTATTTGTTGTTCTTATAAACTAAAAATACCAAAAATATAAAATCATCTCTATCATATCTCACTTTCGTAAGTGACCGTAAAGGGATTGACAACCCCTTATCGTGTTGGCTGCGAAGTTATTATTTGTTTGTGCAGGTGCGAGGGACTCGCGCGTGGTCTCCTACTGGATTGATACCTTGGTTCTCAAAAACTGAGGGAAATACTTATGATACCGTGCTGCATCTCCCTTTCCTCTTCGAGGGAATACAACGCAAGCTCAAGAGGTAGCAGTCTCCTATTGATCCTATGCATTTTACCCCCGATGAGTATCTTGACATGGTTCAGAACACTAGAACTATCAATCTTATTGTTCGAGCTTTACCGAACAGTTTTCTTAGAGGATATCCTAACTTAGAATGTGCTGACACTATATGGAAATTCCTTGAGGAACGCTTTCCTAACTATTCCTTGAAAAGTCTAGATAATATTCTTCAAAAATCCATTGCTTTTCAAAAGATGAAGCCTAGCGATCCCAAGTTTGATGAATGCTTATTTGGGTTACGTGATCCTATGCGTGCTAAGGATGACGCTGGAATCATTAGTCACATTATCGCGGAAGCTATTATAACTCACGAACTTGAACATTGTCATTATCGAAATTCTAATGAATCACTTGTCCTAGGTGATGATGATACGAATGATGATGATGTTGAGCATGTATATTATGATGAAAGTGAAGATAGTAACTTTCATCTTGATGAGTCAATGAGACACTTTGGTCTTATGCCAATCTTCATGGTTACGCAGCCGGAGGAAATGAATGGGTTCTTGATAGCGGATGCACATATCATATGACCAGAGATAAGGACATGTTTGATGAGCTTGCAAAAAATGATGGTCTGCGAAAGTATGTTACCTTTGGTGACAACTCTAAGGGTAAAGTTGTTGGCCTTGATAAGGTGGCCATATCTAATGATAGCTCAATCAAAAATGTCATGCTTGTTGAATCTCTTGGTTACAATCTTATTTCTGTATCTAGATTAGCTGATTTTGGCTTGAATGTGCTGTTTACTCATGTTGATTGTGAAATATTTCGTAGAGATAATCATAACATGGTCTTTACCGGCATTCATAGAGGTAACCTATACAGTGTTGATTTCACTAAGAAAGCCCAACCTCGTACTTGTTTAATTGCTAAATCTTCTAAAGGTTGGTTATGGCATAGAAGATTAGGTCATGTTGGCATGAGAAATCTTGATAAGCTTATTAAAGGTGATCATATCCTTGGTGTTAAAGATGTTATATTTGACAAGGATAGGCTTTGTAGTGCTTGCCAAGCAGGAAAACAAGTTGGAGGAAGTCATCCCGTAAAGAATATCATGACCACAAGAAGACCACTTGAGCTACTTCACATGAATCTTTTTGGTCCCAACGCGTACAAGAGTCTCAGTGTTAACTCCTTCGGATTGGTCATTGTTGATGATTTTTCCAGATTTACATGGGTGTTATTTCTTGATGATAAATCGCAGGTCCAAAAGATCTTCAAGAACTTTGCTAGAAAGGCTCAAAAACAATTTGAAGTGAAGATCAAGAAGGTTTAGAGCGATAACAGAACAGAGTTCAAGAATGCCAATGTGGATAGCTTTCTTGATGAGGAAGGGATTTCACATGAGTTCTCAGCTACGTACACATCTCAACAAAACGGAGTTGTTGAGAGGAAGAACCGGCCACTGATTGAGATGGCAAGAACGATGCTTGATGAATATAAGACGCCAAGACACTTTTGAGAAGAAGCGGTTGAGAAAGCTTGTCATGCTACAAACCGACTAAATCTTCACAATCTTCTCGGCAAGACGGCATACGAGCTCCTCACCGGTAACAAACCCCAAGTTGGATACTTTTGAGTATTTGGCTCAAAGTGTTACATTCTTAACAATCATCGTCGTTCAAAATTTGCCCCTAAATCACATGAAGGTTTTCTACTTGGTTATGGCTCAAACTCTCACACTTACCGTGTCTACAACATTTTCACCCGAAAGGTTGAAGAGATGGTAGATGTGAAGTTTGATGAATCTAAAGGCTCGCAAGTAGAGCAATTGCCAATTGATGTAGGAGATAAAGATCCTTCAGAATCTATCCAAGACTTGTCTATTGGCTAGATTCGCCCAACGGAGGTGAAGGAGAGTACTTCGTACATTCAAGTGGAAGCCTCAACTTTACACGAAGGTGAACCACAAGTCCACTTGGAGGCACCCACAAGTGGAACACGTCAAGACGAAGGAAACAAGGAAGTAGAACAATATGAACCTCATCAACCTCCTTCTCCACCTCCACAAGACAACAACTTCAACAACAATGAAGAAGGACAAGAACAAGAAGAAGAAGATGACAATGAAGAGGATGTTCCACCCCAACCCAAACAAAGGCTCTCACGAGTTAGAGCAAGAATTGCTAGAGATCATCCCGTTGAACAAATCTACAATGACATTCAAACCGGGATAATCACTTGCTTTAAATCTTGTTTAGCTAACTTTTGTGAACATTATTCTTTCATATCTAACCTTGAACCTATGAAGGTCAAAGATGCTCTTGATGATCCGGATTGGGTGAATGCTATGCTTGAGGAACTACATAACTTAGAGAGAAACCAAGTTTGGACAATGGTTGAGAAGCCCGGCGACAATCACAATGTCATTGGAACCAAATGGGTGTTTTGTAATAAGCATGATGAAGATGGAAAAGTTGTACACAACAAGGCTCGTCTCATCGCCCAAGGCTACACTCACGTCAAAGGTATGGATTACGGTGAGACATATGCCCCCATTGCTAGACTTGATTCCATATGCATCTTACTTGCTTATGTCAATCACCATGACATCACTTTGTAACAAATGGACATTAAAAGTGCTTTTCTTAATGGTGAAATCAAGGAGGAAGTTTATGTTAAACAACTTACCGGTTTTGTTAATCCCAAGAAACCTAATCATGTTTACAAACTTTACAAAGCTCTTTATGGTCTTAAACAAGCTCCTAGAGCATGGTATAAATGCTTGACCAAATTTCTTATTGAAAAAGGCTTTGAAATTGGGAAAATTGATTCCACACTTTTTACTAAAAGGGTTAATGGTGAATTATTTGTGTGCCAAATTTATGTTGATGATATCATATTTGGTTTTACTAACCCCCATTTTAGTGAAAAGTTTGGAAGGCTAATGTCGGAGAAGTTTGAGATGTCTATGATGAGTGAACTCAAATTGTTTCTTGGTTTGCAAATCAAGCAAACTAAGGAAGGTACCTTTGTTTGTCAAACAAAGTATACCAAAGATCTTTTCAACAAGTTCAACATGCAAGAAAGCAAAGGTATGAAAACACCCATGCCTACTAGTGGACATCTTGACTTGACTAAGGATGGTAAGCCGGTTGACCAAAAGGTTTACCGCTCTATGATTGGTTCATGGTTATATCTATGTGCCACCCGTCCCGATATTATGCTAAGTGTGTGCATGTGTGCACGATATCAAGTGGCCCCTAAAGAATGTCATCTTAAGGCTGTGAAAAGGATAGTTAGTTACTTAATTCATACACCAAACTTTGGCATTTGTTATCCTAAGAGGTCTTCTTTTGATCTTGTTGGCTACTCTCATTAGGACTATGTCGGTGACAAGGTTGATAGAAAGTCCATTTCGGGTACTTGTCAATTTCATGGTAGATCTCTTGTGTCTTGGTCCTCCAAGACACAAAACTTGGTATCCTTATCCACCCCCGAAGCGGAATACATTGCCGCCGGATCATGTTGTGTTCAATTACCTTGGATGAGCTCAAATCTATGAGATTGCAAGTCACTCATATCTAGAGCAATCTCTACATCACCAAGTTTCTACTTCATGAGTGTTGATCACAAGGAAGCATGAACTCACTCAATATATCCTTTGACAACTTCTATATATATCAAATCTCATTTGGTATCAAGTTTCATGATTGTCATTTTGGATGCACAAGTGCTTTTCCTTGCAAAACTGACCCATGTAGGAAGATGAACTGAAACTACAAGTGGTGCTCACCAATCTTGATGGACTACATCAACCTTGAGCATCCAACACAAGTTAAACTACATGATCAAGATCAACATCATCCAAGGTATGTTTTTCCAACTTAGAGAAGCTTTACTCAAAGTCATGAGTCAAAGCAACTCAACAAGATGTGAACACATCAAAATTCTTAAAAGAAAAACGGTAACCCCATTTTGAGCATAAACAATGAGTATGACCTATGATCAAGTGACCTCACTTGAGTCCTAGGTCAATATACTCTAACATAGGTGACTTTGTCGCCCACCCTTCTCTAGATGAAGTTCTCTAGTGTTTCTTGCTTTTACTTTGTGTTTTGCTATCTTGTTCCCCTTATCAAAAAAACTTCATCTAGATTCTCTTTATTTTTGTATCTCCCTTTTCAGTTAATTCATTGCAAACCTTTGAGAAATTCCATTTGCCAAGTGAGCTGACTTGCCAAATTTTTCTCTTTGCATTGAACTCAGACACACCAATTCTAGCCTATCGGCTAGACCGAAGCACAAGGACTCCTTATGTATAGTTCATCGGTTCAACCGAAAAGGACTAACCCGGTTTGACCGATACACATCATCCATGATACTGCTTACTCAGTGTCACCGATGAAACCAAATCGGTGTTACCGATTTCACTACTGAGGAAATGTTTTGTCATTGCATATTTGATATCTTCTCCAGCCCTACTCAATGATTCTTATCCTCTACCAGCATCTCGAGCTATATGATGATTTGTAGTATCTCTCAAGGACTAAACCTACTTGACTCAAATTCATGAAGAAACCCTTCTTGGAAATTGATGTCAAAGGGGGGAGAGAGAGAGCATCGAAGCTCAATCAAAGCCCATCAAAAGGAGAACATCAAAGTCTCTTTGATCAAGGATGCACACTTATCAAGAGGAGAGAAGTCACATGTCTTTAAGAGGGGAAAGACATGTTTATATGGTTATCTGAGTATTGTCTTATGCTTTGATTCTTTTCTTGCTCTGATAACCTATGCCTATGCCCTGATTCATTTATTGATTCATTGCTCTGATATGTTTATATTTGCTCTCGTTTCTATTTTCCTATCTTCTCCCATTATCCAATATTAGTTTCAGGGGGAGAAAAAGCTCATTTCCAGGGAAGAAAATCGTTGGAGTTCATTGCATATCTTTCAATCTTTGGGGACATCTCTATATCCAAATGACGTACTAAGTACTCACCCATTACATGTCATCCCACTACAAAAAAATACACTTCCGTGATGATACGTGTTTGTCACAATAGGTCACGTTTTCTGTCATGCATGTACATCCATGACGATGTTATGACAGAATCAAGATAGTCATACATGTGCTGTCATAGAAGTGTTCCATGACATTACCAAAATTATCATCGCGGAAGTGTCCACTTCCATGATGATAAATCGTGCATCACAGAAGTGCTTTCAGCAAGGGTGACTGACACGTGGCATCCACCGTAATGAAACGCCGTTAAGCTATCGGGTCCAGTTTTGGATCCGATAACCCGTTAACAGCCCCGACCAATGGGTATTTTCCACGTGTAAAATCATCATTGGCTGGAGGAAACACGTGTCGGCTCGCCGTTGGAACAGATGTCATCCACTCATTGGACCCAAAGCGCCTATGATACGCCAACACGTGGCACGGCCCAACAAAGGCCCATTCCTGTGAAAAGGCCGGCCCGTTTGACTTGGTCAAAAGGTGGCGGGCCGGCCCACGGCAAGCCTGTTAAAGGCCTGTTCGCATATATCCCATGTACAACCCGCTAACCCAGGGCCCGTTTACGGCCTATCCGAATTAGGCCCAGTAACGTCATCTGGGCCATCCAATATAAATCCAGCCCGTTTTAACTTCCGGCCCATGTATGGCCCATGACGTCTTTCGGCCCATATGAGGCCCTTATTACTCTCAACCCATTAACTGCCCGTGGTAAAACTGGCCCGTAATGAACAGTGTATCACTTTATACCCATTAACGACACGTGGTGAAACAAGCCCGTAATGAATAGTGTATCACTTTATACCCATTAACGGCCCATTATTCCGTTGGGCCGATTCCAGCCCATGTTATCTTTCGGCCTTCTCGGGGCCCATTTATTCTTGGGCTCATTTCCACATTCGTTTACTTACGGCCCGTTAATGTCATTTTCTGCTTGTGGGCCAAATTCAGCCCGTGGTTACAGTCGACCCATTTGTGGCCCGTTAGTAAGTTGGGCCGTTTTCATAGCGTCATCAAAATACGGCCGATTAACGAAGGCCCGTTACGGTCAGCTCATGAACAGACGATTTCAACTCTAGCCAATTTACGGCCATAATGTGGTATGTGATTGGCCCATGTTTGGCCAACCGATCATACGGCTCGTAGAAGCTCCATTGATGATACGACGCATAGAAGGCCCATTGTGTCTACAACCCGTATAAGGCCCATTGTTTCTACGCCACGTAGAAGGCCCATTGTTTTTTTAAGAAAGAAGGCCCATTGTTTCTACGGCCCTTAGAAGGCCCATTGTTTCTATGGCCCGTAGGAGGCCCATGTTGACTACAACCAGTGGGCATCAAAGTTCGCCACCAGTGCAAATATAGGGAACACCCTACACTATACAAAAATGGCTTGTTGTTTTCTTCAGCCGGTGGCTGCACGTTAAGAACAAATTTTGTATCGCACCAAAACAAATTACAACTATAAAACAAAAGGAAGGTTGGCATAAAAGTTAACAGTCTTGCAGATAAATGCACCACCAGAAGCTTAGAAGCTCAGTTCATTTGACCTGACTGCTATTTTTTCATCCTGTATTGTCCAATGGAGCACCATAACCTTCGCCTTCAGTTCTCCTAGGCTCATGAACAACATAGCAAATGTCTGATAGTCTGGTTTCAAAACCATGCATATCTTGACAACATCGAACAATGTTTCTCGTTGTTTCACAAAAGGGTCTCTGTTAGGGAATGGACTTGTGTCTGGGCGCAGATACGACATTGTTTTGAGCATGCATATCTTGATCCTGAGGCAGTTTGGACGAGATTGCCTTAACAACCAAGCCAATATTACACATGAACGTTCTTTTGGCACTGTTAGTGGACAGGTACTGACCCACTGCAGCAAGAGCTGACATTGCAGTTATAGTTGCCTTGCCACCTTCAGAAGGTGGCGGTTCCACCATTTTTTCCATAGCTCGCTAAAAAGTTGAGGTTTTACATTAGTAGTACCAGAACAGAAGATATTAAGGAGGCAGCAAAACCAAACAAAATAGCTTTGGTCTATATACAGAACTTATTCTTGTGAACCCATGTAAAATAATAGTTGTATTTTATTGCAAAGTACATAATAAAACCAGGTTCCAAACATATGACCATGCACCATCGCTAAGGTATTGTCTATTTCTTCACATTGTATTGAGGGCTAAGGATAAAGAGATGAAGTTTATAATACGGTAAGCATAGTATGACATCATTCATATCACAAAACAACTGAGAACAGACAAACATGCAATTGTAACGTTGTGTGGGCAAGTCCAGCATGGAACTAGATTACAGGTCAAGATCAAAGGAAAATCACTCCTCTGTTTTAAACCTTGTAAGGTGCAATGATACGCTAAGAAAATTGTGTATGAAATTGAACAGAGTAATAGACATTGGCTGCAAACCATGCAGTTCAAGGCACAAGTCAGAGTTAGTAGTAGTTAAAAGGCATGACGATTAAGGACTTACAACAACGGCTTTGACTGGTGTAGTCATGCCCTTCTTCTTGCTGGTGTGACAGTCCTTGAAGATTTCCACAACATTTGGTTCAGGTACTTTTTGGTCCTTGCGGGCTTTCCTCTGCATTTGGAACAAGTCAATAAAGATCTGATAATATGGTACAGCAAAAAGAGTGAAACAACAGCTAATTACAAGAGCCTCGCAGTGTGCAATATAGCTACGAGATCCTGTCGTCTATTGGAATTTCACTTTCGTACGGTTGGCCTTGTACTTTGAACAGTTCACCTACAAGAAGATAGATTTGTGTAGCACATGCGTAAATAGGACTTCAAAATGTGATCTGATCACATATATATAATGTACATGATACTTCGGATCGGACCAGTGTTTAACAAGGCCTCTCATCAGATATATTTTCCACTGGAGATGTTTGGGCAAGTTCACTGTTAGCCTTGCCTTCAAAGTGAGTTTTCCTTAAGTTATACCGATACTGTCGCAGAGCAGACTTGAAAACATGGGTGAAAGCTTCTCTGGTTGCATCATCTTGGCTATCCAACTTGAACCTCATCTGTTGAAAATTATGGGAGTCTCATTATCAGCAACCTAGAAAGTATTGGACAAAGCAAGACGATATTACTAGTTTCCATACATAACCATACTTACGGATAAATGGTCGAGGAAGGTGTTGAACTGGGTTTCGTCTTTGTCATTCATGTCTGAATCCATGTTGGGAGGATACGTACATGACACCTAACAGCAACCGCTGCCTCTGATACTAACTTGGCTGACTCTGTAGCATCACGTGGCCTTTTTAAACCTGCCTCAAAACGGATCTCCATTCTTCCTCCTCTAGATTTAGTTAACCTATCGAGCATTATCCCTGATGTTTGTTTCCTGTTGCGCCTAGGTGCTAGTCCAACAACAAACATACGAAGTGTTAGTGTACATCAGACTGTGAGACTACATATAAAGAAGCATGCAACTATAACTTGACTCCAGCAACTACCTTCTTGCTGTTGAAGCTCACAAAGTTCATCTGATCTTGCCAACTCATCTTGTGTCAAGAGTGCTTCGGAAGTAGTGTCAGGTGGCAAGGGAGCTTGGGAACGTGCTGCTAGCTGAGTTGACCGACGAGTAAATCGTGCAGCTAGTGGTACTGTGGAAGGTGTTGCAACAACTAGGGTTGTCTCTGCTTGTTTGGTGGGAGCTATTTTTTTCTGTTTGGCTTGTTCTGCAGCTCGTGTAGCACGGGATACCCTGTCGGTACAATTTTCTGCTGGACTTTGACCTTCTATTGCACCATCAGTACCAGCAGAATCTGCAGGATTGTTCCGCTTCCGTTTCCCTGTCGTTCTGTCTTGCTTCCTATTGCTTTGTGCCATGTTAAGTCAAGCCGACAAGAAAAACAAATATCAATTTTGTTCTTTAGAACAAATGTACTTTGATGTAAGAACATGGTGTGATAGACAGATATCGTATGTTCTAGAAACAGGAACACGTGTCTTAGTCACAAGTATAATGTGTAAAGTAAGAAGATGAAATTCAATAAAATTAGAAGCAATACAAGCTAGACATCATACATAACATGCAACCACATATAACAGTGCCAAGTTAGAGGGAGCACTTGTGATGGTGCACTAGGGGAGACGTGCTCATCACCAACATGGCTTTGTTGAGTGTCTATGCATGTGTTGTCTTGGAAATCATCTTGGGGGGATGGAGGAGTAGAATCTGTAGAGGCCCTCCATTTGGAAGGAGCACCTTCATCCGCTGCCTTGCTAAATTCCTTCCACTTTATTGATTTTGAATTTTCAAGTAAAACCGACAAGAAAAAGAAATAAAATTCACTCTTCAGAACTCATTCGTGCATGATACTGACAATCACTACTTTGATGTAAGGCAAACACATGATTCCAGGATGGAATAATACGAAAAACAGGACGGCATGGCATATTCACAACTGTTTGTGTAAACTAAGCAGAAACCATTTCACCAAATAAGAAGCAATGCAAGCTAGACACCACGTGAAAGATGCAACCAATATGACTCTGCCAAGTTAAAAGTGTCCCATCATAAATGGCATTTCAACAAATTAGAAGCAGCGCATGCTACAAATCATATCAAAGATGCAACTAATATCACACTGCATATACTGAAGGTGTCTCGTCATATTGATTTATGCGGGATACAAAAAAACACTAGTTTTATGTGAGGATATGCTTAATAGACATATATACTATGTACAAAATACAGGAAGGTATGTCACATTAACAGGTATAATGTATAAGCTAAGCAGAATAGCACATGCAGTTTAACCAGATTGGAAAAAATACAATCTAGACACCATATGCAACATGCAACCACATATCACACTGCCAAGTTAGAGCAAGCACCTGCGATGCTAGTGTAGGGGAAATGCGGTAATCAACTACAGAGCTACGTTCACTATCTTCATCTAGCCTTGCTGTTTCTTGAGAATCGTGTCGGGAGGCTGACGCTGCATTCTTTAAATGAGGAGTAATCGACTTGCCTGACTGCCTCATCATAAGTGATTGATGAGGGATACACAAGAACATTAGTTTGATGTAAGAACATGGTTAATACACAGATGTACTAGTATGTACCAAAAACAGAATGGCGTGTCATATTTAAAGGTATAATGTGTAAGCTAAGCAGATGCAA
This sequence comes from Secale cereale, assembly GCA_902687465.1. Classification (NCBI taxonomy): domain Eukaryota; kingdom Viridiplantae; phylum Streptophyta; class Magnoliopsida; order Poales; family Poaceae; genus Secale; species Secale cereale. The sequence continues at coordinate 214,635,747 of LR738710.1, read as the reverse complement.
TTTAACCAAATTGGAAGCAATACAAGCTAGACATCCGGTTGGAGTGGTGAGCATGATCATCTAGGACGTGAGAGCCTCGTGGGAGGTGGGCTGCTTCGCCACCATCGCGGCTTTTAGTTGGCTTCCATGTGATGCCTCTCTTTGCTGGGCTTGTCACTACCTCAGCCAGTGCCCTGACTAGCTATTTGTCTTCTGGTGCTCATGGGATGGTGGTTCATGTAAAAAATATCTTTCCTTATCTTAATAAAGACCGACTTCGGCCTTTCGAATACAAGCTAGACACCATATGGAACATGCAACCACATATGACACCGCGAAGTTAAAGCAAGCACCTGAGATGGTGGTTCATTGCGAGCGAGCTCATCAACTTCGAGAGCTAAGTTTACCATCTCCATCTACTGACGCTGCACATTTTATAAGTCTGAAACGTGTCTGGTCTATCCGCCTAGCACGCTGGAGCGACTTCTCTCTTTTCTTTTTTGCTTCTCTCATAGCAGCAGAGTCTGAAATACCCTTGCATAGAAACACAATAGTGAGAGTATGGGTGAAGTGTGTGCAGAACTATTGCACTATAAAAGTAGCAGATAGAAGGTGGCTGAAAAATAAATGACATGAGACATATGATAGCTCTACAACATTGCATGGCAAACAAAATTAGATTCTACTCCGTATGATTTTCTAATATATGAGCACAGGAAATGCAGGTACTCCTCCAGCACACCACCACATGTGGTCATATCAAGATAACAGTCGACTGAAAATAAATAGGCCAGTCAATTTTTTAATGAACCGTCCGATCTATAAGGAACGGGCAGATGGACTTCGTCTACCTTCCGCCAGTCACTGTTGACGATCTTTCTCGAACTGCCAGCGACCACTAGCCCAGACCCCTGCCTCCGCCGCCCCCCCC
>LR738710.1:214510991-214634737 GCA_902687465.1 Secale cereale | reverse complement strand
CCCCCCCCCTCGACCTCACACCACCGCCGTGCTTGGCAGCGCCCCCAGGCCATCCCTTTAATCCCGGCCAACCTCCAGATCGGGCGCCAGTATCTCTAGGCCCCACACGCCCCTAAGATAAACACCAAGGCGCTGCTTCCCCGGCGTAATAGGCGGACTAGCGCATGTTACACCGGGGAATGCTTCCGTTAATTCGGAATCAACTGACCAGGAATTGAAATTCAGGGGGGCGACGGACCTCTAGCTAAGGTGAAATAGTATATGAGGAGAAACCTTGTGCATCGCGAGTTACTAGGAACATCTAGTATCAAGAAGAAGCGGTCAACTAGTGTCTTCTGTGGGACGAATACCGTGCAAGCAGACACGTAAGATTTGCACGAATAAGGGAAGAGGAGTACCATTTTCGGTTGCCGGTGTGGTCGCCGAGGAAACCGATGTTCTGGAGGAGGGTGCAGGTTTGGACGAACCCATGGCCAAATTGTTGACTGTGTTGCTGTGGCCGTATGTCGGTGGAGGGGAAGCAGATCCGAGACGGCGAAGGACGACGTAGCAGGAACAACTCCGGTGCGGTGGAGGGTGGCGAAGTTGGAGCCGCAGTGGTGAGGCGCATGACGGCGTGGTTGAACTGGCTCGGGTACGGACGACTCCACCTCGGCTTCAACTACTAGCCTTGGAGGGCGTTGCTGTTGAGGTTGCGGTGGATGACGACGTCGGGGTATCGGCTCCGGCGTGATGGAGGAGGGTGGCGGTTGATGGGTGGAATGGGGTAGCGGACGGAGGACGCCGGGGTTTCGCGGCTGGTGGAGAGGTAGTTTTCGCGCCCACGGAGTACGAATGGGGAATCAGACGAGGGGGCGGGGGGAAGGGGGAGAAGCATGTTTCGGGTCTGGGACGCGCTTGTTTTTGGCTTTTTTGAACAGAAGATGGGACGCACTTGTTTGAAATTTGGGGAAAGTACAAACTTTTCCCCCTCTTAAATTTTAGACCTACTGCGGGTCAGGGGTAGGATGGTAATCTCAGGTGTCCCAAATAGTGGGCGGGAGCGATTTCGTCCGCGCGCATGTGTGCTTAGGCGGCCATTGTGTATGAATGTTTTTCGGAGGCGGTTGCGTGGCGTCTAGATGAAGCTACGAACCTACCCCGGTTTAGACCTTTGGACGTCGGGCCGGTAGGTTTCACGGGTCGGAGTTATTAGAAAAGTAATTTCCTTGTACTACCAAACATTGGTCTCACGCGGTTTCGGGCGAGTAGAGGCTCTTTTGGCGCTTCGTTCGAAAATTTGAAACACAAGCATTCACGTTTAGAGTACTCTTGAACTTTGAGGATTAACCTAAATAGACAACGTTAAATTTGACCTTGTATGTTTGAAAACCTCATTAAATTATCTGCTTCTTTTTAAAATTTTGACACTTGAAAATCCTATAACTACTATTATTTTGGAATGGAGGAGCTAAATTAGAATCTATTTTGTACACGTCTACATATGCTATTATGTACAAAATCAGAGCAAAGATTGGTGCCCCCATAATTTAGGTATGATTTACAAATGCCATGATATCAAATTCAAATAATTGAATGGACTTCATGTTGAATTCGGTTTTTTAAACCACCTTAAGTTGCATTCAAATGTATGTTAGTCCATATGTAGCTATTTATAATTTTCACTGTGTAACTTTCATATGTATAATGTGCTTTACACACACAACATGAACTATACTCACGTTTATATTCGATTGCTAAAGCGATGCATTGTCTGGAGTTCAAAATACGAACTATGTGGATCAATTGCGTCGGATAATAACATAGACATGCTCAAATTCGATAGAATCTAGATGTCTGATGGATCAATGACCGTTCCTTACGCGAATTGCAAATATCATGATCCCATCCTAATATTTGGATACAATATATATCTTTAATCAATGTGTATAGCAGTCTTGTACGTGTAGTTTCACTCTCCATCGGTGGTCTCTCACACATGCCCACACACTCTCTCCCGAGGTGTCTTTCTCGCACACATGCTCTCGATATAAACCTCCCTCCCTCTCGTAACCATTTACGACTGTTTTCACTAACCTTTATCACAAGCACTCGCCCTCTCGCAAGCATACACACGCACAATACCCATCGACCCTTCCTATATATAAAGACCTGCCTACGTATCTCCTGTACGCACATTATCTTTAGGCCTGTCTCTCACTCATTGTCTCACACCTCTCTTCCTAATCGAGGAGTATGATTCTAGCAGAGCATTCTGTAGGATGCCCCTTAAAGTTAGGTTGGATGAATAGTAATATCAGAGATAAAGGGGTTACCTTAGTCCAAGAACCTAGGGTTACAAAACCTAGCCGGCTTTGTCAGTGGACATAGAGTCCTTCACAATTATGCTATCTCTGTCTTATACGACTAGTCATCCATGGGTCTCGCTAAATGCGTCACATGCCGACCAATGTGGAGCGGGACGGAACCAACCGAAGGGCCTCACCTCGACCCACCAGACCTCACGCGGTGACACACCCTCTGCCCCCACGTCTCGTTATCTTCTCACACCCACACATACCAATACAGACACCACACACACAAAAATATGCTCCTGGTGCCTCTATCCACTCCCCCTTGCATATACACACTCAAGGGAATCTATCGCCGTGACGTCATATTCATCTCTCTCTCTCTAGACCACTCTCATTTCTCGTGCTATCTCTCCCACGCCCCCTGCCGGCCCCTCTATCCATGCCTCTCTCGAATACGTAATACACACACATACTTCTCTAGGCCCTGCCAAATGCATCAGCTACACATTCACACATGTTACATCACGTACCCCATTGATCTAAAAAGCCCTCTCTTCACGTCTATTTCGCATACAACATTCCTTTTGAATAAAGTGTGGCCAAAAAATATTTTAGAATTTCTACATATATACAACATTACAAAGTTGTATGGAGGAGTATGAACGCTTGCATTGCATGGTGCCCACAATGATATTTATTCTGCACTGTGAATTTGTATATTTCTTATACTATATATAAAGTTAGTCATAGTAAAGAGAAACGAAGAGCATCTCTCTCTCTCCATCGCATACCCCCCCTCTACGCCCCTTTCACATAAGCACACAAACTATCTCCAGGTCCACTAAAAGTAAGCCCCCAGCACATTCACGCATGGTTCATCTTTCTCTTGCAATATATACAAGGACAATAATTGTATTTGAAGCAAAAGCACAATACGTACATTGGACTTCAGAATCCACTCATTACGATCACCATTTATGTTTTGTGGTTATTATACAGTCACGGCCTCATCGTACAACTCTGTATTTGCTCAATACACGACTAGTTGACTAGTTAAACGCTCCACGTGGCACCTCTAGTGTTGCATCACATTATCTCACTACCATCGGGCCCACCTGTCGGCTTGTATCTACTCTACATCTACACTCTTATAAAATACTAGCAAGATGCCCATGCGTTGCACGGAACATCAAGATGCATTTGTATGAGTAGTTTATCTTGTGGGAGAAAATGATGAACAAGGGAAGGCCTTATTTGCAAGTGTGGAGAGGGGTGTGGGTATCTTTTTACAAAATTGCCATAGTTTCCTTCCTATCCATCAGATATAGACCGGACGGCCTATATTACAGGATGGCAGGCACACGATCATCACCGACTATGATTTTTATAAGAGTAGGGATAAAATACACTCTTAAAACAACAGAGTTGGTGTTGATGGTGTGCCTGCCATCCTGCAATATAGGTCGTCCGATGTATATCTGATGGATAGGAAAGAAACTATGACAATTTTGCAAAAAGGTACCCACACACCTCTCCACATTTGAAAATAAGGCCTTCCCTCGTTCATCCTTTTCTCTCACAAGATAAACTAGTCATACAAATGCATCTTGATGTTACGTGCAACGCACGGGCATCTTGCTAGTAAAAATTAAAACAAACGACAACAAAATATTGGGCGGTGGTTCGAAGTCATGACCGCGGGCACAGTGGACAAGGTGGCCTTCTATTGGTATGCTGAGCCATCTGTTTTAACACACAGGAGCTGGTGTGGTGATTATACACACACGCACGCATAACCATGAACTGCATGCACGCAACACTCACAAGAACACATACACCCACGCACGCATGCAACACTCACACGTACACACGCAGCCACGCACACATGCAACACTCACACGCACACACGCACGCATGCATGCACACACCAGTACACCACACGACCAACACACACTCTCACGCTCAAGTGCTCAACCTACACGTGCATGCGCACACACCAGGCCATGACAGACACATACACAACCAGGTGATTCCCACGCACGGGGTGGAGTCTTGTCGCGCCTGCGTAAATTTTTGTTTATCTGACCTTTTCCCTATGCGAACTGACAGGTGGGACCTACTAGGAACGTGTTCAATTTAACTAGTCAACATGGTGCCACGCAGACTATTTCGCCGGTCAACAGAGTGCAATCCGATGCCGAACCGTGAGCAAGTGACCATATAATCACCGCAAAACGTATATAGTGACCGTAATCAGCTTATTCTGAAGTTCGATGAACCTATTATGCTTTTCTCTTTGTAGGCCGTCCAAAACTACATCTCTACACGTTCTCGCATGTTACATCTAACAACTATGCAATACAGCACCACTACTACACTCTAACAAAATAAATCATATGTGTTTTTAGTTTTACTACATATCATATTGTTACTTAATTATTCAGTTTGCATATATTAAAATTGCCTTTGAAATGTAAGGCCAGTATCATATACCGCGCGGGAAAAATCCCGCCCTTTCCTGTTTAATCGGGTTTGTATCGATGGATCATGCGAAACAGCAAAACTATAGTACTATATACAATACAAGTGACAGTTCACTGGACCGTCGTGTCGTGTACTCCGCCGTCGTAAGAGTGGAGCGCTCGCTTTCATAAATCTTCTAGTCGCTTTCGCCAACATGTGGGGCATCAAGCTACCGTGTCCACGTGCCATACCGGAATACAGTGCAGAGCAGCCGGGGTGAAGCACCCAGTCATGGCGCCGGTGTAGTAATGAGCAATGAGGCGTCAAATCACAAAGCTGCACCTTTTCCGCGGTTAAGTTGGAGGGACGGAAGTAATAATGCAAAAAAAAGAAGTTAGAGGGATGGAAGTAATAATGCTAAAAAAAGAAGTTGGAGGGACGAAGCAGCCATCATTTCACTCGTTGCTGAATCCGCTTCTCCCTCATCTTCTTCAAGTTAACCACGTGTTGCTTCTGTCATTGTTCTGCCTCATGTGGGAAGCGGGTCGGCTTGGTGAAGCACTGACATGTGGGACCGCATGTTAGCAAACCGCCAGGACAACATACTCTGAAAATAAGAAACCTCCCCCGCCATCCGCGCGGCAAAATCACCTCATTTTTACTAATCTTGATTCTATAATTTTTTAGATCAATATTATTGAGATTTGTATAGATAGCACACATGAGCAAAACCAAGTGGTACGGTTAAGGGCATCCACAATGTGCAGCCAAATGTGAAAATAGCTTTTGGCATCGTGGGAACCATTATGGACGGTGTTGCCAAAGCCAAAAGGATGGAACCGAAGCTCCATAATTGATTGATTGAAGGAATAGAAAAATGCAATGTCTCTCCTCTTTCTCCCGTGCTTGGACGCATGTACAGTATAGAGGACAGAGTCTACTCCCATGTCCCTTCTATCACAAATCACAAAGCAGTGAGGCATCAAATCACAAAGCACGGACGAAGCAACCATAATTTCACTCTTCGCTGACTCCGCTTCTCCATCGTCTTCTTCGAGAAACCATCTCACCGCACTAAGCTGGACGGACGATGCTATGTACGAGTAGTACTAGTACATTTACGCGTCCTTTGGTTCAACGAACTTCCTGGATGCAAATAAGGCGGTTGTCTCGGCTGGCAGGCGGCACTTGCAAACGACTTATCGTGGTCTCCCTCAATGGTGTTCTCCGTCGAACGCACTTCGCCAAACCACAACGTTCGAGATACCGTCGACGTCACCGCAATGGGGAAGGAAGTCCAATATAGTTACTACCTCCATTTTTTGTACACAAGGCCAGTATATCAAAATTAAAATTTGCAAAAGGCCACTAACACTAATCGAGGCAAAATTGATGGGGTTTGCCTCGTACTAGCAACCAAGGACATTAATATCCCCTGCATGCATGCGGAAGTGAGAAGGTTGGTTTGCATGGCACTGCATTAATCAAGCGATGAGGAGTGAGATGGTTAGCTCTTTGGGCTTTGGAGAAAAAAATACGCATTAATTGACACGTGAAACAAGGATTTGTATCGATTAATCCTGCGAAGGAAAACCCTACCTTTCTTTTTTAACACTAGTACTCCTAGTACGTAGTACTACTATGTACTTATCCTGTTTGGGTCTAGGCCTTGCATTGCTTTACTTGGCCACACATTTTTGCCAAGCTTGCCTAAAGTTTTAAAAATGAAAAGGAGGTACACTTGCGCACGGCTGTTGCGGTCGCACCGCACCCTCACACGGTCGCTCCTGCATGCCGCGGTCGCACCGCACGCTCACATGCACAGTCGCTCCTGCACGCCGCAAACCCAACCAAGGGAACGCACGCTCACTGACACGTGATGTCGCATGTGAACAAACCGAACTCAGCCATCCTACCGCTGACACATAATTTTCGTTCATAGAGTATGTTTATCCAACCGCATGTTGGGGAGTATCCGTACAGCCCATGCGGTGGTCTGTTGGGGAAGAAGAAGAGGTGAGGAAGAAGGTTTAGGAGACGTAGGATATTCATCCAACCGCCTGAAATGGTAGACTGACGCAAGTCAGAAGACTTGCATAACAATATATGTGTTTACACACCAAAAGATCCATAAAACAACAACATAAAGAAAAACTATCACTGCTCGCTGAACAAGACGGCCTCGTCATCTTTGGCTGCCGACGCGAATCAGCCGTAGCTGCCGACGTGTGTCTCCACACCGTGGTTGTCCTCGACCTCCAGCTACTCGTTCACGCGGAGCGTGCGGGCGCTCTGCACGGACGAGAGCACCACCCGGTTCAAGTCGAGGACGTCCGGTTCCGCCTGCAGGAGGGCCTCGATGGCAGCAGCATCCATGCGCTCCGCGTCGAGTCGAGCCTCCGCCGCCCGGTTCAAGTCCAGGACGTCTGGTTCCACCTGCAGGAGGGCCTCGATGAGAACGGCATCCGCGCGCTCTGCGTCGAGTTGAGCCTCTGCCGCCTGGTTCAAGTCCAGGACGTCCGGTTCCGCCTGCAGGAGGGCCTTGATGGCAGCGGCATCCGCACGCTCCGCCTCAAGTTGAGCCTCCGCCGCCCGATTCACATCCACGACATTCGGTTCCGCATGCAGGAGAGCCTCGATGGCAGCGGCATGCGCGCGCTCCGCGTCGAGTTGAGCCTCCGCCTCCGCCTCCCGGTCCTCCTTTAGTATCGCCAGGTTGAACCGCTAGTCCGCCTGCACCATGGGGGGACTCGGACGCTGACACAAAGTCGACGTCCATCGTCTCATACCCATCGGGGGCCTTCTGCGCCGCGACCTCCGCCATGAACATTGGATCGGCTTCCTCCTCCTCGTAGCTTGGCTCCAGAGAATTCGGGGATTGGCCCGCTGCAAAGCAAGCTTGGGAACGGAAGTCTTTGGCGCCAATCGCCGCCGCGATTTCTGCGCCGCGCTCCGGCGTCAGCATCTTGTAGTACGTGATCTTGCGGCACACCATGGCTTTCTGGCGAACTAGGGGACGCTTGATGCGGGCTAGGGGATCGAAAGCTGGGGGAAGGGGCTGGAGTAGGCCGAGCAGCGAAGGTTCTAGTGTGAATAGTGGTTCCGGTGACGACCGGTCAATCAGTTTTGACTGTACATCGCTCTTGTCGCGTTCGCGTTGCAGCTTGGCACGCTGGACCCTCCACGTCGCTCACCGAATGGAATGCGCTTCATCTTGCGTTTTCGCTCGCTTGTGGCACCGCAGTTGAGAGCAAACCGACGTCCCTCCCCCTCCCCCACCCGCGTCATTTTATGCGGAGTAAATAAAAACAGAGGGTGTATACTACGGATGAGGATCCCCTGACATGGCCGAACCCATTGAGTAACTGACATGAGGGGCCTAGCAAGCATGGGGTCCGCCAGTGACCGAAAGGGAGGGTAAGGCAGGGATACATATGTGAAAAGATCTTCCAATGATATAATTTTCACATTATACATCTCATGTACTATTAATCTTGTCAATAGTCAAATGCGGTTTTGAAAAATGCATTCGAGCATGGTTAATAATATAGCCAGTCGATGGCTATAAGGAACTACCATGTCATCTATCGATCTCGTCAACATGAACCGAATGGGATGTCAAAACTAAGATGCGAAGCGATACGTAGTGGAGGCAAAGTGAAACTTCAAACGAACCGTTTGTTTGTATGCATGTTGGAAAAATTACAAATAAACATTGGAAATAAAAGCATGGTCTAGGCCCACATGCGAATGATACTCAACGGAATGTTCAAATGAGGCATGCGGGAGGATGGACTCGACCGGAGGGCGACATGATCGATAGAGAGGAATGCGAAATAAGCAAACGCCACATGATTAGAATTGAACGGCTCAAATAAACAATAAGTTGTCTCGCTTGGCCTACATAGTGAAAGGCCTAATGCGCAATGCGGAGCACTGACGCTTGAATATGGCCGGGAAAACAGGGAAACTGACATGTGGGGCACACCTGTCGGGACGATGTAGCGCAAACTAGTCCAATGGAGGAGCTGGCCCACGACCTCTTCGCCACCGGCAACCGTTCATGTGAGTCGTGGGGGCCAACAACGTGGTGCAGCTCCAGCACCGCCTCTGGACACGGCGACCGCGGTGAGCGACATGCTCATCGTCGCTAGACACAGTCGGTTTCAGTGTGCCGAGGGTGGCGTTAGTGCTGTGGCACGACCAACAGTATGTTTGGTTTGTGCCCAAGGTTGCCCCATCAAAGCATTGGGTAGCCAAAATTTTGGTTGAGGTTTTGGCTGGCCATGATTTGGCTGACATCGGCAAGAAAAATGAACTAGAGTTGGCTAGAGTTCATTGGCATGCCAAAAAAATGGCAACCATCCAGACAAATACCAATCTTTGGGTCATGACCAAAATTTTGGTAAGGTGCACTTTGGCCACAGTCCAAACACACGCCAACACCCGGCTCGTCGAGGATGCACGGGGCGCCGGGACGCGTCCGCGGAGTGGTGTAGCGCGGCCAACTACATCCTCAGGACCTGAGACCATGTCGGGTCGTCTTGCTTTTTCAATCACATGCGTTGATCGCATGTGAGCAAAGGGCATCTCCAACGTTGCCACGACCGCAGCTCACTACCCTGGCACACCAAAAACCCTCGTCCCTCATGCCGTCGCGTGGTGCGTTCCCAGCCGGGGCCAGCTGCCCGCAGTCATGACGTCCGTCCGTATGCCGTCGTTAAGAGGCTCGGTGCCCGAGGAACCAACTCTAACGACTTAATGACGCACCAGGACGCTTGGCCTCACCGGAATGCGCTACTTAAAGCGGCAACGCCCAGCTAACCTCCACACCATAGCGCATCGTCCTCCTACCTGGCACAACATCCGCCATGACCGCAAGCGTGAACGCTCTGTGGGGGAGCTTGTCTTCAGGGATGGAGCTCGAGGTCGCCGCCCTCGCTCAAGTCGCCGCACAAGCGATGGCCACGCTGGCGACCGACGACGGGAGCACCGTCAGCCACGCATCCTATTCGCCACCGTCCAACGTCTGGCACCGCCGAGGTCGGGGACTCCTCCAAGGATGAGTAGTGCATGGGAGGCGGCAGGGCATGGTGTGCCAACTGGCCTGTCCGTCTCGTGTGTTCTACTTTTCCTCGCCGGAGACCGCACCTTCACTTCACGGGTCTTGAACCCCGCCCCCGTACATGGAGATCACAAATGGAGGACGTCGGTCGCCGCCGTAGAATAGGTTTAGGGTCGGGTTTCTTTTATTTTTCTGTCCTATAAAAGTTCGAAATGTTATGAAAATCTGCCATGTTTTCATTAATCTCGGCCGGTGTATATGAACTTTCACAATAATATAGTATATTGTAGGAGTACTAGCAAGATGCATGTGCGTTGCATGGAAGATCAAGATCTTGTGGGAGATAAGGATGAACGAGGGAAGGCCTTATCTGCAAATGCACATTCACGCATTTCACATCTACGAGAACCTACGAAAGGGTTAACGTAAATTGCCTCTCTCTCTCTCCTCCCCTGATTTTCATGGTGGTGGGCCCCTCCCTCCCCCCATTCTACAATCAATAGATCACACGTTTCACATTATGTTTATGTAACTGGGACTACGTAGGTGTAGCATTACTCGTCCTAAAAACCCAACTAATCCAACCTCCCAGCATATCGCGCGGGAAAAGACCCGGCCGCGCCGTTTTAGTCGGGATTACTGGATTACTAGTAGTAGTATCGATGGGTCACGCGAAGCAACAAGTTTTTTTAGGGGACGAAGCACCTAGTTTAAAAGGAAAAAAGGCGGTACACTCACAGCACCCCTGTCGCGGTCGCATTGCACCCCCCACACGTTCGGTCCTACACACGGCTCACGCAAACGGAACGCGCCTCGGCTTGCCTCTTCACTGACACGTGAGACTTCACTTGGAGAAACCGACCATGGGCCAAACTCCCCCAGCCCACCGCGCGAAAATCCACCCCCCACCCAAAAATTCCCCCCAAATCCTATATTCAAACGCCCTTCGGCCAACTAGCCAATAATATTCCCCAAACCCCCCTCTCCCCCGTCCCCCTCCACTCCATTCGCTCCGCCAAAGCCGCCCTCCCCGCCACGTCGATACGTCGGCACCGCGGTTCGTCGAGGGGACGCACGGCGATCCACTCGCTCCCACAGTTCGCTCTCGTAGACTGTCGTCCTCTAGCAGTGCCGCCACCGCTCATGATGTTCTTGTGGAGGCGCACGGCGGTCAGCGCCGCCACCGCTGGTGACGTTCATGTGGAGACGCACGGCGGTCAGCTTCTCCCACGGTATGTGCATTCTAGACTGAGGCCCCGTGCATGTCGGTGTAGCGCTGAATGTAGCTGATAGACGATATTAATCTCACTGTTTGCCGAAGTAGTTTACAGTCAATATGCTCTGCTTAAGAAGCTTCCTTGCAATGTTATGCACTCAATCTGCTTAGCTGAGATGGCATGCCAAGGCCGATTAGTTGCTAAAATATCCTGTCATATATTTATTGTGACGTAGATTGCCATGGTCTAGTAGCCAATCTATTAGGTGAAATAGCTCTACACCGTTTTATACTCGATTTTTATTGCTGCGATGGCCTTCGATAGTTCGATGGATGTGTGCTCTGTTGGAAATACATAATCCATCATGCTCGGCCTCATTGACTGCTGAAACAGCCTGTCATAATTTAGCACTCAAATCTGCACGTCCAAATATCTTGCCATAGCTGTAGACATCGACCTAGGTATTTTCTTCTGGACTTCATAAAAAAGCATATATGTTTTCCTGTAATATCTAGGAGAAGAACTAATTTGTATGTCTAACAGATGGACAGGACTTGGATAACTTTTGCTCGAAGATTCTCCACTGCATATGTCGAGGGGGTCGAAAACTTCATGAACTTTGTCAGAATGAGTACGGTGGTCCGAAATCATATGTGCTCTGCCCGTGTAGCAGTTGTATGAATTCAGTTACAAGACCCCAGTCAACTGTGCAAAATCATCTACACTTGTATGGGATGTCGGTCACATATACTAGGTGGGTTCATCATGGTGAAGCTGTGAACGTCAATGTTATTGACTACGTGGAAGCAGCAGATCACCATCTTGATCTGCCTGATGCTCAGGTGGAAGACGAGGAGGAGGTGGTGGTGTCGGAGCCAGTGAGTTTGAGAAACTTTGAAACAATGCTACGAAATGCTCGTGCATTTCGTGAACTTTCACCTGCAGAAGAAAAATGGTGGGCCCGCATGTTGGAACAATGCAACGTGGGTGTCACCCCAGGAAATAAGCTGTCAGTATTCTCAGGTATGGTCACCTTTCTTCAGGTGAAGACATCTGAGCGGATGACCAACAAATCATTCGATGCGATGTTGGCTGCTTTCTGCAAAGCTTTCCCAGATGCGTCTGAGCTGCCACACACCTACAGTAAAATGAAGAATTTCCTTCGTGCAGTTGGAATTGGATATGATATGATCCATGTTTGTAAGAATAATTGTGTTCTGTTCCGGAAGGATTATGCCAACTTAAGTGAATGCCCGAAATGCAAATCATAAAGATGGAAAGATGGCGATGCTGTGAAGAGGATTCCTCATAATGTTCTGAGACATTTTCCAATTACACCAAGATTGTAGAGGTTGTTTCATGATGCTGAAACAAGAAAGGATGTATTGTGGCATTCTAGGAACTAGGAGTACAGAGATCAGAATGTAATGAGCCATCCATCACATGGTAGTGAGTGGAAAAGCTTCAATCAGAAGGACGGAAAGTTTGCTGCTGACCATAGAAACATTAGACTTGGCGTAGCTTCAGATGGATTTAACCCATTTGGCCACCAGAGCGCCACATGTAGCACGTGGCCAGTGCTTGTTATCCCTTACAACATGCCTCCAAATGTCTGCACCAAAGAATCAAACTACATGATGGCCTTGCTCATCCCAGGTCCAAAAAATCCCGGAAAGGATTTTGATTTGTTCATGGAGCCTCTTGTGGAGGAACTTCAACAACTTTGGAGGGGTGTTCTCACTCGAGACCTATATAGCAGCCCACCAGCTGATTTCATTCTGCGTGTTGTTATAATTTGGTGCATCCATGATTATCCGGCTTTGGGCACTATGTCAGGGCGAACGACACATGGTTACAATGCATGTGTTCGCTGTGACAGGAATCCGCTGTCATACGCAATACTTAGCAAGATCTGTTACATTGGACACCGCCGTTTCCTTGCCAAGGACAAGCCGCATCCTAGAAAATACCGAAGACATGTGTTCAATGCAAAGCATGAAAACCGTGATGCGCCAAAGAGGCTCACCACCGATGAGTTGCAAGTGGAATTACGGAAGGCCATGCATATTATACCAGGAAACCATCCTGATAATGGTAGCAGGAAAAGGAAGCGTGGCAGGGCAGAAGAGAGATTATTGTTTACCCGCAGGTCCACTTTGTGGGACTTGGAGTATTGGAAAGATTTGGATCTGCGGCTTAATCTTGATGTGATGCACATCGAGAAAAATATATGTGACAACATTATCGGCACACTTCTTAATATTGAAGGCAAGACGAAAGATACCTTAAAATCTAGGATTGATTTGACACACCTGGGTATCAGAGAGGATTTGCAGGTGCAAGATGAAGGTAAACCACGGGATATGGCACCAGCTGTGTACGTCTTGGACAAGGTAAAAAGAAAAGAATTCCGGGAGGTCCTGTCACGTGTGAGATTCCCACATGGATTTGCTTCCAACCCTGAAAGGAGAGTCAGTGTAGATGGAAACAAGGTACAAGGGTTGAAAACTCATGACTACCACGTCCTACTTCAAAGGGTTTTACCTGTTATCCTTAGAGGATTGGGCCGCCCTGACTTATACAGAGCAGTTGGAGAGTTGGGACAATTCTTCAGGGAACTCTGCAGTAGAAATATCAGGATAGATGCCTTGGAGCGTCTTAGAGACAAGATACCAACTATCCTATGCGACCTTGAGAAGATATATCCTCCAGCCTTCTTTCATGTGATGGTGCATTTGGTTGTTCATCTACCTGATGAGGCACTACTTAGAGTTCTAGTACAGTATGGCTGGATGTACCCTATTGAAAGGCGGTTAGGCGCTTTCAAGGGCTATGTTAGGAATAGAGCTAGACCCGAGGGTTCCATTGCAGAGGCCTACATTGCTATAGAAGCATTGATATTCTGCTCAAAATACATTGAAACGGCTGATAAGCTTAGCAAAGACGTGGATGAAGACAATCCCGGGCTCAATGTTTTCGATTATTCTGTTCGAGTTATAGGGAAGAGTCGACAAGAGGACAAACCTAAATATTTGGACAAAATGGTTTGGTATGTGTTGAATAGTTGTCCTGAGATACTACCTTATATCAAGTAAGTGCTAAGTACTGCAACTTATACATCGTAATCTACTAAACTTGTAGCACATTCTTATATATTTAGATGTTTGACGCGATCACTATGTTCTGCAGCATCTACAAAAAGGAGTTACTGCCGCAAAATCCAAGAAACATTGACAAACTGGTTATGGCTGGATTTGTGAAATGGTTCAAGAGCCATGTAAGCTTTTGAATTGCACTGTCAGTTTTTTTAATATATTGAGTACATAAGATGATCGGCTTGTCTATTTTCTAACCATAGGTTAAGAAGATGCGGGAGGATGGGCAGGCAGTTGATGATGCCATTTACTCACTAGCAATGGGTCCTGATACTCGGGTAAGACATCATGAATCTTGCGTTGTTGGAGATGTGCGCTACAACACCCTTGCACGAGACGAAGGCAGGAGGACACAAAATAGTGCCATCATGAGCACTGATACGTATGACAAAGAGACAATTGAAATGTATGCTAACATAACATACATTATTCAGTTGTAGTATATCTCCAGTTTCGAGGATCATCGATGTGCGGTTCTGTTGTGCTATCGTTGGTATAACCTGTTTTCCAGGATCGCAAAACCCAGACCTAATGATTATTTCAAATCCATCAATGTCAAGGCGGCGTACCAGACCAACGAGCCTTTTATTTTGGCAAATCAAGCAACACAGATATTTTTCTTGGAAGACACATTTGCACGTAGCGATGACTGGAGAGTATTGCAAAGGTTTGAGAATTCGTTTAACGAAGTTGCACAACAAGATGATGCGTACACTGCTCCTAATGTAGAAGATAACACAGATGTTCCTAATATCTTTGAGAACCATCACGTCAATGACGCCGGCGAAAAGATTGCCTGTCGTGCTGTGGACATACAAGAGTTGATCAAGAAGAAGCCAACGTTCGAGGACATTGAGGACGAAGAAGAAGATGACACCGTGGGGAATTACGATTCAGATTGATACACATGGCGAAGATGTTGACGCTGCTGCTGCGGATGATGATTACATTGCTCTTGTCTAATTTGCCTGTTAGAAGACATTTTTTATCTACTATGTAAAATTGTGTTTGCTATGACAACTGAAACCTGATGAACATGTTGTTTAGTATTTTCCTGTGAGAACATCACTTGTTATGTATGCTGATTTGTGTTTGGTGATTGTATGATGACTAAAACATGATGACATTTTTGTTTAGTTGTACTCATATTTGGCTGTGAAACTTGAATTTGATGACATAGTTTGATGTTGGACTGCAATTTGCTCGACCTCTTTGAATGAGAACAAAGCTGACCCGACAGGGCCTCTGCTAATTTATTTATTTATTACCAAAAGGGCCACTGCTATTTATTTATTTATGAGTAAAAGGGGATACCCCTTGATTTCCGTGAATATAAATCATTAGATGTTCACACCACTACGCCCAGCCTGCTACACTGGTTTCATTCATTACTAGTTTCAGCAAAGTGCTCATGTCATAGCCACTGAATACATCACGAGTGCTACATACACTGGAAATAAAGAGACAATCATCCTACAGAGCACATCGATTTCGCCCATTATCTTCACAAGCTCTTTCATCTTCTCATTGATGTCAAGGCCGTTCAGCAGCTATTGCTTGGCCATGATCAAAGGAACTGCATCTTTAACCTCGTGCTCTACATCTTGCTCTTCTGCCGTTCCTTCAGTTACTTGTCCAACACCCCAACCTGCTGGTATTGGGATTCCTCGGCTAACCAAATAATCAGCGTAGTTGCACTCCCCCACATCAGCAACTTCCCAGAAATACAAATCACACGAATCTTCCCTTTTCTGCATGAATCAAATTGGAAGATCATCAACCAAACTATTAAAAAAATCAGCAACTGAAAGCAACAGACCAACACTTAAACATATTATGACCCCATGATTCGGGCATTTGTAGAAGACTCGGCCAGGGTTGAGGCTTGTGGTTGAGACGCGACATACGACTTTGCGTGATTTGCAGCAGTGGCACCACACCAACGGCAGCGGGTTGCGAGGAGCAACCGGTTGCGGTGCGCGTGTCGGCGGGGGTGTGATGAGACTCACACGCGATGGTACGGGTGGCGACTTGGCACATATTTGATTGTTGCCTGCTGAAGAGCAGGTGGACAAGCAGCCAGCGGACATGGTTGCTGCGGCCAGAGCTTCTGATGCTATGCAGAGTAAGTAGAGAAGAGGAGAAGTGAACGTTGGATATGTCAGTTTCATTACTTGCAGAGTAGCATAGCACCATATATAGTCATAGTCTAGGTTTGGATTCGAACCAACTACAGGAGCACGTCTTTATTTTTTCTAAAACTCAGCAACGTCTCTTTACTGGTACACTAGCTTGTTCTGTACGCCTTCTCAAGTTTTTGATTCCTCCACCTGACATCTGGGACCCGTCGGAAGGGCCTCTGTATTTCGCGAAAAAACGTGCCCCCCGCTGACAGGTCGGACCCACCAGCTATCTTTGCAGGCAAGGAAGTGCCTCCTTATTACGCGCAAAACAAATGAATACTCCCCCTGCCAGCTGGAACCCAGCATCGTGGGAGGCTGACTTATGGGCCTACCAAGTTGACAGAGACGGAGGGCTTTGTCAACTTAGTCAATATGAGCGATTCTAGCTCCAGTTGCAGTATGATGTTCATCCAACGGCAGTAGTGCTTCTTCAACCTCTGGTCTTCTTGCTCCAGCCGCCCAAACCAACGCCGGTCGTGCCGCGTGCTCCTGCCTCCCGTGGCCGGCTGTGATGCCGCTGAGGCCTCACCGCCCCCTACTACTCCCACTGCTGGCCAGGGCATCCCTCTACTCACCCACACCCCCTGCTATTCTGCGGCGACGACAGCCTCACACCGCAGCCGAACCAGTGAACCCTCGTACTCCTCTTCGCGTGGGCATCCACTGTCGCGTCTTCCCCGACTCCGCGTCGTCCCCTTCCTAGGCCTCGTCGTCATCCACCGCATTGGTGCTCTCGGCACGGCGTGGTCAATCTGGTCAACGGCCGACTTCCATCGGAAGAGTACTGTATGTGGAGAGGCTGGCGGCTGGGTCCACGGCCACAGCCCAGTTTTTTTGTGATTTGCCAAATAAGTCACTTTGTCAGGCCTGTTGGGCTGCAAATCTTTCAAGACGAGGAGAGCTTCATTCGGCTGGCCGAGAAAATGGCCTATCAGTAATGAGAAATGGGCTATACATTTTGAAAACACATCAAACCGGCAATTAGTTTCAAATATATTTTTTTCATTTCGATATTTTAAATTGCATTGATTTTTATGCGTGGACAATTTGTTGGATTTTATATTGATATGCATTTATTTTTAAAATCAGTTTGAATGTGACTCAGAATTTCGGGATTAAAAACAGTTCGGACCGCATCAAAATATGCAAAATTTCGTATATTTTTTTAACCGTGGCTACAATATGGGTTGTAATGCTAACAAAAAGAATATGGGCTCCAAAAAAACCATTAAGAATTAGCATATGGGCTGTAAATTATTAGAAATAATGGTAGATGGGTTGCATGATGTTTTCCACAGATTTGAGGCCTTCCTAAAAAAAGGTTGACACACAAGCAGTGACTGTTGGATGTCCATCCAACGGCCGTCATGCATCTTCAATCTCTGCTCTTCCTGCTCCAACCGCTCAAGCAAGCGCCGGCGGGACTGCCTGCTCCCTCCTCCCCGCGGTCAGTTGTGCTGCCGCGCAGGCCTCACCGCCCCACCGTACTCCCATCACTGGCCTAGCCATCACTCTACTCACCCACACCTGTTGTTATTCTCCGGCGACGGCAGACGAACCAGTAAACCCGCGTGCAGTTGTACTCCCCTCCGCGTGGGAAACAACTGTCGAGTCTTCCCTGCCTCCGTGTCGTTCCCTTCCTAGGCCTCGCCGTCGTCCACCGCCCTGGTGCTCTCGGCGCGGCGTGGTCAATCTGGTCAACGACCGACTTCCATTGGAAGAGTACTGTACGTAGAGAGGCTGACAGCTGGGTCCATGACAGCCGCAAGGAAGTGCCTCCTTATTACGCGGAAAATAATTATACCTCCACCTGACATCGGGGACCCACCGGACGGGCCACCGTATTTGGCGAAAAAAACCTTTTCCCCCTGACTGCTAGGACCCACCGGACGGGCCACCGTATTTCGCAAAAAAACGTTCCCCCCGCTGTCAGCTCGGACCCACCGGAAGTGCCACCTTTTTACGCACAAAAAAATGAATGCTCCCCATGGTAGCTGGGACCCAGTATACTGGGAGGCTGACTTGTGGGCCTACTAAGTTGACGGGGACGGAGGGCTTTGTCAACTTAGTCAACATGCACGATTCTAGCTCCATTGACCGTACGATTTCCATCCAACGACCGTAGTGCTTCTTCAACCTCTGGTCTTCTTGCTCCAGCCGCCCAAACAAGCGCCGGCCGTGCCTCGTGCTCCTGCCTCCTGTGGCCGGCTGCGATGCTGCGGAGGCATCGCCGCCCCCTACTATTCCCACCGCTAGCCAGGCCCTGCGGCGACGGCAGCCTCACACCGCAGCCGAACCAGTGAACCCTCGTACTCCTCTCCGCGCGGTCTTCCACTGCCGCGTCTTCCCCGGCTCTGCGTCGTCCCCTTCCTAGGCCTCGCCATGGTCCACCGCCCTGGTGCTCTCGGCGCGGCATGGTCAACTTCGTCAAGGAATTACTTCCATCGGAAGAGTACTATACGTGGAGAGGCTGGCAGTGGGGTCCACGACAGCCGCAAGGAAGTGCCTCCTTATTACGCGGAAAATAATTATTCCTCCACCTGACAGCAGGGACCCACTAGACGGGTCATCGTATTTGGCGAAAAAAATGTTTCCCCCTGACTGCTGGGACCCACCAGACGGGCCACCGTATTCCGCGAAAAAACATTCCCCCCGCTGTCAGCTCGGACCCACCGGAAGTGCCTCCTTATTACGCACAAAAAAATGAATACTCCCCCTGCTGGTTGGGACCCACCTTGGTGGGAGGCTGACTTGTGGGCCTACTAAGTTGATGGGGACAGTGTGCTTTGTCAACTTAGTCAATATGAATGATTCTAGCTCCAATGACCGTACGATGTCCATCCAACGACCATAGTGCTTCTTCAACCTCTAGTCTTGTTGCTCCAGCCGCCCAAAGCAGCGCCTGTCGTGTCGCATGCTCCTGCCTCCCGTGGCCGGCTGTGCTGCCGCGGAGGCCTCACCGCCCCCTATTATTCCCACCTCTAGCCAGGCCATCCCTCTACTCACCCACACCCCCTGTTATTCTGCGGCAACGGCAGCCTCACACCGCAGCGAACCAGTGAACCCTCGTACTCCTCTACGCGTGGGCATCCACTACCGCGTCTTCCCCGTCTCCGCGTCGTCCCCTTCCTAGTCCTCGCCGTCGTCCACCGCCCTGGTGCACTCGGCACGGCGTGGTCAACGTGTTCAAGGAACGGCTTCATCGGATGTGGACTGTACGTGGAGAGGCTGACAGCTGGATCCACGGCCGCAACAAGGAAGTGCCTCCTTATTACGCGAAAATAATTATTCCTCCACCTCACACCAGGGACCCACCAGACGGGCCACCCTATTTGGCGAAAAAACGTTTCCCCCTTGACTGTTGGGACCCACAAGACGGGCCACCGTATTGCGCGAAAAAAACGTTCCCCCCGCTGTCCGCTCGGACCCACCGAAAGTTCCTCCTTATTACGCACAAAAAAATGAATACTCCCCCTGCTGGTTGGGACCCACCTTGGTGGGAGGCTGACTTGTGGGCCTACTAAGTTGACGGGGACAATGTGCTTTGTCAACTTAGTCAATATGAACGATTCTAGCTCCAATGACCGTATGATGTCCATCCAACGGCCATAGTGCTTCTTCAACCTCTGGTGTTGTTGCTCCGGCCGCCCAAAGCAGCGCCGGCCGTGCCGCATGCTCCTGCCTCCCATGGCCGGCTGTGCTGCCGCGAAGGCCTCATCGCCCCATACTATTCCCACCACTGGCCAGGCCATCCCTCTACTCACCCACACCCACTGTTATTCTGCGGCGACGGCCGCCTCACACCATAGTGAACCAGTGAACCCTCGTACTCCTCTACGCGTGGGCATCCACTGTCGCATCTTCCCCGTCTCCGCGTCGTCCCCTTCCTAGGCCTCACCGTCGTCCACCGCCCTGGTGCTCTCGGCGCGGCGTGGTCAACGTGTTCAAGGAACGGCTTCATCGGACGTGGACTGTACATGAGAGAGCCTGACAGCTGTGTCCACGGCCGCACCAAGGAAGTGCCTCAAAATAATTATTCCTCCACCTGACAGCGGGGACCCACCGGACGGACCACCGTTTTTCGCAAAAAAAAAAAGTTTCCCCCTGACTGCTGGGACCCACCAGCTACATCTTCGCATGCAAGGAAGTGCGTCCGGGCAAAAAAAATGATTCGCCCCCTGATTGCTGGGACCCACCAGCTACATCTTCGCACGCAAGGAAGTGCGTCCGGGAAAAAAATGATTCGCCCCCTGACTGCTGGGACCCACCAACTACATCTTCGCACGTGAGGAAGTGCCTGACAGTCGGGACCCACCTGGTCGAAGCGTACATAGCGTTGCCATTCTGGTCGTGAACGTGTACGTACATACTGGTCGATGTAGAGGCGCGCATGTGTCGTAGCAGAGGCGCGCACGTAGCACGTACACGTACGTACAACGACAAGTATGCAAGAAAGAAAACACGGCCACGTACGTACATACATGCAAGGTCTCGAACGCCTACTCGTGCATACGTACGGCCAAGGCTTGTGTACATGGCTGGGTCGGAACGGAGAAACAGCGTCGTCGTCGTGTTCATGGGGAGCCAACCGGCTGGGTCATAACGGAATGTGTTGTCGTGTTCATCGGGAGGGCTTGGACGGAACAGCCGACGGAAACGAGACGTGGCGTACCGCAGAACGGAGAAAATGGCCTTGTGTTCGACCGGCCACGTTCGAAACGGGATCCTGTTCATCGGGAGGGGTCTGGCGTACCGCAAAACGGAGGAAACGGACTTCCTACGGTCGAAAACGGGGGTCATGTTGATCGGGAGGGGTGTAGCGTACCGCAAAACGGAGGAAACAGACTTGTGTTGGAGCACTACGGTCGAAACGGGGGTCCTGTTCATCGGGAGGGGTGTGGCGTACCGCAAAACGGAGGAAACTGACTTGTGTTGGAGCGCTACGGTCGAAACGGGGGTCATGTTCATCGGGAGGGGTGTGGCATACCGCAAACGAGACTCCATGGGATACTGTTCACCACCATCGTCGACCCCCTCCAGCCTCCATGGGCTACTGTTCATCCACCGTCGACCTCCTCTGGCCTCCACCTGCGACTGTTTAGCCTCCACCGCGCGCTCCTCCACCGGCTACTATTCAACCAGCCCTCTCCACGGGCTCCTGTTCAACCACCCCTCCACGGGCTACTGTTCATCTAGCCCTCCACCGTCTACTGTTCATGCAGCCCTCCACGGGGTGGTCCTGTTCATGCAGCCCTCCACAGAGTCCTGATCATGCATCCCCAACCGGCTCGATCGAACGGGGTCCTGTTCATGCAGAAGCAACACCACGGGGTCCTGTTCAGCCACCCCCACCGGGAACTGTTCATCCAAACCCCCCCAGCAACGCTCACTGTTCATGCAGACGCAGCATCGATCGGCTTCAGTTAGCAGTAGTAGCGAAGGAATCGCTCGATCGGGTTCAGTTAACAGCCATCAATCAATCGCTTGGGTTCAGTAACGCGTAGCCTGCAGTGTAATCGCTCGGGTTCAGTTAGATCCCAATGCCTCGCTCGGGTTCAGTTAGAGCCCAACGCCTCACACCCACGCGCGTGCGTGTACGAGAGAAACGCGCATCGCTCAGCCCCGACCACCCACCGTAACCGAGAACACCCCGATATTTTCCTCGCCCTCGCTTCTACCACGGTTTTTTCCGTCATGGACGGCCCAAAGAATGTCATGCAGCTGCGTCTCCGGTCCGTCCAGGACGAAAAGCCCATTTTCTATCATGATTTTTTGTCATAGAAGTAGGACTCCACCACATCTATGATGATACCGTGTTTTGTCACAATTATTGTCATAGAAGTGTCATAAGTATGACAGAAAAAAGTTTTGTTCGGACCAAAATTTCACGAATGTGTCTTTTTTTTGTAGTGTCCTAGTCTTGGTACTCTTGTGGTTCCCTGAAATTGATTTGCATTAGAGTGATCTTGTGTTATCTAACCTTGTTTTCTCAAGAGCACTCCTTCTTTAGCCAATTCAAGACCACAAGGTAAGTATATGCATCACAATCATGTACATGATGATCCCTTGCTGATGTACATACTGTTTGCAAGAAGGAGTCAGGAACATGAAGGTACATATTTCTTCATCTAATTCATTTGCTCTGATGCATATAGCCAAGATACATGTAACTCATTACTTGCTCTGTCATGCTTATGAACTCACATGCTCTTATATTCAATCCTTGCATGAATGCATACATGTAGGGGCAGCTTATGCAAGTTACATATCTTTCCAAAGCTTTACTTATTACTCTTCGTATCCTTTACCTAGAGCTTTGATGTATGTTGTCATCAATTACCAAAAAGGGGGAGATTGAAAGCACAAGTGCCCCTGTGTGATTTTGGTAATTAATGTCAACATATCCCATCAGGGATATTACTAGCAGGTATAAACCGGCCAGGAGGGTACGGATTACACTAGTAAGGTTATATGATCAGAAGCCCATTAGAATGAATACAAGAGGTTATAGCCCATAGAGGTTTAGGGCCCATGTATAAGGCCCACGGTTGTAAACCGTCGTATCATGTAACTTGGGATGTAAGATAGAAAGTTTAGAGACCGAGGCGGACACGTTTATGAGCCGGCCTCGGGACTCTGTAAACCGGACGGGGCGTTGCCTCCTATATAAAGGGACGACCCGGCGACGGTTCGAGGACAAGAAACAACAGCTCGAGACACAGGCAAGCGGATTCGTTCCCTGGTCATCGACGCCCAAGCAATACCACACCAAACTAGATATAGGCTTTTACCTTCATCAAAGGGGCCGAACTAGTATAAACTCCCTGTGTCCTTCGTCCGCTTTAACCCCTTCAAGCTAACCCGTACGATGGCCTCACACCTAAGTCCGCTAAACCGGACATCTGCCGTGCTAATTCCACGACAGTTGGCGCCCACCGTGGGGCTATCACACGATGGTTTCGAGTTCTTGAAGGGCAGCTTTGAAGGGCTCAAGGGTTACACAGTGGGCCGGATGGCCAAGAGTCGTCGCGGCCGGATCTACATCGACGATGCTGGCTGGGGCTCCGAGGCCGATTAAATCTAATACGGATACCGGGTCACCTTCAGTGGCATCCACGTCTTCATCGGCAAGATCGGCGAACCGGGGCCTGAGCCGGACATCTTCCCCAACACCGTCGAGCCGGCTCAGCGTGCGAGATCGGCCCGGATTCAGCCCGCCATGAAGCATGTTTTCGTTGGAGCGGTGCACGGAGTACAAGCCGAGGACGGATCGGATTCTGGTGGCGAGACGGTTGTCTATTCCGATGATCAATCTTCATCCGGAGAGACCGAATCTTTGTATCCGTTGCAGGACGGCCGGTCCGAGGGTGTGTCCGATGGTGAGAGTATTCCGAACCCCTTTGATCCGCCAAACAGGGTTGCTCTTTTCATGCCCGGATCACAATCTATGCAGCAGCCCTCAACGACTGGGGCGATAATCTCAGAGGCAGCGGGAGCCAGAGTTGGAGCCCTTCCCCCATCGCCCTCTGACGTCCTATCCACCTTGGTCGGCACCTTGACGGCACTCGCAACAGCAGAAGTAGCCCAGGCCGACAAGGCGCAGCATGATGCGGAGATCGCTCAGCTAAAGAGCCGGATTGAGCAGGCTAAGATGGATCTGGATGCAGAGAAAGTTAGGATGGTTGCAAGGCAGGCAGAACTAGATTCTCAAGCCTTCTGGCTCAGGCTGGATCAGAACGCTTCACAGGAAGTAATGTACAGAAGGCAACAAACTCGTCTACCGCCGGTTTGTGAGGCAAGAAATCTCTTTGGCACACCAGGAGCGGGAGCCAGTAACCGCCCAGAGGTAAACCGGGGAAGAGCCCCGAGGACAGGCGCGTCGGTTCAGCTACCAGCCACAGAGCGGAACCGCCAAGTTGTCCCAGCGTCGCACGTACCCACCCCTCCCAGGCATTATTCTAACCCATTGGACAACATTGTCACCGCCGCTTCACGGCTGGCCGCTCTTCCCATTGAGGGGACGTCCCCCATAGCCGTGGAGGCACGGCGTTAACACAGCAACAGGCGTATTCTTATAGCCGGGAGAGGATTCATTCAACCCCCCCGTCCAAGCAGGAGTTACACGAGGCACCTGGATGAACCGGCTGTATCTAGCAGCGCGTGGAGACGGCACCGGCAGAGGTAGGATAATCCGGCAGGAGCAGGAGCACACGCCCAAGAGGCAGCGTACCAAGCTAGACATACTGCCCGTGACGACACCCGTCAAGCGACGCCGGTTCACCCTACCACCGCAGAAACGGGAGTCATGTCTAGCTCCTTTGGGGTACAGTGTCTCATCCCCGCTTTACGGAGCGTGAAATTACCCAAAGACTTCAAAGGCCCGCGCAAGGTGCCGAACTACACGGCGGATCTAGCTCCGGAGGCATGGGTTGAAAGTTATGAGATGGCTATGGAGATGCTTGATGTGGATGAAGCTGCGTGTGCCAAATACTTCACAATGATGCTTGAGGGCACGGCCTGGACATGGTTAAAGGGTTTACCACCTAACTCCATCGGATCATGGGGTGAGTTGCGTCGCCGGTTTATCAGTAATTTCAAAGACACGTGCAAACAGCCGATGTCCGTGGTTGACTTAGCCGCGTGTGTTCAAGGAGAGCAAGAGACCACAAGTAGTTGGGTACGACGAGTATCAGAAATCCTGCACTCCTCCAATAGCATCAACCCCAGTACGGCGATAGTGACCTTGGAGAACAATTGCCGGTTCGAGCCTCTCAGGCTAAAGCTGGGACGGCTCAAGCACGATTGCGACGACATGGGAATGCTCATGGGCGCTTTGGTGAAGTATGGGGACTCTGATAACACCAAGTATCCAGATGCAGA
This sequence comes from Secale cereale, assembly GCA_902687465.1. NCBI lineage: Eukaryota > Viridiplantae > Streptophyta > Magnoliopsida > Poales > Poaceae > Secale > Secale cereale. Next base: position 214,609,480 of record LR738710.1, on the reverse strand, counting down.
CGGAGACAAATCTGGGAAGGTGAGCAAAAACGGTAAACCGGCGCAAGCCAATCCGGCCGGTACAGGTTACAATGGCAAGCGTAAAGCAGAGGGCGGCTCAGACTTTGTGGCCAATACCAACGTTCAAGACAACGGGTAGCGCCGCAAGGGTAGACCGCCCCCGCACAACGGGAGGCCACCCTTCAATCTAGATCACCAGCTAAATGTGCCTTGCCCAAGACACGGTACAGAGGAAAATCCGGCTACGCATATTTGGAAGGATTGCCGTATCATGCAGGAGGTTATAAAACAGGCAAGTATAACCACGGGCCCCCCGGCGGCGGATCGGGTCCCGGCTTTCCAGGTCCGGGTTAACAGGGTAGCGGAGCCGGATTAGGATATCATGGCGGTAACAATAACCACAATGGCAACAATCAGCATCAGCATAACCAGCAGCATGGTCAGGGTGGATACAACAACCAAGGCAATCAACAGCGTCAGCAGCAACAGCAATCCGGATATTAGAATAACCCGAAGGAGTTAAGCAGTGGGCAATATCATGTCTTCACCACAAGTTTGTGCAAACGGGATCAGAAGGTTCTGAAGAGAGCAGTGCATGCTGTTGAACCGGCGATACCACGTTTTTTACGTTGGTCGGAGCAGCCCATTGTGTGGAGCAGAGAGGATCACCCGCCACGGGTTGATAATCCGGGTCAGCTAGCCTTAGTGGTGGCTCCACAGGTGGGTGGCTACAAGTTCACGAAGGTGCTTATGGATGGAGGCAGCAGCATCAATAACCTATACTATGAGACCCTTCGGCAATCCAACACAGTATTCCACGAGGTGGTGCCTGGTAAATCAGCTTACCTAGTTGGAAAAATTGATCTGGAAGTTACCTTTGGGGATGAGCAGGACTCTAGATCGGAGACGGTGACCTTTGAGGTTGTAAAGATCAGGAGCCCATATCATGCTCTGTTTGGGAGGCCGGTTTATGCCAAATTCATGGCGAGACCGTGTTATGTCTATCTAAAGCTTAAGATGCCGGCTCACAAGGGAACCATCACGGTTCACGGGAGCCGCAAGATCGCGTTGGAATGCGAGGAAGGAGACACAGCATACGCTGAGGCAGTTTGTGCTACGGAGGAGCTGAAATTTTATAAGGACAATGTTGATCCGGCAGATATGTCCCCGTTGAAGAAGCCAACTACAGAGCATGATCCGGTATTAAAATTCAAATCAGCAGAGGAGACCAAGCAGGTTGACTTCATTCCGGGCGATTCGTCTAAGCAGTTCACTATTAGCGCTAACCTAGACCCCAAATAGGAAAGCACGCTCATCGAGTTCATCCGTGAGAACCGGGATATCTTTGCATGGAAACCTTCTGACATGCCAGGTATACCGAGGGAACTCACTGAGCACAGTCTTAATATTGATCCGAAATTCAAACCGGTCAAGCAGTATTTGCGCCGCTTCAATGAGGTGAGGCGCAAGGCTATAGGTGAAGAAGTGGCTAGGCTCTTAGCCGCAGGTTTCATAGTTGAGGTGTTTCATCCGGAGTGGCTGGCTAATGCGGTGCTGGTACTCAAGAAAAACGGGACCTGGAGGATGTGTGTTGATTACACATATTTGAACAAGGCGTGCCCGACGGATCCTTTTGCTCTCCCCCGTATTGATCAGATTATCGATGCTACGGCGGGATGTGAGCGGCTAAGTTTTTTGGATGCATATTCAGGTTATCATCAGATCAAGATGGCAGTTGAGGACCAGGAGAAGACAACTTTTATATCTCCCTTTGGAGCCTTCTGTTATGTATCCATGCCTTTTGGGCTCAAGAGTGCTCAAGCAACTTATCAGCGTTGCGTGCAGAACTGATTTCAAGGGCAGATCGGAAGGAATGTCCATGCATATCTGGATGACATTGTGGTAAAATCCAGGAAGGAGGAGACGTTGATAGAGGACTTGAAAGAAACATTTGACAACCTCCGGATTTATAAAATGATGCTTAATCCGAAGAAGTGTGTTTTTGGTGTTCCGGCACGCAAGCTCCTTGGATTCTTAGTATCAAACAGAGGGATTGAGGCTAATCCGTAGAAGATCAAGGCGATCACATCCTTGGCTAAACCGGCTTGTATCAATGATGTCCAGCGCGTGGCAGGTCGTATTGCAGCATTGAGCCGGTTCATCAGCCGTTTAGGGGAAAAGGCGATCCCGCTTTACCAGATGATGAAGAAGACGGGCCGTTTTGTCTGGAGTGATGCTGCAAACATCGCGTTCGAAGATCTGAAGCGGCAATTGGCAGAACCACCAGTCCTTGCTGCTCCGATTGACAAGGAGCCGCAGTTGTTATATGTGGCCGCCAATGCTTGTGCGGTTAGCGCGGCCATCATGGTGGAGCGCAAGGAAGCAGGCAAGGAATATCTGGTTCAACGTCTGGTTTATTACATCAGTGAGGTCCTCATTGAGTCGAAACAAAGATATCCACACTGGCAGAAGTTAGTATATGGTGTATTCATGGCAAACCGGAAGTTGAAGCACTATTTGTAGGGCCACCCAATCACTATTGTCAGCTCAGCTCCGTTGGGGGATATAATCCAGAACAAAGAAGCCACTGGTAGAGTGGCGAAGTGGGCCATTGAGCTTAGCCACACGGATTGAAATATGTGCCCCGTACTGCTATAAAATCACAAGCATTAGTTGATTTTATCAATGATTGGACAGAGTTGCAAGCGTCTGAGGAGAAGCCGGATCATACATACTGGACTATTCACTTTGATGGTTCAAGGCAATTAGAGGGCTCGGGGGCTGGAGTTGTGTTAACTTCCCCGCGAGGTGATAAGTTCTGCTACGTCCTCCGATTAATGTTCCCTTGTACTAACAATGCTGCTGAGTATGAAGCTCTCCTCCACGGTTTACGGATGGCTAGGGAGATGAACTTGAGCCGGGTCAAGTGCTTTGGTGACTCGGATCTGGTGGCACAACAAGTATCTGGTAAGTGGGACTCCAAGGATCCGCTTATGGCGGCTTATCGGCGAGAAGTGGAAGCAGTCGCAGGATACTTCAAAGGATATCAGGTGGACCACATAGACCGGTAGAAAAATGAAGCGGCCGATGCATTAAGCCGGCTGGGCTCTCAGCATAAACCGGTTCCACCTAATACCTTCTTGGATGAATTGCATAGTCCGTCAGTACAGATACCTTCAGAGGAGGATTTATTTGTTCCTGATCCGGAAGCACAACTAGTCGTAGCACTTCACATTATTCCGGATTGGACACTCCCTTACTTGGCGTATCTGAGCCGAGGTGAGTTGCCAGAGGACGAAGTTGAGGCCCGGCAGATAATCCGGCTGTCCAAGTCTATGACTATCGTCAATGGAGAACTTCATCACCGCAGCGTTTCTGGGGCGTTTCTGCGGTGCGTATCAACAGAGGAAGGCTGTGATATTCTTCGAGAGATTCACGAAGGATATTGTGGTCATCACGCCGGTTCAAAGTCTTTGGTAGCTAAAGCTTTTCATCATGGGTTCTACTGGCTAACGGCTCACGCCGATGCAGAGGACTTGGTCAGAAAATGTGACGCTTGCCAGAAATTTTCACGGCGTGCTCATGTTCCGGCGCAGGAGCTACGGATGATTCCAATTACTTGGCCGTTTGCGACCTGGGGGCTTGATACGGTTGGACCCTTTAAAAGATCCCAAGATCAGAAAACCCACCTGTTAGTAGCAGTGGACAAGTTTACAAAGTGGGTTGAGGCAGAGCCTGTCAGTAAGTGTGATGCGGCAACAGCGGTTAAGTTCATCAAAAAGGTAATTTTTCCGGTTTGGCTTTCCACACATCATTATTACTGATAATGGCACCAACCTATCGAAAGGAGAGATGGAAGAGTTCTGTCAAAGAGAACATATTCGCCTTGATGTATCATCAGTAGCTCACCCTCAGTCCAATGGCCAAGCTGAGAGGGCCAACCAAGAGATCTTGATAGGCATCAAGCCCAGGCTTATGGTTCCTTTGCAAAGAACACTGGGTTGCTGGGTAGATGAGTTACCTTCTGTCCTCTGAAGCATCAACACTACACCTAACAGGTCTACAGGATATACGCCTTTCTTCATGGTGTATAGTGCTGAAGCGGTCCTCCCTAGTGACATCCGGCACGACTCACCACGGGTGGCAGCTTACGTTGAAGCGGATAATGAGCAAGCAAGACAAGACATCTTGGATCGGCTAGATGAGGAACGGGACACGGCAGCAGCGCGATCGGCGATTTATCAACAAGACCTGCGCCGGTACCACAGCCGCCGAGTTAAAACCAGAACGTTCCAGGAGGGAGATCTGGTGCTCTGGCTCATCCAAGACCAGACAGATATGCACAAATTATCCCCACCTTGGGAAGGACCCTTTGTGGTCAGTAAGAACCTACACAACGGATCATACTACCTGGTCGACGTTCGAGAACATAAGGACTCACGTACGGCAGAGGAGGAGACGAAGCGGCCGTGGAACATCGCTCTTCTGCGACCTTACTACACTTGAGCCATTGGCTCCGTTTTATGTACCATGTATATGTTATGATTAATAAATAAACTAGCGCCCCCGGTAAGCTGGGGAATCAGCCATCTCCTTCGCAAAAAGAGTATCACATGGGGGCTTCGAAAGAAGCTTACCACGGCCTCTTAAAACGGCGCCCCTGATAGCTACAGGGAATCAGCCGTGTTTTCAAAGGAGTATCACATGGGAGTTTTCTACAAAAGCTCACCATGGCCTCCTAAACTGGCGCCCCTGATAGCTACAAGGAATCAGCCGTGTTTTTCAAAGGAGTACCACATGGGAGTTTTCTATGAAAGCTCACCATGGCCTCCTAAACTGGCGCCCTTGATGCATCAAGGAATCAGCCATTGACGATCATCGAGTTGATCACCTAAAGACAAGATCCTTTAGATGTTTTGAAACATTGGGTGGCTTGTCATCGATAAAAAAACCTTGCATTTGGAGCCTGGCAGCTCATAAAAAGCCTTGGATTTGGAGCCTGGCAGCTCATAAAAAGCCTTGGATTTGGAGCCTGGCAGCTCGTAAAAAGCCTCGACTACATGATCTTATTTGCCCAAAAAACCTTATTTCTATGATTTCACAAATCTTGGTCGTCTTGATCATTGGTTTTTAGCCAAAGTCTATTAATGCGGGACTGGACAACTACAAGGTTGACCATATATCTACAAAAGTTAAAAATCTGGGTCATGAACACCAGTGAGAGTTAAACCGGCGTTCATTGTAACCCGGATCGGCCATCAGGTAAAGCCAAACAAGAGAGCCAAGAGCCTCATCAGCGCCTGCGCTTTCAATTATTCCTACCGGATTAAGGTCGACAAGCACACTTAATCAGAGGTATGGTGTGTATTTATGATCAACAGTTATTCCTTTGATATATATATTGGAGCAGTATAATCGGTCCGGTGGTAAACCACCAGGACATCTTTTAGCTTCGCTTATGCAGGCACAGATAATATAAACGGATCACGCATTGCACACAGAAGATTAAATTGAGAGACGCCAATTCAAATAGTGCCATAAATATTGGGACAAAGGCAGTATTTCAACTATCCTATTACAAGGCACTTGCAGGCCCAAATGGATCAAAAGTTTTCTAGCAAAGTATTCAGCAAACTACAAGTTAAACCGGGCGGTTTACGACTCCTCTTCACGCTGCGAAGGCTGAGGGTCAACTTGTTCCGGGTCTTCATCAACTTCAGGCAATGGCTCGAAACCAGGAGCACACCAATCAATCTTGGAGAGGGCACGGAAGTATACTTCTTCAGTGATAAGATCTGAACGGTCAATATCTGGAGCGAAAGTGTGGTTACGAACAGGCAGGATCAGATTCTCAGTGTCATAAACCGGCCACTCCACCCGCGAATTTTCTAGATCATAGGCCGAATGATACCTTGTCAAATCTGCTTCATCGGCAAGCTTGCTGGCGAGTGGGCGCATATCCTTAGTTAAAGCACGGAGATCTTCAGCAGAGAAGGCTGATCCATCCTCTCTATTGCTGGGATATCCGTTCATGGCTTCAGCCGGGTCAAAATCAGGGACCCACGCCTTGGCCCGGGTGAGCGCCATAAGAAAGCCAGCTCGCGCAGCAGACTTCTTCACTTCAACCAGACGCACAGGTAGGATAGATAACTTCTCCAGGGTCGCTTGGATGGTAGTCGGCGCCAGTTTGTTGTGTGACATGGCACTGATAGCCCTTTGAGCGCCGGAATAGTGCTGCTGTACCAGAGTATAAGCTGCCTTGAGCTTCTTCCGGACATCATCTCCAAGATGAGTTATGCGCCTCCCTACATAAATTTGGCGAGTTAAACCGGAGCGGAACAAAAGGTTGTAAGGATATAACCATACAAAGACAAGTACTCACCGAAGATAGCAGAAGTCATGAGCTCTACTTGTTGTTTCAACCCGGATAGCCCCTGCGTAACCGGATTGAGAGCGGCTTCGGCATCCTTTGCTCTTTTTTAAAGAGCGTCCCTCTGCACCTCCCATGTGGACCGCTCCGCTTCAAAATCTTTCTTCAATTTTTCCATATTAGTCAAAGCAAGGACAAGTTCTTCCTTAGCTTTGGCTGAAGCGGTCTCATGGAAGGCCAAGCCATTCCGGAGCTCAGCTGCCTTCGAAGCCATCCGGGTCAAGTCAGCCTGCGAGGAAATCAAACGGATTAGAAGGACAGATCAATCAAGTCTCAAGCACATAACAAGTTATGCGCTCGACACTTGGGGGCTAATGTACAATTGAAGTCAAGAAAGCAAAGTTATCAGACAAGTCCCAAGCACATAAACAAGTTATGCCCTTGGCACTTGGGGGCTAATGAACATTCATTCTCAGGCATAAACAAAGTCCCGGTTCACCTACGATGAAGTTAAACCGGCACTTGGGGGCTACTATGGTATAAAGGTATGATCGCAAAGTACAAAGCACAAACCGAAGGCAAAAGGGAAAGAAAATCACCTCATATTTGTCCTTCATCATGTTAACTAAGCCGGCTTCATAGTCATGGCTGGTGAAGAGCCGGTTCAGAAACCCGGAATGAAGTTCCTGGGCACTCAGATGAGCATAGCTGGATAGGTTCGTGCTCCATTTACCTTTATCTTGTTGGAACTTTTCTTCCTTGACAGTATGCTTTGCCAAGGTGACAGGCTCTGTGGGAGCAGTGAAACCTAACCCGGTTATCTCGACATCTGCTGCCGAGGCAGCAGTTGGTTGGAGAGGATCAACAGTATGCACCGGGCTAACAGGAGCCGGGCTAGCCTGGGGAGGACTAACCCGGATAGGGCTCGCTGGTTCAGCCGTGTTCTCCATGCCATCACCTCCCGACGCAGCCACATCTTCATGGTCCATAGGGGCAGGATCATCAAACTGAATGTCAACATTATCCTCTGGAGGAACAGCCACCTCAGGATCCTGGGCCGGTTCAGCGGTGGTAGTTTCAGCAGCCGGTTTATTTGCTTTCGCCTTTTTACTAGGCTTGGGCATTCTGATAAAGGGTCAGAGCAGTCGTAAGAATCACAAAGTTAACACAAGAAGATAAACCGGATGTTTGAAAGAAGGACTTACCCAGGAATGGTTTTCAGCACTGGGACCTGCGTAGCGATCGACTCGCCGGAAGACGACAGAGGAGCCTCCTGATAGTTGGGATCAGACGGTTTAAGTGGTTTACGTATAAGGCCTACTTTTGGATGAAGGAGAGTTGGAGTGAGTAAAACCTCGGAGCCGCACCTGCGAGCCGGCGTAAGGGGTATTCTGGATGACTCAACCACATGGCCGCTATGGCGTGTGGTCTGGCGAGCTTCGTGCTGCTGTTTCTTCAAAAGAAAGTTTGGATCCAATTGAGCATAAGGATGAGAAAATGGATATTTCTGGGATACCCGGCGGATCTTTGGTGGCAAAGGTTCTGAATCAGATGAGAGAGAAATTACCTCAACTCCCCCCGCTTTACTTCCTTCCGCCAGATCCTGCGAAAAGGCATTGTTAACATAAATTTAGACAAAGGGAGGTCAAAGGACATAAGGGTTAAGTAGTACCTCAGAATCCGGATCATCCTCTTCAGGGTGTGAACCGGAGGCGGCAACAGCTTTCTTTTTCTTGACAGCATAAGTTTTCTTGCGTGATTGCTTGGCCGGTTTATCCTGTGATTTCCTCTTCCAAAAAGGATCATTGGCCTGCGCGAAGGGATAATAACAAGTTGAAGACAACTGATATGAACGGATTAAGACGAACAAAAAGGGTCGGAAGAGCCTTACTGCTGGCGGTTCATTGGTTGCGCCGAACGGAGCTAAACTGGTCCGGCTGCACTCCTCCAGAGGGATGTTCAGCATCTTCTTAGCGAACTCAGTCACTTCATTGTCAGGAAGCACTATTTATGTGTGGCGTTGAGGGTCTTCTGGCTTGCTGGTATATTCGCACATCAAGCTCGAGCGCCGGCTTAGTGGAAGAATGCTCCAAGAGATCCAGCAGCAGACGAAGTCAACACCGGTTAAACCGTTTGCCACGAAGGCCCTGAGCTTGGAAAGTTGAGGGGCAAATCGGGCCCGGTCTTGGGTGCTTAAATGATGTGGCAAAGGATGGGTTGTCGCCAGGCGATAGGTGCGGTAACCCGGCAGCGGATTTTCTCCTTCAGGAGAAGTGTCCCTACAATAGAACCATGTCTGGTTCCAGTCTTTGGGGTGGCTGTGAAGAGCGGCATGGGGAAAACTCACATCCTTCCTTTTCTGGATGCTGACACCACCCAGCTCCTGATGTGGCCCATCAGTAAACTCCGTCCGCCGGTTCAGATGAAAGAAATCCCGGAACAGATCCACTGATGGTTCTTCTTGAAGATACGCTTCTGAGAAAACTTGAAAGTTAGAGATGTTCGACACAGAATTTGGGCCTACATCTTGTGGGTGGAGTTGAAAAGCGGCTAACACATCCCGGAAGAATTTTGAACCGGGAGGACTGAAACCCCGAGCCAGATGATCATAAAAAACTATAATTTCTCCCTCCTTAGGCTCAGGAGGGCATTCCTTTTCAGGGGCCCGCCAGTGCAGAACTTCCTTAGAGCCCAGAACGCCAATTGAGGCCGCTTCAACTAAATCATTTTCCATGATCCGGGAAGGAACCCAATTGCAAGCGACAAATTGCTTGGCCATCGTTTTTGATGAGGAAGTGCTGAAAAATACAGTGCAAGACCCGGTTTACCAACTGCTAAATATAAGCCGGTGCATTCTATGAAGCTATGGACCTAATTGTCGGTTTAAACAAGGGACTAATGGTATTACTAATCCGGAAGCAGATATGAGAGAGACAGCTACCGGTTCATGATGACAGAAAAAAAAAAGCTAAACCGTCAATTATGAGATACATGCTTACATCTAAACCGTCAAGGAAAGCATATGAAGCGCAAGTTATGGCTGGACCGGTGAGATAAGCTAGAGATCTAAAATATTAAAAACAGTTTCCACATGAAGCTGAGGTAAATATGGATCTAAGGCGCAAGAAAAGGCGGAATAATACAAGTTATATTCAGGGAAGGCCACGGAGGTTCTCTACACATTCAATCTAAACTAGCAAAGCTAGAAGAACTAAGGATATAGTGATGGAGCACAAGTGCACGGGCGAGGATCAAGCCTAAACAAGTTTAAATCTACAACCAAGACTGACCTACGGAGATGAACTACAAGGAAACGAAGGTTCATGGCGAGCTGCAGAAGAAACCCTAGAATAAGATCTACGAGGAAGAAGATGGAGTACCTGAGGAAACAGAGGACGGCGGCGAAGTTCTCTGGAGGCGTTCAGGTCGATGCAGCGGCCGGGCTCGAGGACGACGGCGAGCTCGAAGAATGGCGGTGGAGCTTCGAACGCTGGAGACAGAGGAAGAAGAAAGCAGAAGGGGAAAAGAGATATGCCTCGGCAGTATTTATAGGCCGAAGAGATAAAAACGTTAAGCGCGGGAATCGAGCAGGCTAGAGATCGAATAAAGATTGAGCTGTCGCCTCGATCTTTGGTGCGGCAGTAAAGAAAGGTAACAAACAGATGCGGGTATTAAATGCGGAGATGATGTCACGACGGATTGACACGATTTTAGGAGATGACGTCATGGCCGGTTCATGAAGCAAACAAGTCGCAGAAGGGAAATTTGTACAAGATTTGGAAGACTGACATGAACAAGTTCAAATCATTCTAGGGCCTAATGTCAGGGATATTACTAGCAGGTATAAACCGGCCAGGAGGGTCCGGATTACGCTAGTAAGGTTATATGATCAGAAGCCCATTAGAATGAATAGCAAGAGGTTATAGCCCATAGAGGTTTAGGGCCCATGTATAAGGCCCACGGTTGTAAACCGTCGTATCATGTAACTTGGGATGTAAGATAGAAAGTGTAGAGACCGAGGCGGACACGTTTATGAGCCGACCTCGGGACTCTGTAAACCGGACGGTGCGTTGCCTCCTATATAAAGGGACGACCCGACGATGGTTCGAGGACGAGAAGCAACAGCTCGAGACACAGGCAAGCGGATTCGCTCACTGGTCATCGACGCCCAAGCAATACCACACCAAACTAGACGTAGGCTTTTACCTTCATCGAAGGGGCCGAACTAGTATAAACTCCATGTGTCCTTCGTCTGCTTTAACCCCTTCAAGCTAACCCGTACGATGGCCTCACACCTAAGTCCGCTAAACCGGACATCTGCCGTGCTAATTCCACGACATATCCCCTGTTGGGCTAATACCTTTATCTAGTGTATTTTAGATAAGTTCAACATTGGAGTGGCAAGGACAAGAGGATGTGTAACTCTTTCAAGCTGTCAAGGACAAGAGGATGTGGAACCCCTTCAATATGCTAAGGAAAAATGTTGGCAAAAGCTCAAGACTCTACATTTCCATTTTAGTGATCCAAGATCACATTGAGTCTATAGGAAAGCCAATAATGAGGTGTTGCTTAATGATCTGGTTGCTCAAGTGCTTAGCGATATTGCTCCAAAACCCTCATCCACTTTCTCAAATTCCACATATGTCCAAAACCTAAAGTCAAAATCGGCCCCACCAATTTGATCCATCCGGCGCCACCGAGTTCACTTGACATAGCCACTGCCAGAAGCCCTAGACAATTCGGTCACACCGATACGGATCTCGGTCTCATTGAGATGGCCTTGCAAAATCTTTGTGATCCTGTTGTAATTATTTCGGTCTCACCGAAGTGTGCAATCGGTCCCACCGAGTTTGCTTAACCAATTCTCCGTTTGATCTTTTGCTAAACTCGGTCCCATAGAGTTCATGCGATCGGTCTCACCGAGATGAGGTTTTTCCCTAGCCCTAGCACATCGGTCCCACCGAGTTGATCATGTCAGTCCCATCGAGATTCCTAACGTTCACATTTTGAACTGCTTCGGTCTCACCGAGTTCTCCTATTTGGTCTGACTGAGTTGGATCAAATGTGCGGAAGGGTTGGATTTTGTGTGGAGGCTATATATACCCCTCCACCCCCATCTCCATTCGAGAGAGAGCAATCAGAACATGCCTACACTTCCACTACACATTTTCCGAGAGAGAACCACCTGCTCATGTGTTGAGACCAATATATACCAATCCCACCACAAGAATCTTGATCTCTAGCCTTCCCCAAGTTGCTTTCCACTCAAATCGTCTTTCCACCATATCCAAATATGTGAGAGAGAGTTGAGTGTTGGGGAGACTATCACTTGAAGCACAAGAGCAAGGAGTTCATCATCAACACACCATTTATTACCTTTTGGAGAGTGGTGTCTCCTAGATTGGTTAGGTGTCACTTGAGAGCATCCGAAAAGATTATGGAGTTGAACCAAGGAGTTTGTAAGGGCAAGGAGATCACCTAATTCGTGAAGATCTATCCGAGTGAGGCAAGTCCTTCGTGGGCGATGGCCATGGTGGGATAGACAAGGTTGCTTCTTCGTGGACCCTTCGTGGGTGGAGCCCTCCGTGGACTCGCGCAGCCGTTACCCTTCATGGGTTGAAGTCTCCATCAACGTGGATGTACGATAGCACCACCTATCGGAACCATGCCAAAAATCTCGTGTCTCCATTGCGTTTGCACTCTCCAAACCTCTCTCTTTACCTTCATATGCAATGCTTTACTTTCCGCTGCTACACTCTTAGACTTGCATGTGTAGGTTGGTCACTTTCTTGCAACTAGAATGTTTTACTATTTCCGTTGCTTATACACTTGCTATGCTTGCTTGAAATGTATCGTGAATGATTAATCTTCAACTAAGACTCCACCTCAACTTAAAGAAATTAAAAACTCCTACCTTTCTTACTGAGGGTCTAATCACCCCCCTCTAGACACCTCTTCTTCGATCCTTTCATCTAAGGAACATGTATTTGACATATGATACGTCTCCAACGTATCTATAATTTTTGATTGTTCCATGCTATTATTTATGATGTTTTGGATGTTTAATGGGCTTTGTTATACACTATTATATTATTTTTGGGACTAACCTACTAACCCAAAGGCCCAGTCCAGATTGTTGTTTTTTGCCTGTTTCAGGGTTTTACAGAAAAGGAATATCAAACGGAGTCCAAACGGAATGAAACCTCCGGGAGAGATATTTTTGGAGAAAATCACGCACGGGAGACTTGAGAACCATGGAGTAGGGGCCACATGGTGCCCACGAGGGTGGGGGCGCCCCCCTAGGGCGCGCCCCTGCCTCGTGGGTCTCACGTAAGGCCCCCGGTGCCCTCCTTCCTCCTATATAAGACTACGTACCCCGAAACCATCAGACGAACAGAGAAAACCCTAGTTCCACCACCGTAACCTTTTGTTCCCGTGAGATCCCATCTTGGGGCCTGTTCCGGAGCTCCGCCGGAGGGGGGATCTTCCATGGAGTACTTCTACATCATCATCATCGCCTCACCATGAGTTGTGAGTAGTTTACCACAGACCTTCGGGTCCATAGCTAGTATCTAGATGGCGTATTCTCTCTCTTTGGATCTCAATACAAAGTTCTCCACGGTATTCGAGTAGATCTATTCGATGTAATCTCTTTTGCGGTGTGTTTGTCAAGATCCGATGAATTGTGGGTTTATGATCAAGATTATCTATGAAAATATATTTGGTTCTTCTCTGAACTCTTTATGTATGATTATAATATCCTTGCAAGTCTCTTCGAATTATTGGTTTGGTTTGGCCTACTAGATCTATAGTTCTTGCAATGGGAGAAGTGTTTGGCTTTGGGTTCAATCTTGCGGTGTCCTTTCCCAGTGACAGTAGGGGCAGCAAGGCACGTATTGTATTGTTGCCATCGAGGATAAAAAGATGGGGTTTATATCATATTGCTTGAGTTTATCCCTCTACATCATGTCATCTTTCTTAATGCATTACTCTGTTCTTATGAACTCAATACACTAGATGCATGCTGGATAGCGGTCGATGTGTGGAGTAATAGTAGTAGATGCAGAATCGTTTCGGTCTACTTGTCTCGGACGTGATAGTCTCATAATTATCCGCTTTTCTATCAATTGCTTGACTGTAATTTGTTTACCCACCGTAGAATATCACTATCATGAGAGAAGCCACTAGATAACACAATGGCTCTCGGGTCTATTCTCAACATATCAATCTACATCTACTTTACTTTTTCCGCTTTTACTTTCTGTTCTTATAATCAAAAATACCAAAAATATAATCTATCATCTCTATCATATCTCACTTTCGTAAGTGATCGTAAAGGGATTGACAACCCCTTATTGCGTTGGCTGCGAAGTTCTTATTTGTTTGTGCAGGTGCGAGGGACTCGCACGTGGTCTCCTACTGGATTGATACCTTGGTTCTCAAAAAATGAGGGAAATACTTACGCTACTGTGCTGCATATCCCTTTCCTCTTCGAGGGAATACAACGCAAGCTAGAGAAGTAGCACGAAGAATTTCTGGCGCCATTGCCGGGGAGGCTTACGCAAAAGTCATATACCAAGTACCTATCACAAACCCTTATCCTTCGCATTACATTTTTTGCCTCTCGTTTTCCTCTCCCCCACTTCACCCTTGCCATTTTATTTGCCCTTCTTCCACCGTGTGTTTATCGTTCGTTTGCCTCTTGTTTGCTTGTGTGTGTTGGATTGCTTGTTTGTCACTATGGCTCAGAACAATACCAAATTGTGTGACTTCTCCAATACCAACAATAATGATTTTATTGGCACTCTGATTGCTCCTATTACCGATGTTGAATCTTGTGAGATCAATGCTGCTTTGTTGAATCTTGTCATGAAAGATCAATTCTCCGGCCTTCCTAGTGAAGATGTCGCTACCCATCTAAACAACTTTGTTGATTTGTGTGATATGCAAAAGAAAAGGGATACATATAACGATATTGTTAAATTGAAGTTATTTCCGTTTTCACTTAGAGATCGTGCTAAAACTTGGTTTTTTTTTTTCTTTTCTTAGAAATAGTATTGATTCATGGAATAAGTGCAAAGATGCTTTTATCTCTAAGTATTTCTCTGATGCTAAGATCATCTCTCTTAGAAACGATATTATGAATTTTAAGCAACTAGACCATGAGCATGTTGCACAAGCTTGGGAGAGAATGAAATTAATGATACGTAATTGCCCTACACATGGTTTCAAACTATGGATGATTATTCAGAACTTTTATGCTGGCTTGAATTTTGCTTCTAGAAATATTTTAGATTTGGCCGCTGGAGGCATTTTCATCGAAACTACCTTAGGAGAAGCTACCAAACTCCTAGATAATATTATGGTTAATTATTCTCAATGGCACACCGAAAGATCTACTAGTAAAAAAGTGCATGCTATTGAAGAAATTAGTGTTTTGTGTGGAAACATGGATGAACTTATGAAATTATTTGCTGCTAAGAGTGCTTCTTCTAATCCCAGTGATATGCCTTTGTCCACTTTGGTTGAAAATAACAATGAATCTTTGGATGTGAATTTTGTTGGTAGGAATAATTTTGGTAACAATGATTATAGAGGGAACTTCAATCATAGGCCTTTTCCTAGTAATTCCTCTAATAATTATGGTAATTCCTACAACAACTCTTATGGAAAGATGCCTTCTGAATTTGAAACTAGTGTTAAGGAGTTTATGATCTCGCAAAAGAATTTCAATGCTATGCTTGAAGAGAAATTGCTTAAGATTGATGAATTGGCTAGAAGTGTGGATAGAATTACTCTTGAGGTTGATTCTTTGAAACTTAGATCTATCCCACCTAAGCATGATATCAATGAGTCTCTCAAAGCCATGAGAATTTCCATTGATGAATGCAAAGAAAGAACCGCTAGGATGCATGCTAAAAGAGAGGATTATATTAAAGCGAGTTCTTCTAGTTATTATGAAAATAAAAATGAAGATCTGAAAGTTATTGATGTGTCTCCTATTATATCCTTGTTTTCTAGTATAAATCTTGATGAAGATAGGATTGGAGATGATTCTACTTTAAGGTGTCCCAATGATTCGGAGTTTTTAGATCTTGATGCTAAAATTGTTAAAAGTGGGAGTGAAGAGATTAAAACTTTGCATAGTGATGAACCCACTACTTTGGATTTCAAGGGATTCAATTATGCTAATTGCTCTTTGATTGATTGTATTTCCTTGTCGCAATCCGTACTAAACTCTCCGCATTAGTATAGTCAAAATAAAGCTTTCACCAAACACATAGTTGATGCTTTGATGCCATCTTATGAAGAAAAACTTGAGTTAGAAGTTTCTATCCCTACAAAACTTTATGATGAGTGGGAACCTACTATTAAAATAAAAATTAAAGATCATGAATGCTTTACTTTGTGTGACTTGGGTGCGAGTGTCTCCACTATCCCAAAAACTTTGTGTGATTTGCTAGGTTTCCATGAGCTTGATGATTGTTCTTTAAATTTGCATCTTGTGGATTCCACTATTAATAAACCTATGGGAAGGATTAATGATGTTCTTATTGTCGCCAATAGGAATTATGTGCCCGTAGATTTCATTGTTCTTGATATAGATTGCAATACTTCATGTCCTATTATTCTTGGTAGACCTTTCCTTAGAACGATTGGTGCAATTATGGATATGAAGGAAGGAAATATTTGATTCCAATTTCCGTTAAGGAAAGGCATGGAACAATTTCCTAGAAAGAAAATCAAATTACCATATTAATCTATTATGAGAGCCACTTATGGATTGCCTTCCAAAGATGGCAATACCTAGATCTATCCATGTATCGTGCCTAGCTAGGGGCGTAAAACGATAGCGCTTGTTGGGAGGCAACCCAATTTTATATATTTTTTGTTTTTTCTGCTGTTAGGGAATAAATATTGCATTTAGCTTCTGTTTAGATGTGGTTTTGTGTTTTGTTTAGTGTTTGTGCCAAGTAGAACCTATGGGAAGACTTGTGTGAAGTTCATGTGATCTTGCTTTGAAAAACAGAATCGTTAGCGCTCGCTCGAATGGTCATCCGATTTTACTGGAGCGTGCTATTTAGTTGATTCTTTTTGCAGATGATTAATAGACAAATTCCTCATGTTTACCTATTTAGTTTGAATTTTTTGGAGTTATAGAAGTATGCAAAACCTACAGATTACTACAGACTGTTCTGTTTTTAACAGATTCTGTTTTTCGTGTGTTGTTTGCTTATTTCAATGCATCTATGAGTAATATTGGGAAGTATGAACCATAGAGAAGTTGGAATTCAGTAGGTTTAACACCAATATAAACAAAGAATGAATTCATTTCAGTACCTTTGAGTAGTGGTTTGCTTTCTTATACTAACGGAGCTCACAAGATTTTTGTCTAAGTTTCGTGTTGTGAAGTTTTCAAGTTTTGAGTATTGCTTTGATGGACTATGGAACAAAGAGTAGCAAGATCCTAAGCTTGGGGATTCCCAAGGCACCCCAAGTAAAATTCAATACAACCAAAAGCCTAAGCTTTGGGATGCCCCGGGAAGGCATCCCCTCTTTCATCTTCATCTATCGATAACTATACTCGGAGCTATATTTTTATTCACCACATGATATGTGTTTTGCTTGGAGCGTCTTGTATAATTTGAGTCTTTGCTTGCTAGTTTGACACAATTATCCTTGCTGGACACACCTATTTGAGAGAGTTAAATATGGCCTAGGAATTGTTAGAACACCTTATGTGCTTCACTTATATCTTTTGAGTTGAATAGTTTTTGCTCTAGTACTTCACTTATATCTTTTAGAGCACGGTGGTGATTATATTTTGAAGAAATTGTTGAACTCTCATGCTTAACTTATATCCATTTGAGAGTATATTAAAACAGCATGGTAATGTGTTTAGGCTATAAAACTAGTCTCCACATGATAGACATCCAATATCAATGTAGTAAAAACTTTCACACTAAGTGCATTGAATATGATGAGAAGTTGGATGCTTGATAACTGTTTTGAGATATGAGGATAGTGATATTAGAGTCATGCTAGTGGAGTTATTATGAAATTGAGAAATTCTTGTGTTAGGGTTAGTGATTCCCGTAGCATGCACGTATGGTGAACCACTATGTGACGAAGTTAGAGCATGAGGTATTTGTAAAGTGTCAACCTTTGTGTAGAGGTCGGGGGCGCGCGATGGTTAACTCCTACCAACCCCCCCCCCCCCTAGGAGCATGCGTTGATTTCTTTGTTTTGATGACTCGTAGATTTTTGCAATAAGTATATGAGTTCTTATGACTAATGTTGAGTCCATGGATTATGCGCACTATCATCCTTCCACCATTGCTAGCCTCTCTTGTACCGCGCGACTTTCGCCGGTACCATACACCCACTATATATCCTTCCTCAAAACAGCCACCATATTATTCCTCAAAACAGCCACCATACCTACCTATCATGGCATTTTCATAGCCATTCCGAGATATATTGCCATGCAACTTTCTACCGTTCCGTTCATATGACACGCATCATATTGTCATATTGCCATGCATGATCATGTAGTTAACATCGTATTTGTGGCAAAGCCACCCTGCATAATTTTTCATACATATCACTCTTGATTCATTGCACATCCCGGTACACCGCCGGAGGCATTCATATAGAGTCATACTTGTTCTAGTATCCAGTTGTAATATTGAGTTGTAATTCAATGAAAGTGTGATGATCATCATTATTAGAGCATTGTCCCATGTGAGAAAAGGCTAAATCAATAAATCCCCTCCACAAAAAAGAAAGGAAAAGAAAGGCCAAAGAAAAAAAAGAAAGGCCCAAAAAAAGAAAAAAGAAAAAGGGACAATTTCTACTATCTTTTTCCACACTTGTGCTTCAAATTAGCACCATCTTCTTCATGATAGAGAGTCTCATGTTTAGTCACTTTCATATACTAGTGGGAATTTTCATTATAGAACTTGGCTTGCATATTCCAACGATGGGCTTCCTCAAATTCCCTAGGTCTTCGTGAGCAAGCAAGTTGGATGCACACCCACTTAGTTTCTTTTGTTGAGTTTTCATACATTTTAACTCTAGTGCATCCGTTGCATGGCAATCCCTACTCACTCACATTGATATCTATTGATGGGCATCTCCATAGCCCGTTGATATGCCTAGTTGATGTGAGACTATCTCCCTCCTTTTTGTCTTCTCCACAACCACCTCTCTATTCCACACATAGTGCTATGTCCATGGCTCACGCTCATGTATTGCGTGAAAGTTGAAAGGTTTGACAGAATAGAGTATGAAAACAAGTGCTTGGCTGAAATCGGTGTTGTGCATGATATGAATATTTTGTGTGATGAAGAGGGAGCATAGCCAGAATATATGATTTTGTAGGGATAACTTTCTTTAGCCATAGTATTTTGAGAAGACATGATTGCTTTGTTAGTATGCTTGAAGTATTATTATTTCTTATGTCAATATAGACTTTTGTCTTGAATCTTTCAGATCTGAACATTCATGCCACAATTAAGAGAATTACATTGAAAAACTATGTTGGTTAGCATTCCACATCAAAAATTATGTTTTTATCATTTACCTACTCGAGGACGAGCATGAATTAAGCTTGGGGATGCTTGATACGTCTCCAACGTATCTATAATTTTTTATTGTTCCATGCTATTATTTATGATGTTTTGGATGTTTAATGGGCTTTGTTATACATTTTTATATTATTTTTGGGACTAACCAACTAACCCAAAGGCCTAGTCCAGATTGCTGTTTTTTTTGCGTGTTTCAAGGTTTTACACAGAAGGAATATCAAACGGAGTCCAAACGGAATGAAACCTTCGGGAGAGATATTTTTGGAGAAAATCACGCACGGGAGACTTGAGAACTATGGAGTAGGGGCTACGTGCTGCCCATGAGGGTGGGGGCGCCCCCCCCCCCCTAGGGCGCGCCCCCTGCCTCGTGGGTCCCACGTAAGGCCCCGGTGCCTTCCTTCCTCCTATATAAGCCTACGTACCCCGAAACCATCAGACGAACAGAGAAAACCCTAGTTCCACCGCCGTAACCTTCTGTTCCCATGAGATCCCATCTTGGGGCTTGTTCCGAAGCTCCGCCAGAGGGGGGGTCTTCCACGGAGTGCTTCTACATCATCATCATCATCGCCTCACCATGAGTTGTGAGTAGTTTACCACAGTCCTTCGGGTCCATAGCTAGTATCTAGATGGCTTCTTCTCTCTCTTTGGATCTCAATACAAAGTTCTCGTCGGTCTTCGAGGAGATCTATTCGATGTAATCTCTTTTTGTGGTGTGTTTGTCGAGATCCGATGAATTGTGGGTTTATGATCAAGATTATCTATGAGAAATATTTGGTTCTGCTCTGAACTCTTTATGTATGATTATAATATCCTTGCAAGTCTCTTTGAATTATTGGTTTGGTTTGGCCTACTAGATCTATAGTTCTTGCAATGGGAGAAGTGCTTGGCTTTGGGTTCAATCTTGTGGTGTCCTTTCCCAGTGACAGTAGGGGCAGCAAGGCACGTATTGTATTGTTGCCATCGAGGATAAAAATATGGATTTTATATCATATTGCTTGAGTTTATCCCTCTACATCATGTCATCTTGCTTAAGGCGTTACTCTGTTCTTATGAACTCAATACACTAGATGCATGCTGGATAGCGGTCGATGTGTGGAGTAATAGTAGTAGATGCAGAATCGTTTCGGTCTACTTGTCTCAGACGTGATGCCTATATATAATGATCATGCCTAGATAGTCTCATAATTATTCGCTTTTCTATCAATTGCTTGACAGTAATTTGTTTACCCGCCGTAGAATATCGCTATCATGAGAGAAGCCACTAGAGAACACTATGGCTCCCGGGTCTGTTCTCAACATATCAATCTACATCTACTTTACTTTTTTCGCTTTTACTTTCTGATTTTATAATCAAAATACCAAAAATATAAACTATCATCTCTGTCAGATCTCACTTTCGTAAGTGACCGTAAAGGGATTGACAACCACTTATTGCGTTGGCTGCGAAGGTTTTATTAGTTTGTGTAGGTGCGAGGGACTTGCTCGTGGTCTCCTACTGGATTGATACCTTGGTTCTCAAAAACTGAGGGAAATACTTACGCTACTGTGCTGCATCTCCCTTTCCTCTTCGAGGGAATACAACGCAAGATCGAGAAGTAGCAACATACAAGAAAGCAATAGCAATAAACTGTACGATCAAATGCTAAGTTAACGGATGGGTCTTGTCCATCACATCATTCTCCTAATGATGTGATCCCGTTATCAAATGACAACTCATGTCTATGGTTATGAAACCTTAACCATCTTTGATCAACAAGCTAGTCTAGTAGAGGCTCACTAGGGACACGGTATTTGTTTATGTATTCATACGTGTATTTAAGTTTCAGGTCAATACAATTCTAGCATGAATAATAAACCTATAACATGATTAAGGAAATATAATAATAACTATTAATCTATTGCCTCCAGGGCATATTTCCATCAATATGGTGTACAACTTACACTTATTAAAGTTGCTCTCACTAGTCTATGCTTGTTCATGCTATCCTTCTTTGAGATACCCAAAGGGGTGTTAAAATGCTAGATTTTACTGGTCTGGTTTCTTCTGGCAAGTTGGGGAGTAGAATCCCAATGGGATATTTTGAGAAGGCCTAAGGATCAGAGTGTGTTCGGCATTGTAAACCTCAAAGTATAAAATAAGTGTTTACTTAGAAAATACCCACATAAGTTGCTTAACAAGGAAGGTCTTTGGCAAGAGTTGTTGCACAACAAATATCCGATTCCAAGTGTATCCCATTTAGACATGAACATTGGCGGAGCCAGGAAAATAGCATCAGGGGGGCCAAGCGCTGTGAAAACTAGTTGGGAAGGGCCAATCCAACGAGAAAAAGGCTTTTAACAGCAAATTATAACTAATTTTCGCACTTTCATCAGCAAAGTACCACTAAATCCATGGTGTTAGGGGGCGAGGGCCCCTGCTGGTCCCCGTGTCTCCACCACTGGATATGAAGCCTGCCAATTCACCATTTTGGAAGGGCTTAATGAATATCGAGTATTCCTTTTGTATGAGAGATTCTTTTAAGTTTGGTGATGGTCAATCAAGTTTCTAGGAAGATAAATGGTTGGGTGATACTTCGTTAGCTCTTCAATACCCGACCATTAACAGTATTGCGTTTAGGAAGGACGCATTGGTGGCAACTATTCTGGGAGCCAACCCATTGAATATTTCGTGGAGTTTTACTTGGATAGTAATGGACTAGGTGGGTCCATTTAATTAGTAGGTTGATGCCAATCAATCTAACTCATATGCTAGATATGTTTGTGTGGAGGTTACCTACCAATGGTGTCTTCACCGTGAAGTCTATGTATGCGGATCTTATGAATTTTGAGCATGTTTTTCACAAAATGTATATCTGAAAAAAGGTTGCTTCTAAGATTGAGTCTTCATGTGGTTCTTGAATAGGGAGATAGTTCTAACCAAGGATAATCTTGCAAAATTTAATTCACAGGGTAGCACAACATGTTTTTTTTTTTGTGATCAAGATGAAATAATTGATCATTAGTTCATGTCTTGTCCATTCGCTTCATTGACATGGCACACCATTCATGTTACTTTCATTTATCACCACCAACAAGTCTACCAATTTTGTTTGGATTGGGTCGTATTCACCATATTTTGAAGGGCCAAATCTATGTGGGAGTTTGTGCCTTGATTTGGGTAATTTGGAATGGTCGGATGATTGTGTTTTAGCAGATCATATATTCCATATTGTGTGCAAGTTATCTCAAGCGCTACGACGTCAATCCGCATGTGGTTATCATCATGTGGACACACATGGCCTTATGGACTTTGGGTGCAACCACCTGAAAATGGTTGCACCAGGTTTATTCAACCAATTTAGATGGCGTGCCAATAGCAAATTATGTGGATGAGCTATGTAATCCTGCTTTTGACGGACCACATGACTTGGACCCTTTTATGTTTAATAAAATAGTTGTGTGAATCACACGATGCAAAGGCTGGGATTATCCCTTTTTCAAAGAAAACCTGACTCATGCCCTCTACTAACCTCTCATTAACACCCCCTAAATTTACATGTCAAAGCCACCTCCTAAATTTTGATGTAGATCACCCCCTCTACAATTAGATGTTGTCATCTCATCTTGTAAGTTTATTTTTGTAGTATTAGTCTGTAGGTGTAGGAAAACTCCCTAGCTTCTCGATTAAGAAGACACATGCATATCAAATCTTTGAATATATCTTTTTCTTAAATAAATCTTGAATTTACCGCATGTTATAACAGGCCAGACATACTATCTGTCGTTATAAAAGACAAGAAACAAAACGTTAGCTCCCGAAACATTTTTCTCCTCCTCCTCCTTGTCCATGATCGACTCCCTAGCCTTCATAAATATACCTCATCTTGTGTGGCATTAGGGCCATGGAGGACAAATAAACCAGAGTGACTAAAGTAATAAGTTTGTAGTAACTAGGATAAGAACACTTAAAAGTAAAGAGCATAAGTAACCTGAAAATAAAGTTGTGTTTTTTGCAATGTAAAGGTTAGGCACGGAGAGAGTTTAGTTCATGGCATACATCAAATGTACCAGTGCGACGGTAATACCAGTTACCTTGTATTGTATTCATAGTATTTGATTTGTTTGTTTTGTAGGCAGATCACTGATACGTCTCCAATGTATCTATAATTTTTTATTGTTCCATGCTATTATATATTCTGTTTTGGATGTTTAATGGGCTTTATTATACACTTTTATATTATTTTTGGGACTAACATACTAACCCAAGGACCAGTGAAAATTGATGTTTTTTGCTTATTTCAGAGTTTCGCAGAAAAGGAATATCAAACGGAGTCCAAACGGAATAAAACCTTCGGGTGAGTTATTTTTGGAACCGTATCTACCCAGAAGACTTGGAGTACACGCGAGGGAACGAGAGAGGTGGCCACGAGGGTCCAGGGCGTGCCCCCCCACCCTCGTGGGCCCCCTCTGGCTCCCCCGATGCCCTCCTTCCTCCTATATATATCCATGTACCCTGAAAACATCGAGGCAACAGAGAAACCCCTAATTCCACCGCCGCAACCTTCTGTTCCTGTGAGATCCCATCTTAGGGCCTGTTCCGGAGCTCCGCCAGAGGGAGGATCCATCACGGAGTGCTTCTATATCAACACCATAGCCACACCAATGAGTTGTGAGTAGTTTACCACAGACCTTCGGGTCCATAGTTATTAGCTAGATGGCTTCTTCTCTCTTTTTGGATCTCAATACAAAGTTCTCATCGGTCTTCGAGGAGATCTATTCAATGTAATGCGGTGTGTTTGTCAAGATCTGATGAATTGTGGGTTTATGATCAAGATTATCTATGAATAATATTTGATTCTTTTCTGAAATCTTTTATGTATGATTATATTATCCTTGTGTTGGGGATCGTTGCAGAAAATCAAAAAAAATCCTACGCATCACCAAGATCTATCTATGGAGATTACTAGCAACGAGCGGGAAGTGCATCTTCATACCTTTGAAGATCGCGATGTGGAAGCATTGCAAGAACGCAGATGAAGGAGTCGTACTCGTAGCGATTCAGATCGCGATTGATTCCGATCTAAGCGCCGAACAACGGCGCCTCCGCTTTCAACACACGTGCAGCCCAGTGACGTATCCCGCACCTTAATCCAGCAAGGGGAGAGGGAGAGGTTGGGGAAGACTCCGTCCAGCAGGAGCACAACGACGTGGTGGTGGTGGAGGAGTGTGGCACTCCAGCAGGGATTCGCCAAGCACCGCAAGATACGAGGAGGGAGAGGGGTAGGGCTGCACCAAGAGACAGGGGGACTTGTGCATCTGGCAGCCCCAAAACCCCCACAATATATAGGGGGAGGGGAGGGGGCACCGGCCCCCTAGATCCATCTAGAGGGGGGGCGGGGCGGCGGCCCCTCAGGGGGGCAGTGGCCCCCTTAGGGTTTCCAACTAGGGGGGGCGGCGGCCCCTGGGGGGGCATCGGCCCCCTTAGGGTTTCCAACCCTAGGCGCCTTGGGCCCTTGGGAGGGGCGCACTAGCCCACTAAGGGGCTAGTTCCCATCCAACTACTGCCCATTAGGTCCTTCGGGGTAGGTGGACCGTCCCGGTGGACCCTCGGAACCCCTTCGGTGGTCCCGGTACAATACCGATAAACCCCAAAACCCTTCCGGTGACTGAAACTGGACTTCCCATATATAAATCTTCACCTCCGGACCATTCCGGAACTCCTCGTGACGTCCGGGATCTCATTCGGGACTCCGAACAACATTAGGTAACCACGTACATCTATTCCCTATAACCCTAGCGTCATCAAACCTTAAGTGTGTAGACCCTACGGGTTCGGGAACTATGCAGACATGACCGAGACATCTCTCCGGCCAATAACCAACAGCGGGATCTGGATACCCATGTTGGCTCCCACATGTTCCACGATGATCTAATCGGATGAACCACGATGTCAAGGATTCAATCAATCCCGTATACGATTCCCTTTGTCTATCGGTATGGTACTTGCCTGAGATTCGATCGTCGGTATACCGATACCTTGTTCAATATCATTATGGAAAGTCTCTTTACTCGTTCCGTAACACATCATCACGTGACCAATCCCTTAGTCACATTGAGCTCAATATGATGATGTCTTACCGAGTGGGCCCAGAGATACCTCTCCGTCATACGGAGTGACAAATCCCAGTCTCGATTCGTGCCAACCCAATAGATACTTTCGGGGATACCCGTAGTGTAACTTTATAGCCACCCAGTTACGTTGTGACGTTTGGCACACCCAAAGTATTCCTACGGTATCCGGGAGTTGCACAACCTCATGGTCTAAGGAAAGGATACATGGCATTGGAAAAGCTTTAGCATACGAACTACACGATCTCGTGCTAGGCTTAGGATTGGGTCTTGTCCATCACATCATTCTCCTAATGATGTGATCCCGTTATCAATGACATCCAATGTCCATGGTCATGAAACCGTAACAATCTATTGATCAACGAGCTAGTCAACTAGAGGCTCACTAGGGACATGTTGTGGTCTATGTATTCACACATGTATTACTGTTTCCGGATAATAAAATTAAAGCATGAACAATAGACAATTATCATGAACAAGGAAATATAATAATAACCATTTTATTATTGCCTCTAGGGCATATTTCCAACAGTCTCCCACTTGCACTAGAGTCAATAATCTAGTTACATTGTGATGAATTGAACACCCATAGAGTTCTGGTGTTGATCATGTTTTGCTCGTGGAAGAGGTTTAGTCAACGGATCTGTGACATTCAGATCCGTATGCACTTTACAAATATCTATGTCCCCATCTTGAATATAATTCCGAATGGAGTTGAAACGGCGCTTGATGTGTTTGGTCTTCTTGTGAAACCTGGGCTCCTTGGCAATGGCAATAGCTCCAGTGTTGTCACAGAAGAGAGTCATCGGGCCCGACGCGCTTGGAATAACTCCCAGGTCGGTGATGAACTCCTTCATGCACTGCTTCGGAAGTAGCTATGTACTCCGCTTCACATGTAGATGCCGCCACGACGCTTTGCTTGCAACTGCACCAGCTGACTGCCCCTCCATTCAAAATATACATGTATCCGGTTTGTGACTTGGAGTCACCATATCTGTGTCGAAGCTAGCATCGATGTAACCCTTTACGACGAGCTCTTCGTCACCTCCATAAACGAGAAACATATCCTTAGTCCTTTTCAGGTACTTCAGGATATTCTTGACCGTTGTCCAGTGTTCCATACCGGGATCACTTTGGTACCTCCCCACCAAACTTATGGCAAGGTTCACATCAGGTCTGGTACACAACATGGCATACATAATAGAACCTATGGTCGAGGCATAGGGGATGACACTTATCTTTTCTCTATCTTCTGCCGAGGTCGGGCATTGAGCTGTGCTCAATCTCATACCTTGCAATACAGGCAAGAACCCTTTCTTGGACTGATCCATATTGAACTTCTTCAATATCTTGTCAAGGTATGTGCTTTGTGAAAGACTAATGAGGCGTCTCGATCTATCTCTATAGATCTTGATGCCTAATATGTAAGCAGCTTCTCCAAGGTCCTTCATTGAAAAACATTTATTCAAGTAGGCCTTTATGTTTTCCAAGAGTTCTACATCATTTCCCATCAGCAATATGTCATCCACATATAATATGAGAAATGCCACAGAGCTCCCACTCACTTCGGATTATTGTTTTGGTTTGGCCTACTAGATCTATAGTTCTTGCAATGGGAGAAGTGCTTGGCTTTGGGTTCAATCATGTGGTGTCCTTTCCTAGTGACAGCAGGGGCAGCAAGCCACGTATTGTATTGTTGCCATCGAGGATAAAAAGATGGGGTTTATATCATATTGCTTGAGTTTATTCCTCTACATCATGTCATCTTGGTTAAAGCATTAGTCCGTTCTTATGAACTTAATACTCTAGATGCATGCTGGATAGCGGCCAATGTGTGGAGTAATAGTAGTAGATGCAGAATCGTTTCGGTCTACTTGTCACGGACGTGATGCCTATATATAATGATCATGCCGAGATATTCTCATAACTATGCGCTTTTCTATCAATTGCTCGACAGTAATTTGTTCACCCACCGTAGAATTCTACTATCATGAGACAAGCTATTAGTGAAACCTATGGCCCCCGGGTCTATTCTCAACATATTAATCTTCCATCTACTTTACTTTGCTTTTATTTACTTTCTGTTCTTATACCAAAAATATTATACTATCCTATCTATCAGATCTCACTTTCGTAAGTGACCGTAAAGGGATTGACAACCCCTTATCGCGTTGGCTGCGAAGTTCTTATTTGTTTGTGCAGGTGCGAGGGACTCGCGCGTGGTCTCCTACTGGATTGATACCTTGGTTCTCAAAAACTGAGGGAAATACTTACGCTACTGTGCTGCATCACCCTTTCCTCTTCGAGGGAATACAATGCAAGCTCGAGAAGTAGCAATCACCCTAAGGTCATGGAACTACTCCTGGCGGGATTACATTTCATTCTATGGTCCTGCTTCATCGTTGCCACAGTGGCCGTCTCCACAATTAATGTCATCACACCAGAACCAAGCATTAAGTTTAATAGTTCATCGTTATATCATATCATCTTCGGTCCTCATAGATGTCTTCATCTGTCACATATGAGGTCGCAAATTTTCTAAACAATATGTGTTATCTGTGTAGTTTTTGAGATCATGTTGCCTCGACCCTTAAATTGGAAAACATGCATATAGTTCACCACAGTATAACAACTTACTAGACAGATCATAGGACTACATATACAAATGACGACATATAGATTAGGCACAAATGAATCTTACCACTCACCTACATCTCCCATGCCTAGGGGAAACTACTCACACATCATAAGGGAATAACCAATCATCTGAGAGAATAAACCGACGAAGATCGTATCAATAACATGAAGAAGATCCACAATGAAATAAATTATCCAAATAGTTTTGATCTCTAGATGAGTAGAATAGAGTTACATCTTATTCTCACAATTTGGAATTCCTCTTACAATAGTGAAGCATGCGATGATGATGAAGATGAAAGGATGAAAACTAAGAAGATTTTTGGTGGTTCTCCGGATCTCTTCTTCTCTGTTTTGATGATGGTCGCGGTGGCTAGGGTTCTATTCACCCTGACATCCCTTCACGAGAGTGTCTTGTATAGACGTGGTGGAGCTATTGGCACTTCATACACCCACACATACGAGCGGGTGCACTTGTATGGAAGATCGTATTTTACTCTGTTGCGTCTGGTGGCTTAGCTCTCCACATGGAAGTTGCTCCATTTGACTTGATTTATAGTAATCCTCCTTGGTTTCCTTCCAATATGATATTTCCTGCCAAAGAATGGAGAAATGGATTTTCTTCTCTTTTGAAGGGTTAGCATTAGAAATAACCGAGAAGTGGCAAGAATTCGATGAAAACCAAATAAAAATCACTTGAAAATAATCACAAATTCTTGAGCCATCAACCCTAAGAATATACGTCCATCGTTGGAGGAGCAAATCCCGCTCTTGAGCTATGTAGCCCCTTGTCAAACTTTACAACGAACATGTAAGTTCTTGTTATGATCACCGTGTTACAAATGCCATTTGAGCAACCCAAAGTCCATTGTCAAGTATGAAGGCTACGATACTCCCATGGTCTAAGGAATTAGAGCATATGTTAACTCTCCATGTTATATCAATAGACTTGTGACGATAGTATCTCAAAATATACAAACAAGTTGGGTCAATTCAATATGATCATTCTTCCAACATCGTACTCTCGATGTTGTTTTGGGACTGCCGTTACACTTAATGATATCCCAAGATCTAAAAATCATGATCAACATAAAACACTTGAGCTAGTCCTAGACGCGAGACTAATAATCATATTTTTACCGTTTGTCATTACACACGTGATTATGAGTTTTCCACTGAATCACATATTCCAGGATCATAGCAGTTATGTCATAGGATATAAACTCTTAATTATAAACATGGAAATAAACAATACAATATTATTGTCTCTAGAGCATATTTCCAACACAATCAAGAGAAGTAATTTGTTGCCATTGTTAGGAAAAGAAATTGAATTTGACATGCCCCATAAACTACATTTTTCATGCTCCATGAACTTAAGTTGTGATGTTCCCATTAGAAAAGTAATGTTTTTCCATTGTTGCAGAAGAAATATAATTTCCCATTATACATAAACTACAAATGTCATGCTCCATGTAATTAAATTGCCATGGTCTCATAAAAAGTAATTTGTTTGACATGTTGCAAGATAAAATAATTGCTTGCAATTGATATACAAATAACAAGAGTTGGTAGGCCATTTTGAATAAAAGAGTTTGCCAATTTATGTCACAAAGAAATTGTTGTCAATGTATATATGGATTTGCATGTCAGATTTAATGAACAATGAAAATTAGCCATGGCATAAATTGGAGACTTGCCAAGTGATATGAATCGTCAACGGAAGATCAGAAAGTAACTGTGATCTTCACATGGTAAAGTACGAAAAAGAAAAATTGATTGTTCTACTTCATATGACAAAAATGAGTGGGCTACTCACACACATGCAAATTGCCATACATAAATCTCCGTGTCTCCATTGCGCTTGCCTTTTCCAAACCCTTCCACTTACCTTCATATGCAATGTTTTACTTTCCGTTAGTATACTCTTAGAATTTCATGTGTAGGTTGATTGCTTGACTTGTGCTAATTGCTAAAATCTGCCTACAACTAAAATTGGGAAAATGAAATATTTTTATTTGGTCAAGTAGTCTAATCATCCCCCTCTAGACCTACTTTCGATCCCACACATGGCAAAACGATCTCTGAAAATGAATAAACAATTTGCCTCCATCTATGAAATTCATAGCATATTCATATCAAAATTTACCATGGCAACTGCTTACTAAAAATAAAAATGATAGGTATTAAATACGGTAAATTTGCCATATCAATTGATGATACATACCATGGTAAATGATATCTAATTCATAATGTTTTGCCATGGTATATGAAATTAAATGATGTCTAATTCATGAGAAATGTAGAAAAATGGTATGAATTAAAGATCATTTTTCATGGAAATTTTAGATATATGTAATTAAAGATCTCTAATACATCACAAATTTAGGCAACATAGTAGATTGACATGGAAAAACAATTTGTAGAAGAATCAATAGCTATTTTTCATGGCAACTATTCCCTCCGTTCTAGAATATTAGGTTATTGATTTTCGTGGTCAAAATTTTGTATGGTTGACCAAGATTATAGAATAAAATATCAACATATACAATAAAAAAAATATGAAAATACTTTCCATGATGGGTCTAGTGATACAAATTTAGTACTGGAGATATTCATATTTATTCTCTGTAAAAATTTGGTCAAATTAACATGCACATGTCTGACTTTTGAAAAAATTAATACACCTTATATTTTGGAACGGAGTGAGTATTTACTAAACAAATGCTTCATGACAACTATTTACTAAAGAAATTTCCATGGTGTATTAAATTCATAGCAGTTCTTTCATGGCAACTATTTACTAACAAAAGCTATCATGTACCGGTAGCAAAAGGCCACTAAACTAGAAGCAGAAGTAGAACATGGTGACATGGCAAAATGATCTCTGAAAATGAATGAGAATTTGCCATGGTCTATGAAAATTCATATCAAAATTTTCCATGGCAACTATTTATAAAAAATAAAAATGGTAGGCATTAAATATTGTAAATTTGCCATGTCAATTGATGATAATTTACCATGGCAAATGAATACTAATTCATAATGGTTTTCTATGGTACATGAAATTAGACATGTCTAATTCATGAAAAATGTAAGAAAAATGGTATGAATTAAAGATCATTTTTCATGGCAATTGTAGAGATACGTAATTAGATATTTCTAATACATTGCATATTTAAACAACATAGTGGATTGACATGGCAAAAAATCTATAAAAGGATGAATAACAATTTGCCTTGGTAACTATTTACTAAACAAAAGCTATCATGGCAACTATTTAGTAAAGAGGTTACCACGGTATATCAAAATTCATAGCAAATTCATAGAAGTTCTGCCATGGCAGCTATTGACTAACAAAAGCTAGCATGGATGAGCAGCAAAATATTGACACTAAATGGAAGCATAAATAGAACATGGTGACATGGCAAAATGAACTTTGAAAATGAATAACAAGGAAACTAGAGTTGGCACCATGTGTTGCCATTACATTTGCCATGGCAAAAAAAGCGATAGAATTGCCATGTTACAAATTTTTTCATCACGCAAAGTAGTTTTTCACTCCGCACTCTTTGTTATTGCCCAATTCAAAGAACAATCTCCCAGATGCATTCGAACTTCCCGACAAACACCAAGACCACGCTTTGTACTACTGCATCTCGCGTCCAGCAACCACATCACAGGTCTGCAAGTACCCCGGGATTTATTAAAAAGGTTGCTATGTCACTAAATGCAGGTCGTCATATCTAACACGCATGAATTTGAACCCCAAAATCCGCCATGAATGTATCAATACATGAGGAGGAAAAACGACGACCCATACCTCGCGCTGATGTAGGTTGCTAGATTCACGGAGGCACGGCGGCAGCAGCGAACAGACACGATGGTGGGGCCGTGACAGCTAGTTGAGTTGCGTGAAGGTCTCCTACGCCAACAAAACAGCTGCATCAACGGCTCCTCGTCGACCTCTACCTCCTATGGTTGCTCCTCAACGCCATCATCCCCCAACACGGCGATGAAAACAAAGCACATGGCCACCGACGTTGGAGATTTATCCACCAGCAGCAACACATGCGTCAGAGGCTACTCTTCGACCTCCGCCTTCCTTGGTGGATCCTCTTTGACCTCATCCACAAAATGCGACAACGAATCAAAGCAGAGGAGCCATGGCCATAGCCTCAGCGCCCGCGTGAATTTGCGTCACTCCGGTGACCGGTCCTCCATCTGACGAGCCTGCTGGCAAAGGATGACATCAAGGCTTCTACGCCACCGCTCATTGGATGCACTCTCCCACCCCCAAGGGCCACAACCTCGTACTCGCCAGACACCCACCTCCCACAGGGCAACAATCTGGTGTTGCCGGTCGCCGCCCTCCCACGGCCACGCGATTACACTTGTGCGCCACCCGTGCATTGCTCATTTGTCCCCGCATGCCCAAGGTCGACCCCTTCTCCTTCGAATCCGGCGGCGAGCAGATAAGGCAGTGGGGGAGTGGGGTGTTGGAAATGGGTGGAGGTTAATAGGCATTTGCCCGACCGTGCAAGGCGAAAAAAATCATTCGGGCGGCTTCGGCCTGGACACGAACGAGTCACTGGCGATGACGTGGTGAGATGCATGCGCTCGATCCAACGGCAACAAGGCATTCGCGACGGGAGACCAAAACCTAACACCGTTTTTTTATCAATTATTATGTTATTAATCTATGATCTGTTGCAACCCATGAATACTTTAGTAATCTAAAAAGTCTTCTAGTTCTTTAGAGAGGGAGTATCAGGAAACACCCTATCATACCGGTCCATATTGCATACAACTCTTAGTCTATCTAGACGAGGCTTATCCCAATCCAAACAAATGAGATGAATACATTCTGATAAAATTTAACATATTTTTTGTGATATATATATAAAAATAGAGTACTTTTCTACACAAGTATTATTAGTTTAATTTGGATCCGTCGCAACCGACGTTGGAAGTGTCATACAAATTAGAGTTGCTTGGTACTCCCCACTTAAAAGTCTGCATAAATCTTAATAAAGTTGCCTAAATAGGCTATCGTCATATTAGCCCGCAGATCAAACGTATCGAATACATTGATCTTGACACAAAGGCTACATCATCCTTTTTGATCGAATCGGATATACTCCCTCCGTAAACTAATATAAGAGTGTTTAGATCACTAAAGTAGTGATCTAAACGCTCTTATATTAGTTTACGGAGGGAGTACTTCCTAATCTTCACCCTTAACGTGCATTGAAACCCCTAACCTTTTCAAAGGGGGTGCATCAAAACAAAATCCTACTACAAATTTACATACTGCCAATTTGTACCCTAGTATTCTCATGAAAAAAACGGTTGTGCCGTAGGCGAAACGGGTAGGCGAGGACGGACGCAGAGTGCGTACATGCAAACTGGTCGCACCCGTCAATCAACCACTGTACCCTCCCCTACGCGCACGGTGCACCAACGGGCCTTCCTCTTCGTTGATTGAAGCAAAGATCCTGTAACCGAACCCGCGCGTGTACACACACCACAGACCACACCAGCGACCGTGCGACGCAGCGGGACACTGAACGCCGGGCCCCGCCTGCCGAACCTGACCCGGCCGGGTCCCGTCGCCTCCTCCCGTCCCAGCTTTAAACGCCACGACGCGACGGACGCCATGTCTACTCCTCCTCCTCCCCCCTCTCTCCCCCGTCGTCTCCCGTCCTACTCTACTCTACTCGTACGCACCGCACTGCGCGGCGAGAGAGAGAGAGGGAGAGCAGCGGGCGCGGCTGCCGAAGCGAAAGCGACGCCACCAACGGGCCGATTTTTAAGCGCGCCATCTCTCTCCTCCACCCCGTGTCCTCTAGCTCCGCTGCTTGCCTCGTCGTCCCGTCGGCCAGAGCAGAGCACGCGTGGGTGCGACTGTGCGCGCGTGAGCACTCGCTTGGCCCGTGCCCATGGCTGCTGCGGCGCGCGCGCTCCGGCCCTCCCGCCGCAGCCGGTGCCTGGCCGTTCTGCCGGCGGTCATGGCGGCGGCGCTTCTCCTCTTGGCCTGCTGCGCCGAGGGAGCGGCGGCGGGGAGCGGCCGCAGAGGAGTGACGCGGCGGAGGCAGCTGCTGAGGCAGCGGCAGGTGCAGTACCACCTCAAGCGCCTCAACAAGGCGCCGCTCGCCAGCATTGAGGTACACCCATCCACCTATCTCGTTTCGTTTCGTCTCGTCTCCCTCCTCTACTTCCTCTCCGGAACGGCGGCGCGCGTTCAATCTGCTGCTGCTTTGCTGGCTCAAGCGAATGAATGAATCCATGAAAAGAAATGAAAGACGAGGCCTTTTTACGGGCTTCATGCGCGCGCTTGCATTGCTTTGGAAGCGCCGATTGACCGCTTCTTCTTGCGGGCTCGAGTGCATCCGTCGTGCATTTAATCTCTCTCTGTCCGTCGCCGGAGGGAAAAGGCTTTGCTTTCGGGGGGAAATTTATGGGTGCCCGTGCTTCTTGGGTTCATTCGACGTTGAAAGGAGCCACGCCTGCTTTTGCCTGCTTGCTTTCCTTTCTTTAGAGGAGAAGAACTGCAGCAGTCACTTTTAGGCCAAATCATATTTTTCCTACTAGTAGTGTTCTTCTTTCAGTTCCTTCGAAATGTATAAATGGATGTGTTTATTTACGTGTTGTGTGATTGATAGTACTCTGAAGCCAATGCTGCATTTTCTAATCTGCATTCCTCTACTGAATTTAGCACCATGCCTTGTTTTCAATTAATTGACTATTGTAAGAAAGAACTGATTCTGAGAAATGAACAGAGCCCGGATGGGGACATCATAGACTGCGTGCCCATCTCCAGCCAGCCTGCCTTCGACCACCCTTTGCTCAAGAACCATACTACTATCCAGGTTCCTCTCTCTCCAGCACCACTACTGCCCTTTTTTACAGTTGGGCTACGCCACACATTATGATACTCAATGGTGCTGCACTTTTCAGACGAGGCCTGCTTACCACCCAGAAGGCCTGTATGATGAATCCAAGGTCACATCCCAGAAGCAGCACACTCAGACAATCACCCAAATGTGGCACCAGAACGGCATGTGCCAAGAGAACACCATTCCAATCAGGAGGACCAAGAAGGAGGATGTCTTCAGGGCCAGCTCCATCAAGAGGTATGGCAAGAAGACGCGCCTGAGCACCCCAAACCCCTCGTCCGTCGACCCTGCCATGCTCAATGAGAATGGCCACCAGGTACAACAAGATTCAGCAAGTAACTAGCTTGTTCAAGTGGTCAGTGGTTCATTTAACCTTATTGTCATTTGACTCCTGTCTCAGCATGCGATAGCATATGTGGAGGGGGATAAGTACTATGGAGCCAAGGCCACCATCAATGTGTGGCAGCCAAGCATTCAGCAGGGCAATGAGTTCAGCCTTTCCCAGCTTTGGATCCTGGGGGGTTCCTTTGGGCAGGACCTCAACAGCATTGAAGCAGGGTGGCAGGTGAGAGCTGAGACAGTACACTACATGAGATATAGGGGAAAAGAAAACCACCTAGCAGTAGTCAAAAAGTTCCATTAAATGTTGTGCTTCAGCTTCCAATTTTGTTCTTCTCCTCCTTCCATGCTCTCAATTATGAGGAGCGTTTCCTCCTTGCAGCATGCGTTCAATTATTTCCTCTGTGCTGCAATAATGATATGTGCACTGGTGAAAGGGCCCTTACACTTTGGTAGAAGAAGCTAGACAACATTCTCCATTTTCTCTGATATTTCTCTGTGTGAGCTGTATATATACACTAGCAGCACTTGGTAGTACTACTGTTTATAGGAACCAAGTAAAATTGCTAATGATGCTGGATTAAGCTGTGACTAATTCATGTGCTCTACAAAATTTCAGGTCAGCCCAGACTTGTATGGAGATAACAACACCAGGCTCTTCACCTACTGGACTGTAAGATAAACATCACATTCCTTCCAGTCCATCCCCCTCTTGTCCTCTTGCTTAGATCTACAACCATACATAGTACCTATGATTTGGAATGGCCTGATGGCACCGAGTACTGACATTTGTATTGCTGTTTTGAATACTGTAGAGCGATGCGTATCAGGCAACGGGGTGCTACAACCTGCTCTGCTCGGGGTTCATCCAGACAAACAACCAGATAGCCATGGGCGCGAGCATCTTCCCTATCTCCAACTATGGTGGCTCCCAATATGATATCAACATTTTGGTGTGGAAGGTAAATTACAAGCGCCCCTCACATGCCGATCAGATTCGTGAATGGGGCCAGAGGAATCTATGCATACATGCACGGTGCATGCCCACCTGTTTCTTGGTCTTTCTCGAGGCTTATGTCAAGGCCGCAACCACCGTGGCTCTGTCCTCTTTGGGGACAGTGGACGCCCTCACAGTTGTCCTCACACAAGTAGTACTAGTATTGGATCCATGCCTGCCAACACACGCGCTGATGCTTGCTAGTAGTATAGACTTGAAAATTCATGAATATTCCCCTTGTGTTCGTTCGTGCTTCTCCTGTCATAAAATACTATCATCCCTGCAATCGAAATTTTGAAATATGTCTCTTCTGCCAGCCAAAACACTTGCATGTTCATTTTCTGAATGAACCACAAAAAAAGCACTTGCCGCCGGCATTGCCATGTGCCATTATGTTATCATTTGCCACTTTGCATAGGCAACAAGATCTTATTCCCTGGTCATTTTCAAAAGCGGTTTCAAAGCATTTTCATGAAAGGGGGCCACCTTTTTCATAGTGCATTATAATGGACGGGCACTTATTAGCTTTATTTTTGCTCGTGCATGATACCGTGATGATAGCACAAAAAAGGCACCTAAACCTACATCAATCTCCTGATCATGATCCTATCCGCTAACGCAAATCGCGGGCAAAAATGCAGGACCCAAAGCAGGGCAACTGGTGGCTGCAGTTCGGCAACGACTACGTGCTGGGCTACTGGCCGTCGTTCCTCTTCTCGTACCTGGCGGACAGCGCGTCGATGATCGAGTGGGGCGGCGAGGTGGTGAACACGGAGCCCGACGGCAGCCACACGTCCACCCAGATGGGCAGCGGCCATTTCCCGGAGGAGGGGTTCGGCAAGTCGAGCTACTTCAAGAACATCCAGGTGGTGGACTCGTCCAACAACCTCAAGGCGCCGCGGGGGATCGGCTCCTTCACCGAGCAGTCCAACTGCTACGACGTGCAGAACGGCAACAATGGCGACTGGGGCACCTACTTCTACTACGGGGGCCCCGGGAAGAACCCCAACTGTCCATAGCAAGAAATGAAATGCCATCCAAGCCCTAACAACAAAGACAACACGCACCCCCTTGACGCCTATGTATTATCCAGTAAATTAGTTCATTCACACCCAAGCCTTTCTTCCTTTTTCCATATCTTTTTTGTGATTTTTTTCCTTCTTGGTTTTCGGTTTTCAAGTTTTGGTTCGAGGAGTTGATTAACTTCTAGGTAAGGTAAGGCAAGTGTTTGACGGATCATGTGGGTTTGTTCTCTGCCTCGGAGATGTTGGTCTGAGTTTGTTCTGGGGAGGGGTGTGGTCAAGTTTCTGAAGAGAAACAGGCCTGTTGGGATGGGTTCTCTTGTGCCTCAGATTATTTTATTCCTCCCATGTCACCAACCTCTCTGTTCAGTTGTGTGCATGTGTGAGCCTTGCTCAGCATGTGTTTTTGTATTCTGATTTCTGGGGAAAAGCGGGTAACCAAGTGTTAGCCCTTGGAAGATGTGCAAAGATGCCAACTTTTTGCGTGCGGTTTGGTGGCACACTAGCTAGCCATCCATCACCTGGAAAAAGTGCAGGAGGAATAGGATGGCTACGATAAACAAGGTTAGAACTGGGTGACAGGCAGCGAGTGCTGCATTTTTGTGCATGCAGGTGGAGTTCACATTGCAAGCGAGTCTGCGTATTGGCTGCGCTGATTTGTGCGGGTTGCACTTGCGTCTGCGCGCGGTGCCTAACTTGATTGACCACTTCATTTCCGGTGTTGGTCTTGGGTTGGGTTGGACTCTGAGTTCTTCTGACCATGTTGTGATGGATGTGGTTTTCTTATCTTGAGTTTACTAGTGGATGAAAGGTTCAGTGGTGCTCTTGGTTGTGGCTTCCAGCTCAACCCGTCGGAATCAAGTCAACACATCCCATTCTTCTCCATATTCTTCTAAAAAAATTGAAGTACTGGAATAGGAAGTGGGCTATGATCCGTGCTGAAATTGAGCAGTGAAATCGGGTTGTGAAGATAAGCTACTAAAATCTCCAGCATCCATCAAGCGACAAACCGAGAGGATGTCTATCAAGTGCCCATGTGATGTGTATGATGATTGTGTCAACAGAATGGCTGAAAGCAACAGACCAACATCAACATGGATTACTATTTTTCCTCCTCCGTTCTCTTCTTACGGGAGATGTGGATCCAGCCGGCAAGCCACGAACGTACGTACGCCACCTCGGAGACACGTACATTACGCGGCCGCCGGCCACGGCTCACGAGCACGGCCGCCAAACTATCCCAAGGGGCGAGAGGGCTAGAGAAGGAAGAAACCAACGCAGGTTCACATGGCGAAAAGTGGCACACACGCGTTTGGTTGGATTCGACGGGAAAATAATTGCACCGGCAGGCAAGAATTCAGGACATGCATGCAAACGCAAGCGCAGGCGCTCGCCGCTGCAGTGGTGCATGCCTGCCTGCCTGCTGACTGAGTGCCGCTGCTGGGTGCTGGCCGTTTGCTAGACATGCATGCAGCTACGACGAGGAGTGTAGGGGTGCATGGACGGATCATGGATGGACAGCTTTCATGGCGACCTCATGTGTTTGCCCAAAGCAAAAGGTCACTGTGGTTTTCATCGGTGCAGCCCTTTTTTTTTACGTACGTGAGAGATTCTTCCGAAGGGATTGTGCCTTTGCCGGTTCTTCCCCAGCCACCAACCTCTTGTTGCCGATGCGTATGTCCTGGTGTGTTCGTCGGTTTTTGCCCTTTTTCCAGTGTACATGTATAGAGGCAGGAAACCCTGCATGGTTGTTTTTTGAAAAAAAAAAAAGTTGAATAGCGCCATATATGTTCGACAAACCACCGTTCTCTTGGACTTTCTTATAGCATCTCCAACAGGCGCCGAACGCGCCGCGCGCTAAAAACTGCTTTGCCGCGCGTTCATCGCCTGATTTGACGCGGCGCGCAGCGCTGGCACCAGCAGCCGCGATAAAATACAGCGCGCGTGAATTCTATAATATTTTTTTAATTACATAGATAATAAAAAACGATACAAAGATATTTTACATCGGTGCAACTAGATAGATAGTTCGAAAGCATATATAGATAAAACTACGGTGCAACTAGATAGAAACTACTACGGCATACATAGATAGAAACTAATCATCCTCGTCGGTGTTGTCCGAGGTATCGAGCCAGATGTCGTCCCAACGTTCATCGTCTGACGTGAAGATTGACCTCCCACCCGCTGCAACGATATCGCACTGCGCATTCGCCAATGCCTTCCGCCGACGCCGGTCCGCCCGCTCCGTGCGGCGCCTTGCTGTCCTCTCCGCCCAGTAGGCACGCTCGTCGGCGACGTCCTCCGGGTAGCGACGGCGCCACTCCGCCATGGCTCGCTCGTCCTCCTCGACGATGAGGAGGTGGCGCTGCCACCGAGCGTGATCGGCACGGTCCATGTCGGTGATGAGACGCGGCGGAGGGGCGACGCGCTGCGCCTGCTCGCGCGTGAAGACGTCTCGGAAGTTCATCTGCGACCGGGGCCTCTCCAAGCGCCACGCCCCCGCGTCGTACATGCGGGCTGCCTCGTGCGCGCTCCGGAACGACCCGAGGCCGAGCCGGACGTCGCCGGACCGGATCTCGGCGGAGTACCAGCCGTTGGGGCGCTCGCGAACGCCGCGGTAGCCCGAAGAACTCCGATGGCGCGGCGGCATGGTGGCGCGAGGGTGGCGCGGAAAGCGGCGAAGCAGCGAGGTGGCGAAGCAGCGAGTTTGCGAGGGGAGGGCGTGTGGCTGTGTTGTGTGCGCGTGGTGAGCGCGGGATTCTATAGGCACGCGCGAAGCGGCGCGCCAAATCTACCGCACCGCGTGCCGCTTTCTCCCGCGTGCGGTAGGTTCCCGCCATCGCTGGAGCGCGCGGAACCAGCCGGCGCGCTAAAACCAGACTTTAGCACGCGGGCGCGTCTTTTGCTGCGCCTGTTGGAGATGCTCTTAGAGTAAGGCTAGTAGAGCCCTCGAACCTTTAAACCCCTAAAAATAATTACTTTTTTTTTTACAGTTTTCGCCGAAAAAAAGCCGTAGACTAGAACCTCTAAACCCTCAAACCCGTAAAAAAAATAGAGGTCCAACCCTCAAACTGTTTCCCAACCTGTAGAAGTGAGGGTTGGAAGGAAAAACTCCCCCCAACCCGCACTCCTCTTTCCTCTCGCGCGGGAGGGAAATTTCATCCCCGCCTCCCCGGCTCCTCCCGCCGCCTCGCCCCGCGCCGGCCAGGGAGGCCTCCGCCGCCGCCGCGCCCCCGCCCACCGCCGCGCGTGCCGCGCCCGTCGCCGCGCCCGCCCCGCCCGACTCGGGCCCCGCCCCCGCCCCCGCCCCCGCCCCCGCACCCGCCCGACACCCGACCATGGCCAACGTGGTGGCGGAGACCCAGTAGGGGCCAAGCGGCGGCGGGCGGGCCTCGCACCGCCTCCTCCCGCCTCCCCGGCTCCCGCCCCGACCCCCGTCCCCGCCCCGACACCCGCCTCCGCCGCCGCGCCCGCCCCCATGAAGAGCTGGCCGAAGGCGGCCTCCCGTGGGCCGCGAGGGGCTTCCTCCGAGGTCGTCGGCTCGTCCCCGGCTGTGAAGAAGCCGCAAAAGAAGCCCGTGGCCCCGCCCGCCGCCGTCGCCGAACCTTCTCCCGCCGCGCACGAGGTGTTCGAGGAAATGGCAACCCCATCCTCGTTCATGGACCTCCTCCAAGACGCGGAGGTGGACCTCGGGGCTCCGCCTCTAGAACCCTTTAGGGTTGGTGGTGATTTGGAGGAAGATGAGGAGGATGGAGGGTGAGGGATCGAAGAAGGTGAGAGTGTCTAGAGGGGGGGTCATTAGACTACTTGTAAATATAAAAATTCTGCCTTTTGACAAAGAACAGTTTTTGGTAGTTTCATAATTATGATCAAGTCAAGTATCACCCTACACATGCAATTCTAGAGTATAGGCAGCGGAAAGTAAATTGCACATGTAGTAAAGAGAGGTGGAGAAGAGCAAACTCAATTTTGGAGACGCGGTGATTTTTCCCGTGGTTCCGATAGGTGGTGCTATCGTACATCCACGTTGATGGAGACTTCAACCCACGGAGGGTAACGGATGCGCAAGTCCACGGAGGGCTCCACCCACGAAGGGTCCACGAAGAAGCAACCTTGTCTATTCCATCATGGCCTACGCCCACGGAGGGCTAGCCTTACTCGGGGTAGATCTTCACAAAGTAGGCGACCTCCTTGCCCTTACAAACTTCTTGGTTCAACTCCACATCTCGATGACGGAGGCTCCCAAGCGACTCCTAACCAATCTAGGAGGCACCACCCTCCAAAAGGTAATAGATGTTGTAGATGATGATGAACTCCTTGCTCTTGTGCTTCAAATAATAATCTCCCCAACACTCAACTCTCCTCACTGATTTGGCTGTGGTGGAAGAAAGGATTGAGTGGAAAGCAACTTGGGAAGGTTAGAGATCAAGTTTCATATGGTGGGAGTGGAGCAACTTGATCTCAACACAAGGATAGGTAGTTCTCTTCTCAGAAATGTAAGGTAGGAGTGGTAGTTCTTTCTGATGGCTCTCTCCACGAATGAAGAGAGGGTGTAGGGGTATATATAGCCTCCACACAAAATCCAACCGTTACACACATATTTGAGCAATCTCGGTGGGACCGAAGTGGACAACTCGGTGAGACCGAAAGTTTAAATAATGTGAACGTTGGGGTTTTCGGTGGGACCGAAAATACCATCTCGGTTAGTCCGATTTGAGCAAAGACAGGAGCATGCCAGTTTCGGTGGGACCGACTTCATCATCTCGGTGACACCGATTTGATGACAGAAGGTTACAGAAGCTTGGCAGCCCATGTTTCGGTGAAACCGATTTCAAAATCAGAATATCCGATTTTTCTAGGGTTTGGCTTATGGTTGAGGTGGTTCATCTCGGTGTGACTGAGTTTGGATAATCGGTGGGACCGAGATTACTTATGAGTGTATATTGTAGTGAAGGTTGCTGATAGTTTAAGGAGATATATCACTAAGCACTTGAGCAACCAGATCATCAACACAACCTCATCCCCTTTTAATAGTATTGGCTTTTCCTATGGACTCAATGTGATCTTGGATCACTAAACCAAAAATGGAGTCTTGAGCTTTTGCCAATGCTTGCCTTAGCATTTTGAGGGGTCCACTTCTTCAGTCCTTTTGCCATGCCAATGTGATTGAGTTTCCTGAAACATACTTGATAAAAGCATTAGTCCAACCACAAAGTATGTTGTCATTAATTACCAAAACCACCCAGGGAGCAAATGTGCTTTCAATCTCCCCCTTTTTGGTAATTGATGGCAACACACTAAAATCACACTAAACAAGACATCAAAGCTTATTGAAAGAAGGACAGAATTATCACGAAAGCTTTGACAAACATGTAGTACACAGGCTCCCCCTACAAGTGTGCAAGATTTTCATAAATTTTGGTTTTGGACTACCACAAGCACACAAGAGAGATAAGCAAGATGTGCTACATGCAGCTTGGCTATATGCATCAGAGCAGATGAAAAGAAGTGAGTGATAATGCATATGTGCATGGTGATTTCTTGCAAACAAGTATTCACAAGCAAGTCACCATCATGCACATTCTGCAAAGTGCATATACTTACCTTGAGGTTCCTTGGCATTGTACCTGAAGAGATAAACTTGGGAAAACAAGGTTAGATAACACAAGAGTATTTCTTCAACCAACTGCAAGAACATCAAGAGTACCAAGCCAGGGATGACATGTATAAAGAGTGTCTCATATTGAGCACAAGCTTGAATCAGCAAACATGTCTCCGAAACTAAAAGATTTTCAATGAACTCTGAGAGATTTTGCTTTCCATAAAATATCAATTGTGAAGATTCCTCTCCCTTTGAGTTCTCTGAGATCAAGGGGTTTGATGGAAAGAGAAAAATCAAAAAATGATGCCAAATGTAATGTCCAATGTAAAGTAATGTCCAATGTAAAGTAATGTCCAATGTAAAACACGACAAAGCTTTGATGTGATCCTTTCCCCCTTAAGATAAGATTGCTCTTCTTCTCCCCCTAAATCTTCTCTTCTCCCCCTAAGTCTTCTCCCCCTTTGACATCAAGTGCCGAAAAGGACAGCAAACTAGGAAGGTCAGGGAAGATGGAAAGAAAGAAGTGGGATCCTTAAGAATCACAACAGGGCAAATAGGAACATGCATAGAGAATCATTGAGTGGAGCTGCAGAAGTTGATATCCTCGAAGAGATAAATCGGTGACACCGAATTAGATGGATCGGTGGGTCCGAAAGTCAGGGACTTAGGGTAGATCCTTTTCGGTTAGACCGAAAAATTTAAATCGGTGACACCGAGTTTAATTCCAAGGAAATACAGAAATAATTCAGCTTACTTGCAAGGAATGTTTCAAAGGATTTGCAATGAATTTGTGAAAGATTTTCGGGGAATTGATCAGAGCCAGAAGAATATACAAAAAGTCATAAGAATAGAAATGAAAAAGATTCCTAGATGAAGTTTTTTTTTGTTGTAAAGAAAACTCAATGAGAGAACATAAGAGAAAATAGAAAGACTCCAAAACATATGTACTTCATCTAGATAAAGGTCGGCGACAAGGTCACCTATGTTTGAGTATATTGACTTAGGAGTCAAATAAGGACATTTGATCATAGGTCATACTCATCATTTAAGCTCAAAATGGGGTTGCCATTTTTCGATTAAGCATTCGATGTGATCACATCTTATGAAGCTGCTTGTACTCATGACTTTGAGCAAAGCTCCTTAAAGATGTGAAGAACATACCTTGGGCTTGTTGTTGCTTTACTCATGTAGGTAAACTTGATGTAGGTGCTCATTGAATGTGAAGTTGGAGCGCCATTTCCACTTGTATAGTTCATCTTCCTACATGGGTTAGGCAAGCAAGGAAATACTCAAGGATATCCAAGATGACAAGAGTGAAATACTAGATGTATAAGATGTCAAAAAGGATATGTGGAATTTTGTTCCTTGAACTCAACATCCCAAAGGGCTAGATACTTGATCAATGACAAGATTACTCATGATTTGAGTGTGTGGTAATCTTGTGGAATGTAGATCATCCAAGTACCTGCAAGGA
This sequence comes from Secale cereale, assembly GCA_902687465.1. Lineage (NCBI taxonomy): Eukaryota > Viridiplantae > Streptophyta > Magnoliopsida > Poales > Poaceae > Secale > Secale cereale. Next base: position 214,565,439 of record LR738710.1, on the reverse strand, counting down.
GTTAGATGCAATACAAGGAGGCAAGTGTGTCCAAGACATATGATCACCATCATAAGAGAAATATCAAGTATTAGTCAAGTGGGCTCATGCCTTGCATGCATCAATGGAGTTCTCACTCCAAGTTTGAAGCATCAATGATGTTCAACTCACTCCTTAAGCGACAAAACACCTTCTCATCAAGAGGTTTTGTAAAGATATCAGCAAGTTGTTTGTCAGTACGAACATGCTTAAGATTAATGTCACCCTTGGCAATATGATCACGAATAAAATGGTGACGAACTTCAATATGCTTCGTTCGAGAGTGTTGCACGGGATTGTGTCCAATTTTAATCGCACTCTCATTGTCACAAAGCAAGGGAACATGTCTCACATGTATCCCATAATCTTTAAGCGTTTGTGTCATCCATAGCAATTGAGCACAACACGAACCAGCAGCAATATATTCCGCTTCGGCAGTGGATAATGATACCGAATTTTGTTTCTTGGAGGACCAAGATACAAGGGATCGACCAAGGAATTGACACGTACCCGAAGTTGACTTTCTATCAACCTTGTCACCGGCATAGTCCGAGTCGGAATAGCCAACAAGGTCGAAAGAGGCCCTCTTAGGATACCAAATGCCAAAGTTTGGTGTGTGTATCAAATATCTCACTATCCTTTTAACAGCTTTAAGATGACATTCTTTAGGGGCTGCTTGATATCGCGCACACATGCATACACTCAACATTATGTCAGGACGAGAAGCACAAAGATATAGTAGAGAACCAATCATAGATCGGTAAACCCTTTGATCAACGGGTTCTCCATCTTTTGTCAAGTCATTATGTCCACTGGTAGGCATGGGGGTACTCATACCTTTGCTTTCTTGCATGTTGAACTTCTTGAAGAGATCCTTGGTGTACTTTGTTTGTGAGACAAAGGTACCCTCCTTAGATTGCTTGATTTGCAACCCAAGGAAGAATTTGAGTTCACTCATCATGGACATCTCATACTTCTCCGACATGAGCTGTCCAAACTTCTTGCTAAAATGAGGGTTAGTTGAACCAAAGATAATATCATCAACATATATTTGGCACACAAATAGTTCACCATTAACCCTTTTTGTGAACAGCGTTGAGTCTATCTTTCCAATCTCAAACCCTTTTTCAAGAAGAAAGCTAGTCAAGCATTTGTACCAAGCTCTAGGAGCTTGTTTAAGACCATAAAGAGCTTTGTGCAACTTGTAAACATGATTAGGCTTTTTGGGATTCACAAATCCGGGAGGTTGTTTCACAAATACTTCCTCCTCAATTTCACCATTTAGGAAAGCACTTTTGATATCCACTTGATAGAGAGTAATATCATGGTGATTGGCATAAGCAAGAAGAATGCGAATGGACTCAAGTCTAGCAACGGGGGCATAGGTCTCACCATAGTCCATACCTTCGACTTGTGTGTAACCTTGAGCTACGAGACGAGCCTTGTTGCGGATGACTTGTCCATCTTCATCTTGCTTGTTCCGAAACACCCATTTGGTTCCAATGATGTTTTGATCATCCTTGGGCTTCTCTACCAAAGTACATACCTTGTTCCTCTCGAAGTTGTGTAGTTCTTCGTGCATAGCGTTCACCCAATCCGGGTCTTCAAGTGCTTCTTCTACCTTCATAGGTTCAATACTAGAGATAAATGAGTAATGCTCACAAAAGTTAGCTAAGCAAGTTTTAGAGCGAGTAATTCTCCCGGAGTTGATGTCGTTCATCATTTGTTCAACGGGATGATTTTTCTTGACTCTTGCTCGGACTCGGGATAGCTTTTGTTGAGGTTGTGGCTGAGCTTCCTCATCATCTTCATCTTCCTCTTCTTCTTCTTCATTGTTGTTGGTGTTGTCTTGAGGCGGTGGAGAAGGAGGTTGTGGTGGATCTTCTTGTTGCACTCCCTCATCTTGGTGAGTTCCACTTGTGGAGGCCTCCATGTTGCCTTGAGGTTCATCTCGCCGTGAGGTAGGGGGCTCCACATATGTAGATGAGGTACTCTCCTTCACTTCCATGGGACGGATCTTTCCAATAGATAAATCTTGGATGGCTTCCGATGGGTCCTTGTCTCCTACATCAATAGGCATTTGCTCTACTTGCGAGCCATTAGATTCATCAAACTTCACGTCTACCGTCTCTTCAACCTTTCGGGTGAAATTATTGTAGACACGGTAGGTGTGTGAGTTTGATCCATAACCAAGGAGAAAGCCTTCATGAGATTTAGGAGCAAATTTAGACCGACGATGCTTATCAAGGATATAGCATTTTGAACCAAAGACACGAAAGTATCCCACTTGGGGTTTGTTACCGGTGAGGAGCTCGTATGATGTCTTGCCGAGAAGCTTATGAAGATAAAGCCTGTTGATAGCATGACAAGCTGTCTCGACCGCTTCTCCCCAAAAATGCTTCGGTGTCTTGTATTCATCAAGCATCGTTCTCGCCATCTCTATGAGCGTTCGGTTCTTCCTCTCAACAACTCCATTTTGTTGAGGAGTGTACGTAGCCGAGAACTCATGTAGAATCCCTTCCTCATCGAGGAAAGAGTCTACATTGGCGTTCTTGAACTCCGTTCCATTGTCACTCCAAACTTTCTTGATCTTCACCTCAAATTGATTTTGGGCCTTTCTGGCAAAGGTCTTGAAGATTCTCTGAACCTGCGATTTGTCATCAAGGAAAAATACCCACGTAAATCTGGAATAATCATCAACTATAACTAGACCAAAGGAGTTACCACCAAGGCTTTTGTAAGCATTGGGACTGAAGAGATCCATATGAAGAAGCTCAAGCGGTCTCCTTGTGGTCATGATGTTCTTCACGGGATGACTTCCACCTACTTGTTTTCCTGCTTGACAAGCACTACAAAGTCTATCTTTGTCAAAGAAAACATCTTTAACACCAAGAATATGATCACCTTTGATCAGCTTGTCTAGATTACGCATACCAACATGTCCAAGCCTTCTATGCCATAACCAACCTTTAGAGGATTTAGCAATGAAACAAGCTCTAGGTTGGGCTTTCTTAGTGAAATCAACAATATATAGATCACCTCTACGGATACCGGTAAACGCCATGTTTTGATTGTCACGACGAAAGACTTGGCAATCTACTTTGGTGAATAGCACATTGAATCCAAAGTCAGCTAATCTAGACACGGAAAGTAAATTGTATCCAAGAGATTCTACAAGCATGGCATTTTGAATAGAGCTATCATGAGATATGGCCACCTTACCAAGGCCAAGTACCTTACCCTTGGAGTTGTCTCCAAAAGTCACATACTTGCGTGGACCATCGTTCTTTGCAAGCTCTCGAAACATGTCTTTGTCTCCGGTCATGTGGTCGGTGCATCCACTATCAAGAATCCACTCTTTTCCGCCGGACATGTAGTCTCTCAGATTTGCCATAAGATTGAGACTCTTCATGATCTTGTCTAGCTCGGTGTCCGAATCGGAGTAATCATCATCATGCTCATGCTCATCATCATATTGACCCATAGATTGCTCATCATCAACACCTAGGTCAATTTGATAACTACTTGCATTAGTTTTGTCAATGTGACAATAATCTTCGAAATGCAATGCAAGAGCATTTCTAATTAAAACATTGATGAGATCGGGATCACCCTTCTTTTTTCATAAGATCACGAAGCTCAAAGAAGCATTTATCAAAGTTGGGATCATTGGGGTGCATCATATCAAATTCAATAGTCTTGTATAGAATTTTATCAAGACCTCTCAAAGAGTAGTTCGGATAAAGTTCTTCCAAGAACTTCCACATAGCATAGGCACACTCAAAGTTTGTAACGAGCTTAAGCAAGTTATCGGGTAACCCTCTAATGATAAGATTTACAGTCCTAAGGTTACGAAGCAAATCAAGCTCTTCATCCATGGTAGGGTGCAAGGGATCAAAAGGAGGCACATAGGGGGTCTCAACATATTTGCACAAATTGTACTTCTTAAAGATAATAAGCATTTCAGACCTCCATGAGTTATAGGACACTCCATTAAGAATAGGCACTCTATGGCTAACACTCCCAAACGTAGACACGTCCATCTTCCTCCAATGGTGTGTAAACCAAAGCAATGGAGACCAAAGCTCTGATACCAATTGAGGGATCGAAGAAGGTGAGAGTGTCTAGAGGGGGGGTGATTAGACTACTTGTAAATATAAAAATTCTGCCTTTTGACAAAGAACAGTTTTTGGTAGTTTCACAATTATGATCAAGTCAAGTATCACCCTACACATGCAATTCTAGAGTATAGGCAGCGGAAAGTAAATTGCACATGTAGTAAAGAGAGGTGGAGAAGAGCAAACGCAATTTTGGAGACGCGGTGATTTTTCCCGTGGTTCCGATAGGTGGTGCTATCGTACATCCACGTTGATGGAGACTTCAACCCACGGAGGGTAACGGCTGCGCGAGTCCACGGAGGGCTCCACCCACGAAGGGTCCACGAAGAAGCAACCTTGTCTATTCCATCATGGCCTACGCCCACGGAGGGCTAGCCTTACTCGGGGTAGATCTTCACGAAGTAGGCGATCTCCTTGCCCTTACAAACTTCTTGGTTCAACTCCACATCTCGATGACGGAGGCTCCCAAGCGACACCTAACCAATCTAGGAGGCACCACCCTCCAAAAGGTAATAGATGTTGTAGATGATGATGAACTCCTTGCTCTTGTGCTTCAAATGATAATCTCCCCAACACTCAACTCTCCTCACTGATTTGGCTATGGTGGAAGAAAGGATTGAGTGGAAAGCAACTTGGGAAGGTTAGAGATCAAGTTTCATATGGTGGGAGTGGAGCAACTTGATCTCAACACAAGGATAGGTAGTTCTCTTCTCAGAAATGTAAGGTAGGAGTGGTAGTTCTTTCTGATGGCTCTCTCCACGAATGAAGAGGGGGTGGAGGGGTATATATAGCCTCCACACAAAATCCAACCGTTACACACATATTTGAGCAATCTCGGTGGGACCGAAGTGGACAACTCGGTGAGACCGAAAGTTCAAATAATGTGAACGTTGGGGTTTTCGGTGGGACCGAAAATACCATCTCGGTTAGTCCGATTTGAGCAAAGACAGGAGCATGCCAGTTTCGGTGGGACCGACTTCATCATCTCGGTGACACCGATTTGATGACAGAAGGTTACAGAAGCTTGGCAGCCCATGTTTCGGTGAAACCGATTTCAAAATCGGAATATCCAATTTTTCTAGGGTTTGGCTTATGGCTGAGGTGGTTCATCTCGGTGTGACTGAGTTTGGATAATCGGTGGGACCGAGATTACTTATGAGTGTATATTGTAGTGAAGGTTGCTGATAGTTTAAGGAGATATATCACTAAGCACTTGAGCAACCAGATCATCAACACAACCTCATCCCCTTTTAATAGTATTGGCTTTTCCTATGGACTCAATGTGATCTTGGATCACTAAACCAAAAATGGAGTCTTGAGCTTTTGCCAATGCTTGCCTTAGCATTTTGAGGGGTCCACTTCTTCAGTCCTTTTGCCATGCCAATGTGATTGAGTTTCCTGAAACATACTTGATAAAAGCATTAGTCCAACCACAAAGTATGTTGTCATTAATTACCAAAACCACCCAGGGAGCAAATGTGCTTTCAGAGGGGATGACGAGGAGGAGGTGGCCGAGATAGGGGAGGAGGCATTCACCGCCGCTTCCTGCCCACACGCGCGGTCGACAAACTACACCGAGGCGGAAGATATCCTCTTGGTTCGTGCTTGGGCAGCTGTGGGGATGGATGCAAGCACCGGCATCGATCAAACCGGTAAACGGTATTGGCAAAGGATCGAGGACAACTATTAAAGGATCAAGCCGAAGAATTGTGGGTTCATCTCTCGCACTTACCGGTCGCTTCAAGGCCGGTGGGAGTTGATGAATGTTGGAAATATGCCCTAGAGGCAATAATAAATTGGTTATTATTATATTTCCTCGTTCATGATAATTGTCTATTGTTTGTGTTATCCGGAAACAGTAATACATGTGTGAATACATAGACCACAACATGTCCCTAGTGAGCCTCTAGTTGACTAGCTCGTTGATCAATAGATGGTTACGGTTTCATGACCATGGCCATTGGATGTCATTGATAACGGGATCACATCATTAGGAGAATGATGTGATGGACAAGACCCAATCCTAAGCCTGGCACAAGATCGTGTAGTTCGTATGCTAAAGCTTTTCCAATGTCAAGTATTTGTTCCTTAGACCATGGGATTGTGCAACTCCCGGATACAGTAGGAATACTTTGGATGTTCCAAACGTCACAACATAACTGGGTGGCTATAAAGGTACACTACGGGTATGTCCGAAAGTATCTGTTGGGTTGGCACAAACCGAGACTGGGATTTGTCACTCCGTATGACGGAGAGGTATCTCTGGGCCCACTCGGTAAGACATCATCGTAATGAGCTCAATATGACTAAGGGGTTAGTCACGGGATGATGTGTTACGGAACGAGTAAAGAGACTTGCCGTAACGAGATTGAACAAGGTATCGGTATACCGATGATCGAATCTCGGGCAAGTACCATACTGATAGACAAAGGGAACCGAATACGGGATTGATTGAATCCTTGACATCGTGGTTCATCCGATGAGATCAGCGTGGAACATGTGGGAACCAACATGGGTATCCAGATCCCGTTGTTGGTTATTGGCCGGAGAGATGTCTCGGTCATGTCTGCATGGTTCCCGAACCCGTAGGGTCTACACACTTAAGGTTCGATGACGCTAGGGTTATAGGGAATGTAGTACGTGGTTACCGAATGTTGTTCGAAGTTCCGGATGAGATCCCGGACGTCACGAGGAGTTCCAGAATGGTCCGGAGGTAAAGATTTATATATGGGAAGTCCCGTTTTGGTCACCGGAATGATTTCGGGGGTCACCAGTATTGTACCGGGACCACCAGAAGGTGTCCGGGGGTCCACCGGGTGGGGCCACCTGCTCGGTGGGCCAAGTGGACCAAGTGAAGGGGGGAACCAGCCCCTGGTGGGCTGGTGCCCCCCCCCAAGGGCCCAAGGCGCCTAGGGTTTGGGGGAACCGTAAAGGGGGGGGGGGCGCCCCCCTTGCCTTGGGGGGCAAGGCATCCCCCTGGCCGCCGCCCCCTCCTCAGATCCAATCTGAGGGGGTTGGCCCCCCTCTCCATGGCCCCTATATATATGTGGGGGGTGCGAGGGCAGCCGAACCGAAGTCCTGGCGCAGCCCTCCCCCTCTCCCTACTACTCCTCCTCTCCCGCTGTGCTTGGCGAAGCCCTGCAGGATTGCCACGCTCCTCCATCACCACCACGCCGTCGTGCTGCTGCTGAACGGAGTCTTCCCCAACCTCTCCCTCTCTCCTTGCTGGATCAAGGTGCGAGAGACGTCACCGGGCTGCACGCGTGTTGAACGCGGAGGCACCGCTGTTCGGTGCTTAGATCGGATTCGGCCACGATCTGAATCGCTTCGTGTACGACTGCACCGACCCTGTTCTTGTAACGCTTCCGCGTCGCGATCTTCAAAGGTATGAAGATGCACTCCCCTCTCGTTGCTAGTAGACTCCATAGATAGATCTTGGTTATGCGTAGGATTTTTTTTTGATTTTCTGCAACGATCCCCAACAGTGGCATCATGAGCTAGGTTTATGCGTAGTTACTATGCACGAGTAGAACACAAGTTGTTGTGGGCGTAGATCATGTCAATTTACTTGCCGCTACTAGTCTTATCTTGATTTGGCAGCATCATGGGATGAAGCGGCCCGGACCGACCTTACACGTACGCTTACGTGAGACAGGTTCCACCGACTCACATGCACTAGTTGCATAAGGTGGCTAGCAGGTGTCTGTCTCTCCCACTTTAGTCAGATCGGATTCGATGAAAAGGGTCCTTATGAAGGGTAAATAGAAATTGGCATATCACGTTGTGGTTTTTGCGTAGGTAAGAAACGTTCTTGCTAGAAACCTATAGTAGCCACGTAAAAACTTGCAACAACAATTAGAGGACGTCTAACTTGTTCTTGCAGCATGTGCCGTGTGATGTGATATGGCCAAAAGGATGTGATGAATGATATATATATATGTGATGTATGAGATTGATCATGTTCTTGTAATAGGAATCACGACTTGCATGTCGATGAGTATGACAATCGGCAGGAGCCATAGGAGTTGTCTTATTTTATTGTATGACCTGCATGTCATTGAAAACGCCATGTAATTACTTTACTTCATTGCTAACCGTTAGCCATAGTAGTAGAAGTAATGTTTAGCGAGACAACTTCATGAAGACACAATGATGGAGATCATGATGATGGAGATCATGGTGTCATGCCGGTGACAATGATGATCATGGAGCCCCGAAGATGAAGATCAAAAGGAGCAAAATAATATTGGCCATATCATGTCACTATTTGATTGCATGTGATGTTTATCATGTTTTACATCTTATTTGCTTAGAACGACCGTAGTAAATAAGATGATATCTCACTAAAATTTCAAGAATTGTGTTCCCCCTAACTGTGCACCGTTGCTAAGGTTCGTTGTTCCGAAGCACCACGTGATGATCGGGTGTGATAGGCTCTAACGTTCGCATACAACGGGTGTAAGCCAGATTTACACACGCAATACACTTAGGGTTCACTTGACGAGCCTAGCATGTACAAACATGGCTCGGAACACGGAAGACCGAAAGGTCGAACATGAGTCATATAGAAGATACGATCAACATAAAGATGTTCACCGTTGATGACTAGTCCGTCTCACATGATGATCGGACACGGCCTAGTCGATTCGGATCATGTATCACTTGGATGACTAGAGAGATGTCTATCTGAGTGGGAGTTCATTAAATTTGTTTAGATGAACTTAATTGTCATGAAAATAGTCTAAAATCTTTACAATATGTCTTGTAGATCCAATGGCCCACGCTAATGTTGCTCTCAACTTCAGCGCGTTCCTTGAGAAAACCAAGCTGACGATGGTAGCAACTATACGGATTGGGTCCGTAACATGAGAATCATCCTCATAGCTGCCAAGAAAGCATATGTCCTTGAAGCACCGCTAGGTGATGCACCTGTTTTCCCAGCAACTCAAGACGTTATGAACGACTGACAGTCGCGTAGTGATGATTACTCCCTGGTTCAGTGCAGCATGCTTTACAGCTTAGAATCGGGGCTCCAAAAGCGTTTTGAGCAGCACTGAGCATATGAGATGTTCCAAGAGCTGAAAATGATTTTCCAAGCTCATGCCCGAGTCGAGAGATATGAAGTCTCCGACAAGTTCTACAGTTGTAAGATGGAGGAGAATAGTTTTGTCAGCGAGCATATACTCAAAATGTCTGGGTTGCACAACCGCTTGTCTCAGCTGGGAATTAATCTCCAAGATGACGCGGTTGTTGACATAATCCTTCAGTCGCTCCCACCTAGCTATAAGAGCTTTGTGATGAACTTCAATATGCAAGGGATGGAGAAGTCCATTCCCGAGGTGATTCAATGCTGAAATCAGCGGAGGTGGAGATCAAGAAAGAACATCAAGTGTTGATGGTGAATAAAACCACTAAGTTCAAGAAAGGCAAGGGTAAGAAGAACTTCAAGAAGGACGGCAAAGGAGTTGCCGCGCCACGTAAGCCAGTTGCCGGGAAGAAGACAAAGAATGGACCCAAGTATGAGACTGAGTGCTTTTATTGCAAGGGAACGGGTCACTGGAAGTGGAACTGCCCCAAATACTTAGCAGATAAGAAGGCCGACAATGTCAAAGGTATATGTGATATACATGTTATTGATGTATACCTTACCAGCACTCGTAGTAGCTCCTGGGTATTTGATACCGGTGCAGTTGCTCACATTTGTAACTCAAAGCAGGAGCTGCGGAATAAGCGGAGACTGGCGAAGGACGAGGTGACGATGCGCGTCGGGAATGGTTCCAAGGTCGATGTGATCGCCGTCGGCACACTACCTCTGCATCTAACTTCGGGATTAGTTTTAAACCTCAATAATTGTTATTTAGTACCAGCTTTGAGCATGAACATTGTATCTGGATCTCGTTTAATGCGAGATGGCTACTAATTTAAATCCGAGAATAATGTTGTTCTATTTATATGAGAGAAATGTTTTATGGTCATGCCTCGCTGGTCAATGGTTTATTCTTAATGAATCTCGAATGTGATGTTACACATATTCATAGTGTGGATGCCAAAAGATGTAAGGTTGATAATGATAGTCTCACATACTTGTGGCACTGCCGCCTTGGTCATATTGGTGTCAAACGTATGAAGAAGCTCCATGCAGATGGACTTTTGGAGTCTCTTGATTATGAATCATTTGACACGTGTGAACCATGCCTCTTGGGCAAGATGACCAAAAATCCGTTCTTCGAAACAATGTAGCGAGCAACCAACTTGTTGGAAATCATACATACCGATGTGTGTGGTCCAATGTGAAGGAAATATGCCCTAGAGGCAATAATAAAGTTGTTATTTATATTTCCTTATATCATGATAAATGTTTATTATTCATGCTAGAATTGTATTAACCGGAAACTTAGTACATGTGTGAATACATAGACAAAACAGAGTGTCCCTAGTATGCCTCTACTAGACTAGCTCATTGATCAAAGATGGCTATGTTTCCTAACCATAGACATGAGTTGTCATTTGATCAACGGGATCACATCATTAGGAGAATGATGTGATGGACTAGACCCATCCGTTAGCATAGCACTATGATCGTTTAGTTTTACTGCTATTGCTTTCTTCATGACTTATACATGTTCCTATGACTATGAGATTATGCAACTCCCGAATACCGTAGGAACACCTTGTGTGCTATCAAACGTCACAACGTAACTGGGTGATCATAAAGATGCTCTACAGGTGTCTCCGAAAGTATTCGTGGCGTTGGCATAGATCAAGATTAGGATTTGTCACTCCGAGTGTCGGAGAGGTATCTCTGGGCCCTCTCGGTAACACACATCATAATAAGCCTTGCAAGCAAAAGACTAATGAGTTAGTCACGAGACGATGTGTTACGAAACGAGTAAAGAGACTTGCCGGTAACGAGATTGAACTAGGTATAGAGATACCGACGATCGAATCTCGGGCAAGTAACATACCGATGACAAAAGGAACAACGTATGTTGTTATGCGGTTTGACCGATAAAGATCTTCATAGAATATGTAGGAGCCAGTATGAGCATCCAGGTTCCGCTATTGGTTATTGACCGGAGATGAGTCTCGGTCATGTCTACATAGTTCTTGAACCCGTAGGGTCCGCACGCTTAACGTTTGATGACGATCGGTATTATGAGTTTATGAGTATTGATGTACCGAAGGTAGTTCGGAGTCCCGGATGAGATCACAGACATGACGAGGAGTCTCGGAATGTCCGAGACATAAAGATTGATATATTGGACGACTATATTCGGACACCGGAAGTGTTCCGGAAAAGTTTCGGATTTAACTGGATTGCCGGAGGGGGTTACCGGAACCCCCTACGAGGGGGGATGGTCCATAGTGGGCCTTGAGGAAAGGAGAGAGGCAGCCCATAGAGGCTGGCCGGCGCCCCACCTAGGGATCCTAGTTGGACTAGGATTGGGGGGGCGCCACCTCTCCCTCTTTTCCTTTCCCTCTCTTCCTTCTTGATGGACTCCTACTAGGAATAGGATTGCAATCCTATTCCTAGTAGGATTGCCCTAGCCGCACCATAGGAGGCCGGCCGACCCTCCCCTCTTGCTCCTTTATATACGGGGGCAGGGGGCACCCAAAGACACACAAGTTGAATTGTTCCAGCCGTGTACGGTGCCCCCCTCCACAGAAACACACCTCGGTCATACCGTCGCAGTGCTTAGGCGAAGCCCTGCGCCGGTAGATACATCATATCTGTCACCACGCCGTCGTGCTGACGAAACTCTCCCGTGAAGCTCAACTGGATCAAGAGCTCGTGGGACGTCATCAAGCTGAACGTGTGCTGAACGCGGAGGTGCCGTACGTTCGGTGCTTGATCGGTTGAATCGCGAAGAAGTTCGACTACATCAACCGCGTCACTTGACGCATCCGCTTCCGGTCTACGAGGGTACGTAGACACACTCTTCCCTCTCGTTGCTATGCATCTGGTAGATAGATCTTGCGTGATCGTAGGAAAATTTTTAAATACTACGTTCCCCAACAGTGGTATCAGAGCCAGGTCTATGCGTAGATGATATGCACGAGTAGAACACAATGAGTTGTGGGCGATACTAGTCATACTGCTTACCAGCATGTCATACTTTGCTTCGGCGGGATTGTGAGATGAAGCGGCCCGGACCGACATTACGCGTACGCTTACGCGAGACTGGTTTCACCGTTATGAGCACTCGTTGCTTAAAGGTGACTGGCGGGTGTCTGTCTCTCTCACTTTAGCTGAATCAAGTGTGGCTACGCCCGGTCCTTGTGAAGGTTAAAACAGCACATACTTGACGAAACATCGTTGTGGTTTTGTATGCGTAGGTAAGAACGGTTCTTGCTAAGCCCGTAGCAGCCACGTAAAACTTGCAACAACAAAGTAGAGGACGTGTAACTTGTTTTTGCAGGGCATGTTGTGATGTGATATGGTCAAGACATGATGAGTTATACGGTTTTGTATGAGATGATCATGTTTTGTAATGTTATCGGCAACTGGCAGGAGCCATATGGTTGTCGCTTTATTGTATGAAATGCAATCGCCATGTAATTGCTTTACTTTATCACTAAGCGGTAGCGATAGTCGAGGAAGCAATAGTTGGCGAGACAACAACGATGCTACGATGGAGATCAAGGTGTCGCGCCGGTGACGAAGGCGATCATGAAGGTGCTTTGGAGATGGAGATCAAAAGCACAAGATGATGATGGCCATATCATGTCACATATTTTGATTGCATGTGATGTTTATCTTATTATGCTTCTTATTTTGCTTAGAACGACGGTAGCATTATAAGATGACCCCTTACTAAATTTCAAGGTATAAGTGTTCTCCCTGAGTATGCACCGTTGCGAAAGTTCGTCGTGCCGAGACACCACGTGAGGATCGGGTGGGATAAGCTCTACGTTCAAATACAACGGGTGTAAGCCAGTTTTGCACACGCAGAATACTCGGGTTAAACTTGACGAGCCTAGCATATGCAGATATGGCCTCGGAACACTGGAGACCGAAAGGTCGAGCGTGAATCATATAGTAGATATGATCAACATAAGATGTTCACCATTGAAACTACTCCATCTCACGTGATGATCGGACATGGTTTAGTTGATTTGGATCACGTGATCATTTAGATGACCGGAGGGATGTCTATCTAAGTGGGAGTTCTTAAGTAATATGATTAATTGAACTTTAATTTATCATGAACTTAGTCCTGGTAGTATTAGCATATCTATGTTGTAGATCAATAGCTCGCGATGTTGCTCCACGTTTATTTTTTATATGTTCCTAGAGAAAACCAAGTTGAAAGATGTTAGTAGCAATGATGCGGAATTGTTCCGTGAACTGAGGATTATCCTCATTGCTGCACAGAAGAATTATGTCCTTGATGCACCGCTAGGTGACAGACCTATTGCACGAGCAGATGTAGACGTTATGAACGTTTTGACAAAAGCTCGGTATGATGACTACTTGATAGTTTAAGTGCACCATGCTTTATGGCTTAGAACCGGGACTTCAAAAACGTTTTGAACGCCACGGAGCATATAAGATGTTCCAAGAGTTGAAATTAGTATTTCATACTCATGCCCGTGTCGAGAGGTATAAGACCTCTGATAGTACTTTGCCTACAAGATGGAGGAGAATAGCTCAACCGGTGAGCATGTGCTCAGATTGTCTGGGTACTGCAATTGCTTGAATCAAGTGGGAGTTAATCCTCCAGATAAGATAGTAATTGACAAAGTTCTCTAGTCACTATCACCAAGTTAGTAGAACTTCGTGATGAACTATAATATGCAAGGGATGACGAAAGTAATTCCCGAGCTCTTCACGATGCTGAAATCGGCGAAGGTAGAAATCAAGAAAGAGCATCAAGTGTTGATGGTTAACCAGACCACTTGTTTCAAGTAAAGGGCAAAGGGATAGAAGGGGAACTTCAAGAAGAATGACAAGCAAGTTGTCACTCCCGTGAAGAAACCCAAAGCTAAAACTCAAGCCTGAAACTAAGTGCTTCTACTGCAAAGGAAATGGTCACTAGAAGTGGAACTGCCCTAGATATTTGGCAGATAAGAAGGATGGCAAAGTGAACAAAGGTATATTTGATATACAGATTATTGATGTGTATTTTACTAGTGTTCATAGCAACCCCTCGGTATTTGATATTGGTTCAGTTGCTAAAGAGTAGTAACTCGAAATGGGAGTTGCATAATGAGCAGAAACTGGTTAAAGGATGAAGTGACGATGTGTATTGGAAGTAGTTCCAAGATTGATATGATCATCATCGCACACTCCCTACACTTTAGGGATTAGTGTTGAACCTAAATAAGTGTTATTTGGTGTTTGTGTTGAGCATGAATATGATTTGATCATGTTTATTGCAATACGGTTATTCATGTAAGTTAGAGAATAATTGTTGTTCTGTTTACATGAATAAAACCTTCTATGGTCATACACCCAATGAAAATGGTTTGTTGGATCTCGATCGTGTGATATACATATTCATAATATTGAAGCCAAAAGATGCAAGGTTAATAATGATAGTGCAACTTATTTGTGGCACTGCCGTTTAGGTCATATTGGTGTAAAGCACATGAAGAAACTCCATAGTGATGGACTTTTGGAATCACTTGATTATGAATCACTTGGTGCTTGCGAACCATGCCTCATGGGCAAGATGACTAAAATTCCGTTCTCCGGAACCGTGGAGCGAGCAACAGAGTTGTTGGAAATCATACATACTGATGTATGCGGACCAATGAGTGTTGAAGCTCGCGGCAGGTATCGTTATTTTCTGACCTTCACTGATGATTTAAGCAGATATGGGTATATCTACTTAATGAAGCACACGTCTAAAACATTTGAAAAGTTCAAAGAATTTTAGAGTGAAGTAGAGAATCATCGTAACAAGAAAATAAAGTTTCTACGATCTGATCGTGGAGGATAATATTTGAGTTACGAGTCTGGTCTTCATTTGAAACAATGTGGAATAGTTTCACAACTCACGCCACCTGGAACACCACAGTGTAATGGTGTGTCCGAACGTCATAAATGTACTTTATTAGATATGGTGCGATCGATGATGTCTCTTACTGATCTACCACTATCACTTTTGGGGTTATGCATTAGAGACAGCTACATTCACGTTAAATAGGGCACCATCTAAATCCGTGGAGATGACACCGTATGAACTCTGGTTTGACGAGAAACCTAAGCTGTCATTTCTTTAAGTTTGGGACTGCGATGCTTATGTGAAAAAGTTTCAACATGATAAGCTCGAACCCAAATCGGAGAAGTAAATATTCATAGGATACCCAAAAAGAAACTGTTGGGTACACCTTCTATCACAGATCCGAAGGCAAGGTCTTTGTTGCTTAGAGTGGATCCTTTCTAGAGAAGGAGTTTCTCTCGAAAGAAGTGAGTGGGAGGAAAGTAGAACTTGATGAGGTAATTGTACCTTCTCCCGAATTGGAAGGTAGTACATCACAGAAACTCGTTCCAGTGATTCCTACACCAATTAGTGAGGAAGCTAATGATGATGATCATGAAACTTCAGATCAAGTTTCTGCTGAACTTCGTAGATCAACCAGAGTTCGTTCCGCACCAGAGTGGTACGGCAACCCAGTTCTGGAAGTCATGTTACTGGACCATGATGAACCTACGAACTATGAGGAAGCGACGATGAGCCCAGATTCCGCAAAAATGGCTTGAGGCCATGAAATCTGAGATGGGATCCATGTATGAGAACAAAGTATGGACTTTGGTTGACTTGCCCGATGATCGGCAGGCCATCGAAAATAAATGGATCTTCAAGAGGAAGACCGACGCAAACGGTAATGTTACTATTTACAAAGCTCGACTTGTTGCGAAAGGGTTTCGACAAGTTCAAGGAGTTGACTACGATGAGACTTTCTCACCTGTAGCGATGCTTAAGTCTGTCCGAATCATGTTAGCAATTGCCGCATTTTATGAAATCTGGCAAATGGATAACAAAACTGCATTCTTTAATGGACTTATTAAAGAAGACTTGTATATGATGCAACCAGAAGGTTTTGTCAATCCTAAAGGAGCTAACAAAATGTGCAAGCTCCAGTGATCCATCAATGGACTGGTGCAAGCATCTCGGAGTTGGAATATACGCTTTGATAAGTTGATCAAAGCATATAGATTTATACAGACTTGCGGTGAAGCCTGTATTTACAAGAAGTGAGTGGGAGCACTACAACCTTTCTGATAAGTATATGTGAGTGACATATTGTCGATCGGAAATGATGTAGAATTTTCTGGAAAGCATAAAGGAGTGTTTGAAAGGAGTTTTTCAAAGAAAGACCTTGGTGAAGCTGCTTACATATTGGGCATCAAGATCTATAGAGATAGATCAAGACGCTTGATAAGACTTTCGATGAGTACATACCTTGATAAGATTTTGAAGTAATTCAAAATGGATCAGTCAAAGAAGGAGTTCTTACCTAACTTGTAAGGTGTGAAGTTGAGTAAGACTCAAAGCCAGACCACGGCAGAAAAATATAGAGAGAATGAAAGTCATTCCCTATGCCTCAGCCATAGGTTCTATAAAGTATGCCATGCTGTGTACCAAACATGTTGTGTACCTTGCCATGAGTTTGTCAAGGGGGTACAATAGTGATCCAGGAGTAGATCACTGCACAGCGGTCAAAATTATCCTTAGTAATTGGATGACTAAGGAAATGTTTCTCGATTATGGAGGTGATAAAGAGTTCGTCGTAAAGGGTTACGTCGATGCAAGCTTTGACACTAAATCCAGATGACTCTAAGTATCAATCTGGATGCATATTGAAAGTGGGAGCAATTAGCTGGAGTAGCTCCATGCAGAGCATTGTAGACATAGAAATTTGCGAAATACATACGGATCTAAATGTGACAGACCCGTTGACTAAACTTCTCTCACAAGCAAAACATGATCACACCTTATTACTCTTGGGTATTAATCACATAGCGATGTGAACTAGATTATTGACTCTAGTAAACCCTTTGGGTGTTGGTCACATGGCGATGTGAACTATGGGTCTTATTCACATAACGATGTGAACTATCGGTATTAAATCACATGGCGATGTGAGCTAGATTATTGACTCTAGTGCAAGTGGGAGACTGAAGGAAATATGCCCTAGAGGCAATAATAAAGTTGTTATTTATATTTCCTTATATCATGATAAATGTTTATTATTCATGCTAGAATTGTATTAACCGGAAACTTAGTACATGTGTGAATACATAGACAAAACAGAGTGTCCCTAGTATGCCTCTACTAGACTAGCTCATTGATCAAAGATGGTTATGTTTCCTAACCATAGACATGAGTTGTCATTTGATCAACGGGATCACATCATTGGGAGAATGATCTGATGGACTAGACCCATCCGTTGGCATAGCACTATGATCGTTTAGTTTTACTGCTATTGCTTTCTTCATGACTTATACATGTTCCTATGACTATGAGATTATGCAACTCCCGAATACCGTAGGAACACCTTGTGTGCTATCAAACGTCACAACGTAACTGGGTGATCACAAAGATGCTCTACAGGTGTCTCCGAAAGTATTCGTGGCGTTGGCATAGATCAAGATTAGGATTTGTCACTCCGAGTGTCGGAGAGGTATCTCTGGGCCCTCTCGGTAACACACATCATAATAAGCCTTGCAAGCAAAAGACTAATTAGTTAGTCACGAGATGATGTGTTACGGAACGAGTAAAGAGACTTGCCGGTAACGAGATTGAACTAGGTATAGAGATACCGACGATCGAATCTTGGGCAAGTAACATACCGATGACAAAAGGAACAACGTATGTTGTTATGCGGTTTGACCGATAAAGATCTTCGTAGAATATGTAGGAGCCAATATGAGCATCCAGGTTCCGCTATTGGTTATTGACCGGAGATGAGTCTCGGTCATGTCTACATAGTTCTCGAACCCGTAGGGTCCGCACGCTTAACGTTTGATGACGATCGGTATTATGAGTTTATGAGTATTGATGTACCGAAGGTAGTTCGGAGTCCCGGATGAGATCATGGACATGACAAGGAGTCTCGGAATGTCCGAAACATAAAGATTGATATATTGGACGACTATATTCGGACACCGGAAGTGTTCCGGAAAAGTTTCGGATTTAACTGGATTGCCGGAGGGGGTTACCGGAACCCCCTACGAGGGGGGATGGTCCATAGTGGGCCTTGAGGAAAGGAGAGAGGCAGCCCATAGAGGTTGGCCGGCGCCCCACCTAGGGATCCTAGTTGGACTAGGATTGGGGGGGCGCCACCTCTCCCTCTTTTCCTTTCCCTCTCTTCCTTCTTGATGGACTCCTACTAGGAATAGGATTGCAATCCTATTCCTAGTAGGATTGCCCTAGCCGCGCCATAGGAGGCCGGCCGGCCCTCCCCTCTTGCTCCTTTATATACGGGGGCAGGGGGCACCCAAAGACACACAAGTTGAATTGTTCCAGCCGTGTACGGTGCCCCCCTCCACAGAAACACACCTCGGTCATACCGTCGCAGTGCTTAGGCGAAGCCCTGCGCCGGTAGATACATCATATCTGTCACCACGCCGTCGTGCTGACGAAACTCCCCCGTGAAGCTCAACTGGATCAAGAGCTCGTGGGACGTCATCAAGCTGAACGTGTGCTGAACGCGGAGGTGCTGTACGTTCGGTGCTTGATCGGTTGAATCGCGAAGAAGTTCGACTACATCAACCGTGTCACTTGACGCTTCCGCTTCCGGTCTACGAGGGTACGTAGACACACTCTTCCCTCTCGTTGCTATGCATCTGGTAGATAGATCTTGCGTGATCGTAGGAAATTTTTTAAATACTACGTTCCCCAACACAATGAGTGTTGAAGCTCGCGGTGGCTATCGTTATGTTCTCACCCTCACAGATGACTCAAGTAGATATGGGTATGTCTACTTGATGAAACACAAGTCTGAGACCTTTGAAAAGTTCAAGGAATTTCAAAATGAGGTTGAGAATCAACGTGATAGAAAAATAAAGTTCATATGATCAGATCATGGAGGAGAATATTTAAGTCACGAATTTGGCACGCACCTAAGGAACTGTAAAATTGTTTCACAATTGACGCCGCCTGGAACACCTGGCGTAATGGTGTGTCCGAATGTCGTAATCGTACTCTGTTGGACATGGTACGATCTATGATGTCTCTTATCGATTTACCGCTATCATTCTGGAGTTATGCTTTAGAGACTGCTGCATTCACTTTAAATAGGGCACCGTCTAAGTCCGTTGAGACGACACCGTATGAACAATGGTTTGGGAAGACACCTAAGTTGTCGTTTCTAAAAGTTTGGGGATGTGATGCTTATGTCAAGAAACTACAACCTGAAAAGCTCGAACCCAAATCGGAAAAATGCGTCTTCATAGGATACCCTAAGGAAACTATAGGGTATACCTTCTACCTCGGATCCGAAGGCAAGGTCTTTGTTGCCAAAAATGGATCCTTTCTGGAGAAAGAGTTTCTCTCGAAAGAAGTAAGTGGGAGGAAAGTGGAACTTGATGAAGTGATTGTCACCCCTTCCAAACCGGAAAGTAGCGCAGCGCAGGAAGATGTTTCTGTGGTGCCAGCACCGACTAGGGAGGAAGTTAATGATAATGATCATGAAGCTTCAGATCAAGTTACAGCTGAACTTCGTAGGTCCACAAGGACACGTTCCACACCAGAGTGGTACGGTAACCCTCTCATGGAAATCATGTTGTTAGACAATGGTGAACCTTCGAACTTTGAAGAAGCGATGGCAGGCCCGGACTCCAACAAATGGCTTGAAGCCATGAAATCTGAGATAGGATCCATGTATGATAACAAAGAATGGACTTTGGTGTACTTGCCCGATGATCGGCAACCCATAGAAAATAAATGGATCTTTAAGAAGAAGCCTGACGCGGATGGTATCTATAAGGCTCGGCTTGTCGCTAAAGGTTATCGACAAGTTCAAGGGATTGACTACGATGAGACTTTTTCTCCCATAGCGATGCTGAAGTATGTCCGAATAATGTTAGCAATTGCCGCGTTCTATGATTATGAGATATGGAAAATGGACGTCAAAACGGCATTCCTTAATGGCTTCCTTAAGGAAGAACTGTATATGATGCAGCCGGAAGGTTTTGTCGATCCTGAGAATGCTAACAAGGTATGCAAGCTCCATCGCTCCATCTATGGGTTGGTGCAAGCATCTCGGAGTTGGAACATTCGCTTTGATGAGGTGATCAATGCGTTTGGATTTATACAGACTTGGGGAGAAGCTTGTATTTACAAGAAAGTGAGTGGGAGCTCTATGGCATTTCTCATACTATATGTGGATGACATATTGCTGATGGGAAATGATGTAGAACTCTTGGAAAGCATAAAGGCCTACTTGAATAAATGTTTTTCAATGAAGGACCTTGGAGAAGCTGCTTACATATTAGGCATCAAGATCTATAGAGATAGATCGAGACGCCTCATTGGTCTTTCACAAAGCACATACCTTGACAAGATATTGAAGAAGTTCAATACGGATCAGTCCAAGAAAGGGTTCTTGCCTGTATTGCAAGGTATGAGATTGAGCACAGCTCAATGCCCGACCTCGGCAGAAGATAGAGAAAAGATGAGTGTCATCCCCTATGCCTCTGCCATAGGTTCTATTATGTATGCCATGCTGTGTACCAGACCTGATGTGAACCTTGCCATAAGTTTGGTGGGGAGGTACCAAAGTGATCCCGGTATGGAACACTGGACAGCGGTCAAGAACATCCTGAAGTATCTGAAAAGGACTAAGGATATGTTTCTCATTTATGGAGGTGACGAAGAGCTCATCGTAAAGGGTTACGTCGATGCTAGCTTTGACACAGATCTGGATGACCCCAAGTCACAAACCGGATACGTGTATATTTTGAATGGAGGGGCAATCGGCTGGTGCAGTTGCAAGCAAAGCGTCATGGCGACATCTACATGTGAAGCGGAGTACATAGCTGCTTCCGAAGCATCGCATGAAGGAGTCTGGATGAAGGAGTTCATCACCGACCTAGGTGTTATTCCAGGCGCGTCGGGCCCGATGACTCTCTTCTGTGACAACACTGGAGCTATTGCCATTGCCAAGGAGCCCAGGTTTCACAAGAAGACCAAGCACATCAAGCGCCGTTTCAACTCCATCCGGAATTATATTCAAGATGGGGACATAGATATTTGTAAAGTGCATACGGATCTGAATGTCGTAGATCCGTTGACTAAACCTCTTCCACGAGCAAAACATGATCAACACCAGAACTCTATGGGTGTTCGATTCATCACAATGTAACTAGATTATTGACTCTAGTGCAACTGGGAGACTGTCGGAAATATGCCCTAGAGGCAATAATGAAATGGTTATTATTATATTTCCTTGTTCATGATAATTGTCTATTGTTCATGCTTTAATTGTATTATTCGGAAATAGTAATACATGTGGGAATACATAGACCACAACATGTCCCTAGTGAGCCTCTAGTTGACTAGCTTGTTGATCAATAGATGGTTACGGTTTCATGACCATGGACATTGGATGTCATTGATAACGGGATCACATCATTAAGAGAATGATGTGATGGACAAGACCCAATCCTAAGCCTAGCACAAGATCGTGTAGTTCGTATGCTAAAGCTTTTCCAATGTCAAGTATATGTTCCTTAGACCATGGGGTTGTGCAACTCCCGGATACCGGGAATACTTTGGATGTGCCAAACATCACAACATAACTGGGTGGCTATAAAGGTACACTACGGGTATCTCCGAAAGTATCCGTTGGGTTGGCACGAACCGAGACTGGGATTTGTCACTCCGTATGACGGAGAGGTATCTCTGGGCCCACTCGGTAAGACATCATCGTAATGAGCTCAGTGTGACTAAGGGGTTAGTCACGGGATGATGTGTTACGGAACGAGTAAAGAGACTTGCCGTAACGAGATTGAACAAGGTATCGGTATACCGACGATCGAATCTTGGGCAAGTACCATACTGATAGACAAAGGGAATCAAATACGAGATTGATTGAATCCTTGACATCATGGTTCATCCGATGAGATCAGCGTGGAACATGTGGGAACCAACATGGGTATCCAGATCCCGCTGTTGGTTATTGGCCGGAGAGATGTCTCGGTCATGTCTGCATGGTTCCCGAACCCGTAGGGTGTACACACTTAAGGTTCGATGACGCTAGGGTTATAGGGAATGTAGTACGTGGTTACCGAATGTTGTTCGGAGTTCCGGATGAGATCCCGGACGTCACGAGGAGTTCCGGAATGGTCCGGAGGTAAAGATTTATATATGGGAAGTCCCGTTTTGGTCACCGGAATGATTTCGGGGATCACCGGTATTGTACCGGGACCACCGGAAGGTGTCCACGGGTCCACCGGGTGGGGCCACCTGCTCGGTGGGCCAAGTGGACCAAGTGAAGGGGGGAACCAGCCCCTGGTGGGCTGGTGCCCCCCCCCAAGGGCCCAAGGCGCCTAGGGTTTGGGGGAACCGTAAAGGGGGGGGCGCCCCCCTTGCTTTGGGGGGCAAGGCATCCCCCTGGCTGCCGTCCCCTCCTCAGATCCAATCTGAGGGGGCTGGCCCCCCTCTCCCTGGCCCCTATATATATGTGGGGGGTGGGAGGGCAGCCGAACCGAAGTCCTGGCGCAGCCCTCCCCCTCTCCCTACTACTCCTCCTCTCCCGCGGTGCTTGGCGAAGCCCTGCAGGATTGCCACGCTCCTCCATCACCACCACGCCGTCGTGTTGCTGCTGAACGGAGTCTTCCCCAACCTCTCCCTATCTCCTTGCTGGATCAAGGTGCGAGAGACGTCACCGGGCTGCACGTGTGTTGAACGCGGAGGCACCGTTGTTCGGTGCTTAGATCGGATTCGGCCACGATCTGAATCGCTTCGTGTACGACTGCACCGACCCTGTTCTTGTAACGCTTCCGCGTCGCGATCTTCAAAGGTATGAAGATGCACTCCCCTCTCGTTGCTAGTAGACTCCATAGATAGATCTTGGTTATGCGTAGGATTTTTTTTTGATTTTCTGCAACGATCCCCAAGCCTGAGGGAACCAAGAAGGGCAAGATAAGGGTGAAGATGGAAGGAGAGGCGTCAAGCCTAAGGGAGAAGATGGAGCACATGATGAAGGCAAGATAGGAATTGACAACGAAGACATTGGAGACGAAGCTTCTTATCACCGAGAAGAAGAAAGAGGTCAAGCTTGCACAAGTTGAAGCAAAGCGCAAGGCCGACTTGGAGGAGAGGATGATCAAGCTCAAAGAGGCAAAGGTATGGAAATAACTGATGGTGGAAGAGAAGGAGCACATGATGATGTCCAAGAAGGACATGGATGAAGGCCAATTGCAATGGTGGAAGGACTACAAGGAGGACATCACGGAGAGGAAGAGGATGTTCCGTTGTGCGTCCTCTACTTTTCGAGGTGACACTCCGATGAGTAGTTGTGGCGATGGCGGTGTGGACGACTCCATCGTCGCCTATGGAGATGCTTGATGGAGCCCGCATGTGGTCTAAGAGATGGCGCCGAGATGCAACTTTTTTGGTGATGGTGCCGATGAGAGGGGGAAGATGATGATTTTGTGATGTAAACAATTAAACCATGCATCAATGATTGTCATTTGGTAGTTTGTTTAGAGGTTGATTGTGTTCTTGTAGTCATAAATTGTGAGATGTCAAATGATAGATTTAAAGGTTGGGGTTGAGGCAAAGACTAGAACCCTCAAACCCAACCCTTAAAGCAGTTTAAGGGTTGGGCTTGAGGGTTATAGCCTTTCCCCCTGTTTTTCAACCCTTAAAAGTGCCAAAAACTGGCACTTCTTAACCCTTAAAACTGCTTTAAGGGTTCGAGGGTTCTACTAGACATGCTCTTAGGTCTTTCGAAGGATGACGAGCGAGACCGGTTGAATTTTTAGCTGTTGGGTGCACCCTCTAAGGTTAGAGGCGATATGGGGCAAGTGGTGCAATGTATAGAGATCGTCTCTAAAAGGGGGACGGGGCTTAGAGGTAGCAAAAAGCATACTGTAGGTGTTTTTAGTAACCAGTTGGAACACGCAAGTGTATGCTCTTTCCGCCTCTAAGAGCATCTCCAATCATACGCCCCAGGGGCGAACAAATCGTCGCTTGAGGGTGAACCAGCGATAATTTCGGTGTGGGGGCAATTGGATTCCCAGCTGCTGCTCTCAGGTCGTCGCCAGACGCCCTTTTATAAATATTTTTTGAAACATAGTCGGCCAAAATTAGGCAAACACGACATAGATTCGACGATATTTAGGCATTTCATAGTCTTTTTTTCATATTGAAAACATAATAAAAGGAAAAAAATGATGCTACCGCGCCTACAGGTTGAAGAACTTGCTGAAGGCGTCATAGTCACCGCCGTCGTCATCCTCCTTCTCCTTCTTCACACCGCGGCCGTCCCTGGTGGACCCCTGCCCGGGGTCGCCCTGGCAGACTGGTTTGGCCGGTGGCGGCGCGTCGTCATCGCTGTCATCGAGGACGATGACGCCTCCCTCGTCGTGACCACGGCGGCGAGCGGCGATCTCCTCTAGGACGCGGCGCTGGCGCTCCATATCCAGCCGGGCCCAATCCTCCCACGCCCAGTTCATGGCGGCCTCGTCGTCGAGTGCAGCCATGTCATCGTGCTCGCTCTTCACAGCGACGAGCCCCGACACCGTCTTCAGCTTGACGAGGCGGGAGATAGGAGCCGAGGAGGCACGGCCGCCCTCGTTGATGGCGAGGGCGGTGATGGCATCTCGCCCCTCATTGGTTACCCCAAGTGGAAGGTTGAGATGTAGCGTAGCGGCAAATTTCCCTTGGCAAAGATACCAAGGATCGAATCCCGTGAGACTCCGAGGGTCGACAAGTAGGTGTCAACGGCGCCAGAAACTTAGCGGTTGACGGGACCTGCACACAGATACAGATAACTTTGCTCCCAACGAGTACAGAGAGGTTGTCAATCCCTCCGGCCTTGTTGTTTACAAAGGATCAAACACAAGAGATAATAATGATAGCTATGACTGCAACTAGGAAATAAAAACAGGAAGTAAATAGAAGATGTGATCAGCGGTGGTAATATGGACCGGGGTCCCATGATGTTCACTAGTGATGTCTCTCTCCCAAAAGACGATAAAACAACAAAGCGAGGTAAACAAATTACAACTGGGCAATTGACAGGATTATGTGCGCAAACCAATGATAACTATGCTGCAAAGAAAGGTAGAGGCTCAAAAGCATGGGCGGTACGCCAAGGCAAGTAGACCGAAATCCATCTGCATCTACTACTAATCATCCACCTTGAGATATCTATCCAGAACATCCCGCTGGTATTAAGTTGCGAATCCTAGCCAAAGTGTAAACACCAAGCAACAGACAACTGCATTAAAAGAACTTTGCGTAAAGTAAACAATCCTTGCACCCGCAAGTACAAGCACCGTTGTTTTCTCCCTTGTGGCAACAGCACATCCCCTAGACTCATGTTTCTGTCACTCAAGCTAGTCATCAGGGGGCATGAACCCACAATCAAGCATAACGCTCCCTCTTGGAGTTACTACCTACTACTTGGCCAAAGCAATAAACAGCAACGGAGAACATGCAAGAATTACTCAAGAACAAAGATATAAAAGAGGTGAATCAAATATATTACTCAAACACAATCTGAACATAGTCTCATAATCCATCAGATCCCAGCAAACTCAGCAAAGCAACAGCAGAAAGATTACATATGTGCCTCGATCATGTAGGGCAGCTCACGAGGTCTAAACCATGAAGAGCAAAGAGGGGAGGAGAACATCACATAGCTACTGATCATGGACCCATGGTCCAAGGTGGACTACTCACGACTCATCCGGGAAGCGTCCATGGTGGTGGAGAAGCTCCCGGTGGTGGTTCTCCCCTCCGGCAGGGTGCTGGGAAGAGTTCTCCTGATGCTCCCGATCTTGGAAGCGCTGCGGCGGCGGAACAGAGGCGAGATCGCGAAAAAGGGTTCTGTCCTCGAGGGTTTCGGGACGAGAGGGATATATATGCGAAGGAGGGCAGCCAGAGGCGGAGCATGGGCCCCAGGCGCCCCCCTGGCGCGGCCAGGGGTGGGACCGCGCCAGGTGGCCGCCTGGGTCTCCCCTGGCTCCCCTCTGGCCCATCTTTGGTTCTTCGCGAAGCTTCCTGTACGCTGATTTTTCCTATATTTTTCCTGGAATTTTTGGAGCACTTTTAATATGGGGGAAACCTGAAATAGAAAAACAGCAGAAAATAGGAACTGGCACTGTGGTGCACTGAGTTAATAGGTTAGTCCAAATATGATCAAAAGTGTATGGAAGTGCATCAATATCATAGCAATATCACACAAAAGAAGCATGGAGAAAGCAGAAATTATAGATACGTTTTGGACGTATCATCATCCCCAAGCTTAATTCCTGCTCGTCCTCGAGTAGATAAATGATAACAAGCATAATTTCTGTGGTGACATGCTACTAACCATATAAGAACTTTTTTAAGTAAAGCAATCAAGGCATGTAATTTAATTCAAGTCATAACAAGCAAGAGTCTATATTAGCATTGTAACAAGCAACATAAGAACATAAAGGTGCAAGAGCTCTTGCTGTCCGTGACTCGAATGTCTCCAAATGGTGTTTGCGTGCAAGAAAGGGGATAGGGATATACGAGAGAGTAAAACATAGTTTTTGTATTGTTGAGAACTTAATCTACTAAAGTTTCACACTTGGTCTTCTTTGGAATCTTATCTTGACTCATCCCCAGACCACTAGCCAGGTACAAGTCAAAATGATCCACTCCCTTTCGATATTTTGAGCACTCATGCAATGGATGAGCGTAAGCAAGAAAGTTGACACTTAGGATGGCAAAGAGAGAAAAATGATGAAGGGGGAAGACAAAAAAGGTGTGAAAGGCTCACATCAATGAGGACAATCATAGGCGAGAGAAAGCCAAATGATAGATATGATGTGAGGAGTAGGGATTGCCATGCAACGGATGCACATATGAGCTAAGGTAAGCTCTCCAATGGAACTAGTGTGGGTGCATCCAACTTGCTCGCTCAAGAAGACCTAGAGCTCTTTTGAGGAGGCTCATCATTGGAATATACAAGCCAAGTTCTATAGTGTGAAGGTCCCCACATAGCTATATGCATGAATGATAATCTCTATGGAGTACAAGGTATAAGATGGAGTACGAGTGTGGATCTCTCAAAAGGAATAGTAGTGTGCCCCCTTCTCTCTTTTTATTTCTTTTTCTCTTTTTTCTATATTTTTTTTTGTGGCCTCAATGGCTCTTTCTATTTAACTCTCATTTGTCCTCTTTGGGATCTTTTGATTTTGTCCTCTTTGGGATCTTTTCCTCACTTTAGGGGCAACACTCTATGTATTACAAGAAGTATAGAAGATCTTTCACACTTTACAAAAGTACTCAACATAAAGAAAATGAAACTATCATGATGTATGCAAATGTATGCCTCTGCCGGTGTAGCAGGATATGCAATGATACTAGCGCGTCATGTAGCAATGATTAGGGCAAGGCCCAACTAGCATGCGGCTCATCGATCAAGCAAAAAGCATGTTTGACATGAAGATCAAGTCATGAGAAGATGGATGTTGCATGGAAATGTATCTCGGAAAGGCTATGGAAATGCCTTGATAGGTAGGTATGGTGGCTGTTTTGAGGAAGGATATAATGAGGCTTAGGATGACAGAGCGTATCGTGCCAAGGATTTGGATGCACCGGCGAAGTATGCGCCAAATCTCGAGGTGAGAAAGGGCAATGCACGGTACCGAAGAGGCTAGAAAAATATGGCTAGGTGGAAGTGTCAACTTTCGAATACTCACATTAGTCCGAAGAACTCATGCACTTATTATCGGTAACTCTCAATCTAATTAGGAGGTTCACAAAGAGACAAGTACCCCGAGGAGGAGTGTATGGGGGTTTGGTTATCCTTGCGCATCCTCAACTCATGGTACGTGAGTGTACTCTAATATTCGATCCCTCCAAAGATTAGTGATCCATCTAGTAGCTAAAGTTCTCAACTATTTTGTAGGTTTTCGAAAATAAACACGGATTGCCCAAAATACGACATCTATCACTAATAGGCTAAAGCTCTTGACACCAAAAGTTCAGACATTACTCATGGCAATACCTCAAAACTATTGCAAGTTACTACTAAAATTAAATAGCAACCTCAATTACCTACTTTAAGTTAAGACACACAACTCAGTGCAACAGGCAAACTCTCTTAACAAGATAGACATGAAAACTCAAGAGAGTTCAGCAACCAACTAAACAAAAGCTCTTTAAAAAGAAAAGCATGAAAACTAAGAGCTAAACATGACAACAGCTATGGAAAGACAAAGAACACACACAGCAAAGATAAGCATGAAAATCCTATGTTGTGTTCTAGGTTGAAGTGGAGCGTGTTTCTCTCCCACACAAAGAAAGCTGGGTTCTAACTTGTTATGAACAGCAAGCAAAGCTAAAGAAAACTAAAAAAGGAAACTAAGAGCAAGACGCTCCAAGCATAGCACATAACGCATGAAGTGATAAGAATATAGTGGAACGAAAGACGAACTGATAATTGTTGATGGAGAAGGGGATGCATGGGGGCATCCCCAAGCTTAGATGCTTGAGTCTTCTTGAATATTTCTTGGGGGTGCACGGGGGCTTCCCCAAGCTTGAGCGTTTGACCCTCCTGAATCTTCTTTTATCATCTTCTCTCGCACACTTGAAAACTCCCTTCATACATAACTCATCATAATCTGATTAGCGAGGTTAGTACCCACAATAAAATAATTTTTCCCTACTGGAAATAAAGATAATCTTGAAGAGCTACTGTTTCTCAAGATTGCCAAAAGGTTTTTGCAAAGAAAAACCAAGCTCAAGGTTTGCAAAACGAAGAAAAGGCAAAACAGGACAGAATCTGTGAAAAAACAGACCAGCAGGTAGTAAATAATTTTTTCGGGGCACTTCTGCAACTCAAATCAAAAAACTCAGAACAGACGCTCGAAAGCCAATTGTATAGAGCACGCTGTCAAAAAAATTCAGATCAAAAAGATGATCTGGTGATTTTATTCGAATTTTTCTGTCCAAGGACAGAATCTGTTTTCTGGACAGCACGTCACAACTTTTGAACTTTCTTGCAATCGGAGGCTAAACTTGGCACAAAGCTGAAAAGAAAAGATACAATGATGATGCTACTGTAGTAACAAACATCAAGACACAACAAAAGCAAAATAAAACCTAATTCGTTGTGGGCTGCCTCCCAAAAGCGCTTTCTTTTATGCCTTTAAGCTAGGCTTGATGCAAAAAGAGAAGATCAAGTTTTATCAAGAGTAAGAGAATAGCTAGCCCGTGTAACGGACTCAAAAGGCAACTTAATATTCTTTCTAGGGAAGTGTTCCATCCCTTTCTTGAGAGGGAATTGGAATTTTATATTCCCCTCTTTCATGTCAATGATAGCACCAACGGTGCGAAGAAAAGGATGTCCCAAAATAATTGGACATGAAGGTTCACATTCAATATCCATAATAGTAAAATCAACGGGAACATATTTGTCATTGACAATGATAAGAACATCGTCGATCTTCCCCAAAGGTTTCTTTACGGAAGAATCAACAAGACGAACACCAAAAGAACAAGGATCAAAAGGTTTCAATTCAAACATATCATACATTCTTTTGGGCATAACGGAGGTACTAGCTCCAACATCACATAAAGCATAGCAAGAGAAGTTATTCAACTTAATTTTAATCATAGGATCCCAACTATCTTCTAGCTTTCTAGGTATAGAGGCTTCTACCCTAAGCTTCTCCTCCCTAGCTTTGATAAGAGCATTAGTGATATGCTTTGAAAAGTTTAGCCATCATCCTAATGTTTTCATTAATTTGCACTTGAATAGCATTCATAGGAGTGGTCTTCCTCTCCTCAAGAGGAGAAGTTCTAATTTTAAGCAACTCTACCTCATGGGCTAAATTGTCTACCTTCGAAGAGAGATTATCTAGTTTGTCTAATTTTTCTTCTACACTCTTATTGAAGGCCTTTTGGGTAGTGATGAAGTCTTTAAGTATAATCTCTAGTTCAGAAGTGGAGTTCTTGGTGCTAGGATAAGCATTGTTGTTCCCATAGGAATTAGAGGGGAACGGTCTAGGGTTGCTACCAAAATTACTCCTATGAGCATTGTTATTGAAATTGTTTCTAGAGATAAAGTTCACATCTACTTGATCTTGAGCAATCAAAGAATTTAAAGGAACATCATGAGGATCAATAGAAGATTGCTTGGAAAGTAGAGACATGATCAAGTCAACTTTTTTATTTAGGGAGGAAATCTCCTCGACAGAGTTTACCTTCCTACCTGTTGGAGCACGTTCGGTGTGCCATTGGGAATAATTGGTCATCATCTCGTCGAGAAGCTTCGTGGCAGCACCAAGTGTAGTTGACATAAAGGTTCCTCCCGCGGCTGAATCTAACAAGTTCCACGAGGTAAAGTTCAAGCCTGCATAAAAAGTTTGGATAACCATCCAAGTAGTCAAACCATGAGTAGGGCAGTTCTTGACAAGAGATTTCATGCATTCCCAAGCTTGGGCAACGTGTTCATTATCCAATTGTTTAAAATTCATTATGTTACTTCTTAGTTGGATAATTTTAGCAGGGGGATAGTACTTCCCAATAAAGGCATCCTTGCACTTGTCCCAAGAATCTATACTATTCCTAGGCAAGGATTGAAACCAGATTTTAGCTCCTCCTCTCAAGGAGAAAGGAAAAAGCTTAAGCTTAACAATATCACCATCTACTTCCTTGTACTTTTGCATATCACAGAGCTCAACAAAATTATTTAAGTGCAAAGCAGCATCATCTCCAGCACCGGAGAATTGATCTTTCATAACTAGGTTCAATAAAGCAGGTTTAATCTCATAAGAAGGTGCTGAAGTGGCAGGTGTAGCAATAGGCGTGCAGATAAAGTCATTGTTGTTATGACTAGTGAAGTCACACAACTTGGTGTTCTCGGTGGAACCCATAGCAGCAGCAAACAAGATAACTATTTTTGTGATGTTTGGTAAGGGACACTAAAGCAAAAATTGAAAGGTAAACTAACAAGACTAAAAAGCAAAGATAAAAGATAGCGTGCAACTCCCCTATCTTGAAGAGTGGAGTCCCCGGCAACGGCGCCAGAAACTTGCTTGATGGCTTCTCGCCCCTCGTTGGTTACCCCAAGTGGAAGGTTGAGATGTAGCGTAGCGGCAAATTTCCCTTGGCAAAGATACCAAGGATCGAATCCTGTGAGACTCCGAGGGTCGACAAGTAGGTGTCAACGGCGCCAGAAACTTAGCGGTTGACGGGACCTGCACACAGATACAGATAACTTTGCTCTCAACGGGTACAGAAAGGTTGTCAATCCCTCCGGCCTTGTTGTTTACAAATGATCAAACACAAGAGATAATAATGATAGCTATGACTGCAACTAGGAAATAAAAACATGAAGTAAATAGAAGATGTGATCAGCGGTGGTAATATGGACCGGGGTCCCATGATGTTCACTAGTGATGTCTCTCTCCCAAAAGACGATAAAACAGCAAAGCGAGGTAAACAAATTACAGCTGGGCAATTGACAGGATTATGTGCGCAAACCAATGATAACTATGCTGCAAAGAAAGGTAGAGGCTCAAAAGCAT
This sequence comes from Secale cereale, assembly GCA_902687465.1. Lineage (NCBI taxonomy): Eukaryota > Viridiplantae > Streptophyta > Magnoliopsida > Poales > Poaceae > Secale > Secale cereale. The sequence continues at coordinate 214,533,606 of LR738710.1, read as the reverse complement.
GGGCGGTACGCCAAGGCAAGTAGACCGAAATCCATCTGCATCTACTACTAATCATCCACCTTGAGATATCTATCCAGAACATCTCGCTGGTATTAAGTTGCGAATCCCAGCCAAAGTGTAAACTCAAAGCAACAGACAACTGCATTAAAAGAACTTTGCGTAAAGTAAACAATCCTTGCACCCGCAAGTACAAGCACCGTTGTTTTCTCCCTTGTGGCAACATCACATCCCCTAGACTCATGTTTCTGTCACTCAAGCTAGTCATCAGGGGGCATGAACCCACAATCAAGCATAACGCTCCCTCTTGGAGTTACTACCTACTACTTGGCCAAAGCAATAAACAGCAACGGAGAACATGCAAGAATTACTCAAGAACAAAGATATAAAAGAGGTGAATCAAATATATTACTCAAACACAATCTGAACATAGTCTCATAATCCATCAGATCCCAGCAAACTCAGCAAAGCAACAACAGAAAGATTACATATGTGCCTCGATCATGTAGGGCAGCTCACGAGGTCTAAACCATGAAGAGCAAAGAGGGGAGGAGAACATCACATAGCTACTGATCATGGACCCATGGTCCAAGGTGGACTACTCACGACTCATCCGGGAAGCGTCCATGGTGGTGGAGAAGCTCCCGATGGTGGTTCTCCCCTCCGGCAGGGTGCCGGGAAGAGTTCTCCTGATGCTCCCGATCTTGGAAGCGCTGCGGCGGCGGAACAGAGGCGAGATCGCGAAAAAGGGTTCTGTCCTCGAGGGTTTCGGGACGAGAGGGATATATATGCGAAGGGGGGCAGCCAGAGGCAGAGCAGGGGCCCCAGGCGCCCCCTGGCGCGGCCAGGGGTGGGGCCGCGCCAGGTGGCTGCCTGGGCCTCCCCTGGCTCCCCTCTGGCCCATCTTTGGTTCTTCGCGAAGCTTTCTGTACGCTGATTTTTCCTATATTTTTCCTGGAATTTTTGGAGCACTTTTAATATGGGGGAAACCTGAAATAGAAAAACAGCAGAAAATAGGAACTGGCACTGTGGTGCACTGAGTTAATAGGTTAGTCCAAATATGATCAAAAGTGTATGGAAGTGCATCAATATCATAGCAATATCACACAAAAGAAGCATGGAGCAAGCAGAAATTATAGATACGTTTTGGACGTATCAGGCGGCGCCGCGGGTGCGTCGGCCTTGACGCCAGCGGGTGCGTCGGCCTTGACGCCGGCGAGCGCCGGTGACCCGGAGGAGTGGGAGGAGGAACAAGCAGAGGAGGAGGATGAGGACCCGCCCAGCATGCGCCTCGGCAGCCACGGGCCGCCACTCCGGCGGGGGACCGGGACCGCCGGGTACTCGAGCGGCGGATCGTTGCCACCCTTGAGGTACTCAAGGACGGCGTGGAGCGTGTGGCCGGGGGCGCCCCACCACTGGCGGCGGCCGTCGCTGTTGTTGCGCCTCCTTACCACCGGCACGTTGGTGGTGGAGGCGAGCCACTCCTCGTGTTAGCGTTGGAAGTACGCCACCCAATGCACGCGGTTGTTGGCGGTGTACTCCGGGAGGTCCCGTTCCTCCTCCGGCAGAGAGGCCCGAACATGCTCGATCTCGGCATGGATGTAGGCGGAGTGGTCGACGTCGGGTTGCGGGAGGGCTGGGACGTCCCCTGCGTTGAGCCTCCACCGCCCCGACACGCGCATGTCAGGCGGCGTCGGGTAGTTTGCCTCATGGAGGAAGTGGGCTTCCCACTCGTGCAGGTGGTGACGGCCGAAGCCGTTGGCCGCCGCTCCATCGTCGGGGAACCGCTCTCCCATCGGGCGGGCGTGCACGCGGCTAAACGGGGAGAGACGGGAATAGAGAGCGTCGGCGACGAGAGAAAGGGGGGATGCGGGCGAGTGCGTCCACCAACAAGGGAGGGGTGGCTTTTATAGAGGCTGGGGGCGGCAAACATGTGTTCGCGTGGCGGGAGGGGCGCGTCGCCGCACTGGACGCCCGTGAGAAATCAATGGAAGGCTGACCAGCGGCAGCCTTGGCATTGATTCCCCGCAGGAAACTGAAGCGATGAGGAAGACGATGCGCGGGGGTCGCTGACTCGGCGGGCCCGCCGTTCTTTCGCGCCAAAAACGATTCCCCTGGTGCCCCCTCCCCCCAGCGCGCCGGGTTCGGCCTGGGTCCGTTGGCGCCAGTTTCGGGCCTAAGCGGCGAAAATTGGGCTCCTGGAATGCGACTGGACCCTTTTTTCGGCGCCGGTGCTAAAAAATGGCCTGAGGAGGCGTGTTGGGGGCGCGGCTGGAGATGCTCTAAGGTTGCTTTTATACATTGTGCACAACTCCCTCTTAAGAAAGAAAGAAAATTAGGGGACGCCTCTAATGAATAGAATAGCAAATTGTCTACATCTGAACACATACAAGTCAATATTGCAAACAAAATGACCTGGTTTAGAGGCAGTGGTGAGATCAAGAGTTACATGCCAACACTACAAGATTGTCATGTTAGAGGCGGGACATGTGAGACGTACTTTAGAGGCAGTGTTGCCTCCATACACAGGTGATGCTCTTACCAAATCATGTTATAGTGAGGATGCAGATACTTTTTTTTCACCTCTATCATAAGATTTCAGTTCGTACTATTTCATATGAGACAGACTCAATTTGTCAAACAGAAAAGTTGTTCTAGGATAACAAACATCAAAGGTGAGATTCCCCAACTGTGTGAGACACTGAAAGATTGTGCTGAAAGAAACAAGATCGTAACCAAATATGTAAGAAAATCGAACTTTTTGAACCAAATCAGTAGCTTTTTGCACTAAATATAGTGTTCGGGTGTTGATATCTTTGAAGACCTTCAATTTACAAGAACAGAAGATGAACTTTTCCCTTTCCCCGACTGAAATAATGTCTTTTTTAAAGGACAAGAAGGTAAAAAGAAACAAGAACTATCAAGAACAACACAACAATGGCATAATGAATCGCTTTTGCTCATCCGTTCCATATATGTATGTTCGTTCACGTTTTCCATTGTTAACGGACCCCACGAAGCAGGTATCAGACCCACACCATTAGGTACGCCGGCATGATATACGAATGCATTACACACAAAATCAAAATGAAACCATGTGTATACATAACCCATGTCGTGAATCTTGCTGTAAATCCTTTCCCTCGGAGTTGCATTATTTCCGTCTAAAAATGCGAAACTTCCTAGTTGTGCATCTTTGAATCTCAATAAACATGCATAGAAGCATAGAACTAGCGAGATAGCCGTTTGACAAAGAATCAACATACAAGATCATTTGACCCCATTTAGCTTCTCGGGTGACGATTCTCCCGATGGCCGGTAAAGATGATAATAGACAGACGCAGCTTTTCAAACAGAGGACTGTGCTCTGCGTTCTCTCCGTACTTTAGCAGCATGGCACTATACGGCAGAGATAAAGCCCGGCGTCTTTCTACTTGGCATGGAGTATTGGAGGAGTACTTTCCTTTTTCTTTGGGACTGCCGGCCATGCCTTTCATCAAAGAGTCGCAAAGACAGATTCTTCGTCAAACAAGAAAGGGGAGCAGAACAAGGATCGATTCACTGAATCGTAACTTTTTTTTTTTAGGGAGAGGACACTGAACCGCAGTAGTAACGTTGGGCCCGAAATGGGTGAATGTGCGGTGGAGTCCTACACGAGTCCGTCCGTGAGAGTACACAAAGCATGAAGTACACATGCACTGCAGAGGGCCAGCACAGTACTGTACTCCGTCGAATTCTTATTTTTACTTTCTGATGAAGGGAAGGCGACAAAATGGCCTGACAATAATAGAGGAAAGTTAGCGTACTGTGCATCGTCGTTTGAAATGAGTACTGCTCCTTCTTTCAGGCACATCTGCCCGGCAGGTAGCAGCTCGGCTACTGTTGCCGGCATGGCCGCGCACTCTGCCTCGGGCTCGTGTGATCATCTACAGCGCGAGCAAACGGGGACGACGCACAGCACAGGACTGCTTGGGCACACGGGCGGCCATCGAATGTGGATTCCTACTCCTTGTGCCGCTGCTCCTACGACACAGCTGCTACGCTCGCCGAATCCAGGTGACCTCCTGCTGTGCACGCCCCGTGACCCATGATACAATAAGAGATATGCTGTTGCCGCCTACAGACGATGCTCAGATTTCTCTACAGCACAACTATAAAGTTAGCTATGCCAATTTCATGCCAAGAGTTCGTGGTAGCATGTTAGCTGACACATACTCCACGGTGTATTTCAGAATCGAAACATTGGGCATGGACATCTGCGCAAGTTGTCAGTGCCTACAATGATAATTAGCTAGTAATCCGAGTATATGGCTAAAGAGGTCAAAAGGAAAGGAACGCATGAAGAGAATAGCCAGCATCTCGCATTCTCGCTGACCTACCCAGATAAGAAACTAGCGTCACCCACCCTGGTCACCAAGCAAAAGTGAACCGGGGATGCCACCACAGAAGCAGTTCAAACGGACGGTGAACCTGAATTATGACCAGGACGATCCATCGCCTTGCCTCAACAACAGTGCCATGACCTAGAACGAAGCCTACTCTCCTCCGATGCTGCCGTGCTGCGCTATCTGTAATCCGTTCCGCGACATCGAGGCGCTCGCTGCCAATCTTGAAAAGAAAGATGGGGGCGGAACTCATTTCTGCTGCTGTGGCTTCCCGACAGAATGCAGATACACGGAGATTGAGACGACCCTGAAATGTTAGCAGAGCTCGTTAGGCTGTCATGGGTTACAAGGCTGCAGTCCAGATATCTTGTTGCTGCACTTGCATCAGCACTTACGTAGATCCGAGGAAGAATGCAAGGGATAGATTGAAGCCGAACAAGAAGACCGATACAATTGCTGTCAGAAGCATTGCGACTGAAGTTGAATACACCTGTATGTGTATGCAGACACATGGTTAGGCCAATCAAATACAGTGTGTGAGTAAAGACAAAATAGTAGCGTGAATGGCTGATATCAAGAATCTTTTGATCTGCCTCAATAATTACTAGAGCATTTCATAATTCGTGGAATCTCAAAATAAATACAAAACCAAGGCATCTTAAATATCACGTCTAAAGACCACATCAAGCTACTGTCCAAATTGCAGGATAACTGACTGATAGTCTTATTTTCTTGCTTCGGAAAGTAGGAACAGAATCTGTTGTTTGTTTTGTGAAGAGATTTAGATGGTCTGTCAATTACAATAGTTTCTCAGATAACAGAATGTGAACTGTCGAGTAGTCCAAATTTAAGAATGCAGACATGCATAAAGTACATGCTATAAGATGTAATCTAAATTTAAGCGATGCACATTAAGTAAAAGAGTCACTGTCGAAAAAGTTTGATAACAGAAAGATGCGAAAAGTTCTCCGCTTGGCATAATTCAACGAGACAGCCATCTGAACTTAAGTTGAACTAGCAATGCATGAATATTTCTAATGCAATGCAAATGTAAAACCACATCTTTTTATTGAATAAAAAGTTTAAAACCAACGTGACGGGGGAAAGATTTTAGGAGAACAGCCAAGATTTTAATTACAAACTGCCACTAAAACGGTAAGTGGTGACTCAGTAGGGGTAACGTTAGGTGATGGAATAAGCTACAGCTATTAGAATGTGCAATTTTGTAGCAAAGATGGTTATAACACAATAATTTAAACCACAAAATCCGTTGTAGAAATTAAGAATTTGTACCTTGACAATATTGTCAGCATACTTCATCACCATTGATACAGCAATGCCACTGCAAAGAATACCAAAAATATTACAATGTAAGTTCATCCCAAACGATCAAATGTTAAATCAGATCAAAGATCCAGCTGTAGACCTGAGTGCATGGTTAAGAATCATCACAAGTGTAATAAATGAGTAGCCATGAAAAAAGCCTCTGCATTAGATGGCAGTCAGATTAGAATAAGCAATATCATGCATTGTAACAAAATATTATGACAAGAAATGAAGCAATTTACAACACAACTAACTTGTTCATGACAGCATCAAAGTCCTGAACACAAATGGCAACTAAGTTGAAGAGCATTCCAAAAATGTACAGCCAGAAATTCTGCACATTGATGTTTCTCGAAGGACGTTTTTTTATTATAGCCTGCATTGTTAAAAAATGAATATGACTTACACCCTTCAGAAATTCCCTTGACAGTCGAATCAAATGATTATTTCTAAAGCAAGATAGACAAGCAAAGAGGAGCAATTGCACAATGTCACATACTTCTGTGTATACCCCAGCAAATCCACTTAGAAGAGCCATCACCTGAAACAGAAATACAGTCAGTAAGTTGGGTAAAATAACTTGCTATAACATGTCTGACTAGACTGAACGATTTGTTTTCTCTTATATGCTTACAATGGCCATCATCCAACCTTGAATTGGGGTTTGAAGAACATGGTCTGATCTGAAAGGGGCATATTATTTCTCTTAGCTGAACATATTGATTAGAGAAATGAGGAAAGAATACCGAGAAAGGGAAAAATAATCAAAACTTATTTTGCTTACGAGGGGTTTAGCTGAGCCGTAGTGCAGCCAGCACATAAGAGAATAAATGCAGCCCACTGAATTTCACTTAATCTGGAAAAACACGAATCATTCAGTGATGCAACATAGTTCAACAATCACCATGCTAGATTAACAGTTGAAAACAGGTGTTCCTGTGTAAGGGAAGAAGAGTGCTATGAACAGTTATGGAAAGAATGAAGAGGAACAAGAACATTTGTGGCACTTAAAGAACATCACATAGATTATGATGGCAAGCTCTGGCTAGTAAATTATTTAAAAATGCCTACAGGTCACAATATTACATGCTTGTGTGGTCGTGCAGAATGGTGAATACTTGGTGAGGAGTTGAATGCTGCTAACATCATTTCAGCAAAGATAAAGTATCCAACATTATATTACAAGGCTTGAAAGAAAAAGGAAATATAAAGAATTAAGATATAAAAAAAGTAGTAAAAAGAGCACATATTATAGTTCCCTCTGTTCCCAACTTCCAAACCCAAATTAAGCTAGTCGATCTTACTTTTTCTTTAGGATGATACGGTATAAGACACCAGTGCTGATAATATTCAGGTTCTTCAGGATCTGGTAAGCTGGTGCGTCCACATAGGCGAAGATGTAATACTGACAGGAAGTGGAAGCATGGTTCAAACTTTTGGTGCTGCAGACATGAAGTTATTTTATCACAAGAGAACTTGACAAGTGGGCATACCTGCAAGAGATTCTTTACCATGTAAAGTACGGCAGGGATAGGATAAACACTAACTTCATCAAATGATGTACTTAACCTGAAAATAAAAAACAAAATTGTCAATAGAGAATAGGGAAAAGGAAATAGAGATTCGGAATTTAATCGGTAGATTGTGGTAGAATGGTCACCTATTATCTTCTGTAACACCTTGACTGTTCCATGTTCTGTACAGGGCTAGAAGTGATAATAGACATTTTAAAGCTTCCACCTAGACATAGATGAACAAATTCAAGAGAACAAAAGGTAAGCTCCTGAACCTACTATCACCAAGAGAAAACTTAAATTCTCACCGAAAAGTTTGCTGTTGTGACACTATATTCATACTTTCCAGCTCTTTTGGACCACACAATCAGTATTGCCTGGGAACTTGTTAGTAATGTCAATGCAATTGTCACAATAGACCTGCAACAACAATCGACACTTGCCAGTAAATATTCTGATTTTTCAGAAACTATGTGATACGGCACAAAGGTTGCAAATAGTCTTACTTTTGCTTCCAACTATTCTTGCCCTTCGAACCTACTGCGGTGCCAAGGGGGGAAGTTGCTGCAGCTGTATATAGCGCATGCATTAAAGATGTGATGTTACTGACTATAGTCCAAAGATAAATTTCAACAATGAACCAAGGGCTTACTGCTAGAAAGAGACCTCCCGTCAGGGCTTTCTATGTCCTTCTGAGATATGGCGTCATAACTCTCCTTTAGATTATACAGGATAAGGGAGGTTGTCAGCACACAACACAATTGATAAAGTACAGGTTCACCATACCGCAAGGAACCTCAAACGAACACGGGAAGACATTGCCAGAGCGTGAAATTTAGCTCAGCCCCGGGTTACAATGGTGAACATTAGCATGTACGAAGAATCTTGGATCCCTACGGCGGGAGACAAAAGGAAAAGGGGAAACGAAAATCCGCCGCAGCAGCGATCTATTCTAACCTAAAGGCGCCGTCGACGGTGGGCCGGCGCGAGTAGCGGCATTCCTCCCTAGGGTTGCGGGTTTAAGCTCACCTGATCCTTCACTCTTCTGTACTCCATTGCGCCCTCTCGGGCCTTCGCCTTGCCCTCCTCTCGCCGCTCCTGCTGCCGCGGTCGCGGGCTCGGGAGGGGGAGGGGTAGGCGCGAGGCTCGACGATGCTGGAGGCGGAGATTGGCCGCCGGGCCCTCCCCGTGAGATCAGTAGTGAGCAAGCGCGGGGCGGGCTGGGGTGGGGAGTGAGGAAAGAATCACGGCGGCGACGAAGAAGAGAAACAGAGAGAGCGGAGAGAGGGATTTGGTACTGGCTTTTCCTTTGGCCTCTGACGAGTGGGTCTCACGTGCTGCTTCTTGGTTTGCAAATGTCTCTTTAATCATATATACAAAAACATTTGATTGGCATTTTTTTCAAAAGTGGTGCATTTTTTATTTTAGCTTCAGTAGACAAAAGTCGGAGCATTCCTTTCAATTTTAGTAAAATTTCTTGTGCCACCGCCGGCGACATCTAGACGACACAACCTGTAATTTTTGAAACACAATAGAGAGGTATGTCTCCGGCGGATCTGTTTTTGATGGATTTGCTCGTCGTTCGTCTACGTTTTTGTGTCTTCAGGATGGATCCTTCCAATATACGCTACTCTTGTTCGGCGGCGGTTGCGTTCTGATACGTTGATCCTATGGGGGCCTTAACACGATGACTTCCCGACTGTCTACCACAACAAGTTTTGCCTGCCTCCGATGAGGGATGGGCAAAGACGGTGGCGTGCCTTGAGCTCGTTTCAGTTCTTGTAGTCGTCGTTAGGTGGTCTATTAATCTGAATGTAATTTTTATTATCTCTGATATTCGTTGTACCGTTATGATTAAAAACGAATAGATAAGATGTTTTACCGGAAAAAAAAAGACAGTGGTTTGAGATGTCATGTACTCTTGAATTTTGTTGATTGTGTAACCACTGGAATTGGCATCAAAGGTGCTTAACACACCTCTGCGTTTTCAGTTAATAATGGACGAGACAAGCGGGGCGACGTGCCCGCTAACCACATGTTCATTAATAACGTGGCCAACATGCGGCATCAGACCACGACTATAAAAGTACGACCGCAACGTGTCCTATCACCAAGGCCCTAGCCGCCTCTCCCCACTTCTCGCATCCTCCCTTTGCGTCTCCTCCACTCTCTTAGAGACAATGTTGTCGCACAAATGCAATCAATTGGCCAAACTTTACGGTCCAACAGAACCTGCCGCCAAAGACGACGTGCAACCAATGGCAAGTTCTCCCTGTGACACGCTACCCGTGAAGCCGGTACATCCTCCTCACGTGGCCGCGGGTGCGATGGAGATGGAAGCCCTGCGGCGGCACCTGTCATGGATCTGGCGCCTCAGACGCCATTGTCCCCTTGAACGAGGTTGTACCCATCGACACCAGCCCACTCGACGTGTAGGAGCCAGAGTCAAAGCCCAAGGACCCAACCATGGTCATGGTGCAGATCCCTCGAATCGACAATGAGGTGGCACAACCGGCGGTCATCGCTGTTGGGGATCGTAGTATTTTAAAATTTTCCTACGATCACGCAAGATCTATCTACTAGATGCATAGCAACGAGAGGGGAGAGTGTGTCGACGTACCCTCATAGACCGGGAGCGGAAGCGTCAAGTGACGCGGTTGATGTTGTCGAACTTCTTCGCGATCTAACCGATCAAGTACCGAACGTACGGCACCTCCGCGTTCAGCACACGTTCAGCTTGATGACGTCCCACGAGCTCTTGATCCAGTTGAGCCTCACGGAAGAGTTTCGTCAGCACGACGGCGTGGTGACGGATATGATGTATTCACCGGCGCAGGGCTTCGCCTAAGCACTGCAACGGTATGACCGAGGTGTGTTTCTGTGGAGGGGGGCACCGCACACGGCTAAAACAATTCAACTTGTGTGTCCTTGGGTGCCCCCCTGCCCCCGTATATAAAGGAGCAAGGGGGGAGGCCGGCCGGCCCTTCTATGGTGCGGCTAGGGTGCAATCCTACTAGGAATAGGATTGCAATCCTATTCCTAGTAGGAACTACCAAAGAAGGAAGAGAGGAAAAGGAAAAAGGAGGGAGAGGTGGCGCCCCCCAATCCAAGTCCAACTAGGATCCCTTAGGTGGGCTGCCTCTCTCTTTCCCTTAAGGCCCACTATGGACCATCCCCCTTCGTAGGGGGTTCCGGTAACCCCCTCCGGCAATCCCGTTAAATCCGAAACTTTTCCGGAACACTTCCGGTGTCCGAATATAGTCGTCCAATATATCAATCTTTATGTCTCGGACATTCCGAGATTCCTCGTCATGTCCGTGATATCATCCGGGACTCCGAACTACCTTCGGTACATCAAAACTCATAAACTCATAATACCGATCGTCATCAAACGTTAAGCGTGCGGACCCTACGGGTTCGAGAACTATGTAGACATGACCGAGACTCATCTCCGGTCAATAACCAATAGCGGAACCTGGATGTTCATATTGGCTCCTACATATTCTACGAAGATCTTTTATCGGTCAGAACCGCATAACAACATACGTTGTTCCTTTTGTCATCGGTATGTTACTTGTCCGAGATTCGATCGTCGGTATCTCCATACCTAGTTCAATCTCGTTACCGGCAAGTCTCTTTACTCGTTCCGTAACACATCATCTCGTGACTAACTCATTAGTCTTTTGCTTGCAAGGCTTATTGTGATGTGTGTTACCGAGAGGGCCCAGAGATACCTCTCCGACATTCGGAGTGACAAATCCTAATCTTGATCTATGCCAACACCACGAATACTTTCGGAGACACCTGTAGAGTATCTTTATGATCACCCAGTTACGTTGTGATGTTTGATAGCACACAAGGTGTTCCTACGGTATTCGGGAGTTGCATAATCTCATAGTCATAGGAACATGTATAAGTTATGAAGAAAGCAATAGCAGTAAAACTAAACGATCATAGTGCTATGCTAACGGATGGGTCTTGTCCATCACATCATTCTCCTAATGATGTGATCCCGTTGATCAAATGACAACTCATGTCTATGGCTAGGAAACATAACCATCTTTGATCAATGAGCTAGTCTAGTAGAGGCATACTAGGGACATACTGTTTTGTCTATGTATTCACACATGTACTAAGTTTCCGGTTAATACAATTCCAGCATGAATAATAAACATTTATCATGATATAAGGAAATATAAAATAACAACTTTATTATTGCCTCTAGGGCATATTTCCTTCAGTCTCCCACTTGCACTAGAGTCAATAATCTAGCTCACATCGCCATGTGATTTAATACCGATAGTTCACATCGTTATGTGAATAACACCCATAGTTCACATCGTCATGTGACCAACACCCAAAGGGTTTACTAGAGTCAATAATCTAGTTCACATCGCTATGTGATTAATACCCAAGAGTAATAAGGTGTGATCATGTTTTGCTTGTGAGAGAAGTTTAGTCAACGGGTCTGCCACATTCAGATCCGTATGTATTTTGCAAATTTCTATGTCTACAATGCTCTGCATATAGCTACTATAGCTAATTGCTCCCACTTTCAATACGCATCCAGATTGATACTTAGAGTCATCTGTATTTAGTGTCAAAGCTTGCATCGGCGTAACCCTTTACGACGAACTCTTTATCACCTCCATAATCGAGAAACATTTCCTTAGTCATCCAATTACTAAGGATAATTTTGACCGCTGTACAGTGATCTACTCCTGGATCACTATTGTACCTCCCTGTCAAACTCATGGCAAGGTACACAACATGTTTGGTACACAGCATGGCATACTTTATAGAACCTATGGCTGAGGCATAGGGAATGACTTTCATTCTCTCTATATTTTTCTGTCGTGGTCTGGCTTTGAGTCTTTACTCAACTTCACACCTTACAAGTCAGGCAAGAACTCCTTCTTTGACTGGTCCATTTTGAACTACTTCAAAATCTTATCAAGGTATGTACTCATCGAAAGTCTTATCAAGCGTCTTGATCTATCTCTATAGATCTTGATGCCCAATATGTAAGCAGCTTCACCAAGGTCTTTCTTTGAAAAACTCCTTTCAAACACTCCTTTATGCTTTCCAGAAAATTCTACTTCATTTCTGATTGACAATATGTCATTCACATATACTTATCAGAAAAGTTGTAGTGCTCCCACTCACTTCTTGTAAATACAGGCTTCACCGTAAGTCTATATAAATCTATATGCTTTGATCAACTTATCAAAGCGTATATTCCAACTCCGAGATGCTTGCACCAGTCCATAGATGGATCGCTGGAGCTTGCACATTTTGTTAGCACCTTTAGGATTGACAAAACCTTCGGGTTGCATCATATACAATTTTTCTTTAATAAATCCATTAAAGAATGCAGTTTTATTATCCATTTGCCAGATTTCATAAAATGCGGCAATTGCTAACATGATTCGGACAGACTTAAGCATCGCTACGGGTGAGAAAGTCTCATCGTAGTCAACTCCTTGAACTTGTCGAAAACCTTTCGCAACAAGTTGAGCTTTGTAAACAGTAACATTACCGTCAGCGTCAGTCTTCCTCTTGAAGATCCATTTATTTTCGATGGCTTGCCGATCATCGGGCAAGTCAACCAAAGTCCATACTTTGTTCTCATACATGGATCCCATCTCGGATTTCATGGCCTCAAGCCATTTTGCGGAATCTGGGCTCATCATCGCTTCCTCATAGTTCGTAGGTTCATCATGGTCCAGTAACATGATTTCCAGAACTGGGTTGCCGTACCACTCTGGTGCGGAACGTACTCTGGTTGATCTACGACGTTCAGCAGAAACTTGATCTGAAGTTTCATGATCATCATCATTAACTTCCTCACTAATTGGTTTAGGAATCACTGGAACTAGTTTCTGTGATGTTCCACTTTCCAATTCGGGAGAAGGTACAATTACCTCATCAAGTTCTACTTTCCTCCCACTCACTTCTTTCGAGAGAAACTCCTTCTCTAGAAAGGATCCACTCTTAGCAACAAAGACCTTGCCTTAGGATCTGTGATAGAAGGTGTACCCAACAGTTTCTTTTTGGGTATCCTATGAATATTTACTTCTCCGATTTGGGTTCGAGCTTATCATGTTGAAACTTTTTCACATAAGCATCGCAGTCCCAAACTTAAAGAAATGACAGCTTAGGTTTCTCGTCAAACCACAGTTCATACGGTGTCATCTCCACGGATTTAGATGGTGCCCTATTTAACGTGAATGTAGATGTCTCTAATGCATAACCCCAAAAGCAATAGTGGTAGATCGGTAAGAGACATCATCGATCGCACCATATCTAATAAAGTACGGTTATGACGTTCGGACACACCATTATACTGTGGTGTTCCAGGTGGCGTGAGTAGTGAAACTATTTCACATTGTTTTTATTGAAGGCCAAATTCGCTAACTCAAATATTTTACCTCTACCGATCATATCGTAGAAACTCTTATTTTCTTGTTACGATGATTCTCCACTTCACTCTGAAACTCTTTGAACTTTTCAGATGTTTCATACTTGTGCTTCATTAAGTAGATATACCCATATCTGCTCAAATCATCAGTGAAGGTCAGAAAATAACGATACCCGCCGCGAGCTTCAACACTTATTGGTCCGCATACATCAGTATGTATGATTTCCAACAACTCTGTTGCTCGCTCCACAGTTCCGGAGAACGGAGTTTTAGTCATCTTGCCCATGAGGCATGGTTCGCAAGCACCAAGTGATTCATAATCAGGTGATTCCAAAAGTCCATCACTATGGAGTTTCTTCATGCGCTTTACACCAATATGACCTAAACGGCAGTGCCACAAATAAGTTGCAATATCATTATTAACCTTGCATCTTTTGGCTTCAATATTATGAATATGTGTATCACACGATCGAGATCCAACAAACCATTTTCATTGGGTGTATGACCATAGAAGGTTTTATTCATGTAAACAGAACAACAATTATTCTCTAACTTAAATGAATAACCGTATTGCAATAAACATGATCAAATCATATTCATGCTCAACACAAACACCAAATAACACTTATTTAGGTTCAACACTAATCCCGAAAGTATAGGGAGTGTACGATGATGATCATATCAATCTTGGAACTACTTCCAATACACATCGTCACTTCATCCTTTAACTAGTTTCTGTTCATTATGCAACTCCCATTTCGAGTTACTACTCTTTAGCAATTGAACCAATATCAAATACCGAGGGGTTGCTATGAACATTAGCAAAATACACATCAATAATCTGTATATCAAATATACCTTTGTTCACTTTGCCATCCTTCTTATCCGCCAAATATCTAGGGCAGTTCCACTTCTAGTGATCATTTCCTTTGCAGTAGAAGCACTTAGTTTCAGGCTTGAGTTTAGGTTTGGGTTTCTTCACGGGAGTGACAACTTGCTTGTCATTCTTCTTGAAGTTCCCCTTCTATCCCTTTGCCCTTTACTTGAAACAAGTGGTCTGGTTAACCATCAACACTTGATGCTCTTTCTTGATTTCTACCTTCGCCGATTTCAGCATCGTGAAGAGCTCGGGAATTACTTCCGTCATCCCTTGCATATTATAGTTCATCACGAAGTTCTACTAACTTGGTCATAGTGTCTAGAGAACTTTGTCAATTACTATCTTATCTGGAAGATTAACTCCCACTTGATTCAAGCAATTGTACTACCCAGACAATCTGAGCACATGCTCACTTGTTGAGCTATTCTCCTCCATCTTGTAGGCAAAGTACTGTCAGAGGTCTCATACCTCTCGACACGGGCATGAGTATGAAATACTAATTTCAACTCTTGGAACATCTCATATGCTCCGTGGCGTTTCAAAAACGTTTTTTAAGTCCTGGTTTTAAGCCGTAAAGCATGGTGCACTAAACTATCAAGTAGTCATCATATCGAGCTTTTGTCAAAACGTACATAACGTCTACATCTGCTCCTGCAATAGGTCTGTCACCTAGCGGTGCATCAAGGACATAATTCTTCTGTGCAGCAATGAGGATAATCCTCAGATCACGGAACAATTCCGCATCATTGCTACTAACATCTTTCAACTTAGTTTTCTCTAGGAACATAAAAAAAAATAAACGGGGAGCAACATCGCGAGCTATTGATCTACAACATAGATATGCTAATACTACCAGGACTAACTTCATGATAAATTAAAGTTCAATTTAATCATATTACTTAAGAACTCCCACTTAGATAGACATCCCTCTAGTCATCTAAATGATCACGTGATCCAAATCAACTAAACCATGTCCGATCATCACGTGAGATGGAGTAGTTTCAATGGTGAACATCTCATGTTGATCATATCTACTATATGATTCACGCTCGTCCTTTCGGTCTCCAGTGTTCCGAGGCCATATCTGCATATGCTAGGCTCGTCAAGTTTAACCTGAGTATTCTGCGTGTGCAAAACTGGCTTACACCCGTTGTACTTGAACGTAGAGCTTATCACACCCGATCATCACGTGGTGTCTCGGCACGACGAACTTTCGCAACGGTGCATACTCAGGGAGAACACTTATACCTTGAAATTTAGTAAGGGATCATCTTATAATGCTACCGTCGTTCTAAGCAAAATAAGAAGCATAATAAGATAAACATCACATGCAATCAAAATATGTGACATGATATGGCCATCATCATCTTGTGCTTTTGATCTCCATCTCCAAAGCACCTTCATGATCACCTTCGTCACCGGCGCGACACCTTGATCTCCATCGTAGCATCGTTGTCGTCTCGCCAACTATTGCTTCTACGACTATCGCTACCGCTTAGTGATAAAGTAAAGCAATTACATGGCGATTGCATTTCATACAATAAAGCGACAACCATATGGCTCCTGCCAGTTGTCGATAACATTACAAAACATGATCATCTCATACAAATCGTATAACTCATCATGTCTTGACCATATCACATCACAACATGCCCTGCAAAAACAAGTTAGACGTCCTCTACTTTGTTGTTGCAAGTTTTACGTGGCTGCTACGGGCTTAGCAAGAACCGTTCTTACCTACGCATACAAAACCACAACGATGTTTCGTCAAGTATGTGCTGTTTTAACCTTCACAAGGACCGGGCGTAGCCACACTTGATTCAGCTAAAGTGAGAGAGACAGACACCCGCCAATCACCTTTAAGCAACGAGTGCTCGTAACGGTGAAACCAGTCTCGCGTAAGCGTACGCGTAATGTCGGTCCGGGCCGCTTCATCTCACAATACCGCCGAAG
The DNA here is from genome assembly GCA_902687465.1 of Secale cereale. Lineage (NCBI taxonomy): Eukaryota > Viridiplantae > Streptophyta > Magnoliopsida > Poales > Poaceae > Secale > Secale cereale. The sequence continues at coordinate 214,517,130 of LR738710.1, read as the reverse complement.
CAAAGTATGACATGCTGGTAAGCAGTATGACTAGTACCGCCCACAACTCATTGTGTTCTACTCGTGCATATCATCTACGCATAGACCTGGCTCATGATGCCACTGTTGGGGAACGTAGTATTTTAAAATTTTCCTACGATCACGCAAGATCTATCTACTAGATGCATAGCAACGAGAGGGGAGAGTGTGTCTACGTACCCTCGTAGACCGGGAGCGGAAGCGTCAAGTGACGCGGTTGATGTTGTCGAACTTCTTCGCGATCCAACCGATCAAGTACCGAACGTACGGCACCTCCGCGTTCAGCACACGTTCAGCTTGATGACGTCCCACGAGCTCTTGATCCAGTTGAGCCTCACGGGAGAGTTCCGTCAGCACGACGGCGTGGTGACGGATATGATGTATTCACCGGCGCAGGGCTTCGCCTAAGCACTGCAACGGTATGACCGAGGTGTGTTTCTGTGGAGGGGGGCACCGCACACGGCTAAAACAATTCAACTTGTGTGTCCTTGGGTGCCCCCCTGCCCCCGTATATAAAGGAGCAAGGGGGGAGGCCGGCCGGCCCTTCTATGGTGCGGCTAGGGTGCAATCCTACTAGGAATAGGATTGCAATCCTATTCCTAGTAGCAACTACCAAAGAAGGAAGAGAGGAAAAGGAAAAAGGAGGGAGAGGTGGCGCCCCCAATCCAAGTCCAACTAGGATCCCTTAGGTGGGGCGCCGGCCAGCCCCTATGGGCTGCCTCTCTCTTTCCCTTAAGGCCCACTATGGACCATCCCCCTTCGTAGGGGGTTCCGGTAACCCCCTCCGGCAATCCCGTTAAATCCGAAACTTTTCCGGAACACTTCCGGTGTCCGAATATAGTCGTCCAATATATCAATCTTTATGTCTCGGACATTCCGAGACTCCTCGTCATGTCCGTGATCTCATCCGGGACTCCGAACTACCTTCGGTACATCAAAACTCATAAACTCATAATACCGATCGTCATCAAACGTTAAGCGTGCGGACCCTACGGGTTCGAGAACTATGTAGACATGACCGAGACTCATCTCCGGTCAATAACCAATAGCGGAACCTAGATGTTCATATTGGCTCCTACATATTCTACGAAGATCTTTTATCGGTCAGAACCGCATAACAACATACGTTGTTCCTTTTGTCATCGGTATGTTACTTGTCCGAGATTCGATCGCCGGTATCTCCATACCTAGTTCAATCTCGTTACCGGCAAGTCTCTTTACTCGTTCCGTAACACATCATCTCGTGACTAACTCATTAGTCTTTTGCTTGCAAGGCTTATTGTGATGTGTGTTACCGAGAGGGCCCAGAGATACCTCTCCGACATTCGGAGTGACAAATCCTAATCTTGATCTATGCCAACACCACGAATACTTTCGGAGACACCTATAGAGCATCTTTATGATCACCCAGTTACGTTGTGACGTTTGATAGCACACAAGGTGTTCCTACGGTATTCGGGAGTTGCATAATCTCATAGTCATAGGAACATGTATAAGTTATGAAGAAAGCAATAGCAGTAAAACTAAACGATCATAGTGCTATGCTAACGGATGGGTCTTGTCCATCACATCATTCTCCTAATGATGTGATCCCGTTGATCAAATGACAACTCATGTCTATGTCTAGGAAACATAACCATCTTTGATCAATGAGCTAGTCTAGTAGAGGCATACTAGGGACATACTGTTTTGTCTATGTATTCACACATGTACTAAGTTTCCGGTTAATACAATTCCAGCATGAATAATAAACATTTATCATGATATAAGGAAATATAAAATAACAACTTTATTATTGCCTCTAGGGCATATTTCCTTCAATCGCTCCGACCCCTACACCTACCTCGACAACGTCAATTCAAATGAGGAAGAGGCCGACGACTAGTCTAGGTAGCAATGCCGAATAAAGACATTGCATATTTTAAAAATGTCGTTCAAAGTCACAAAATATATGTAGTGTGACACATTGTGACAACTAAATATATGCAGTCTAGTACTCCCTTCGTCCCATAATATAAGACGTTTTTTGGCACTACACTAATGCCAAAAAACGTCTTACATTATGGGACGGAGGGAGTATCCTAACTAATATACTCGCTCCGTTCCTAAATATATGTCTTTTTAGTGATTCCACTACGGACTAGGTACCGAGTAAAATGAGTGAATTTACATTCTAAAACATGGTGGTCTGTCGGCCAAAAGAATGCGGTGGCCTCGGGGTGCTTGATACCGACAAGTTCGCACGGGCGTTGCGTCTCAGCTGGCTTTGGTATGAATGGAACGAGCCCCACAAACTCTGGGTCGGCCTTGGAAACCCCTGCACTGAAGAGGACCACGAGTTTTTCTATGCCTCCACGACTATCACCGTTGGAAATGGGGCACAAACGCCTTTTTGGGACTCCCCATGGCTCCTGGGTCGCAAACCCAAAGATATTGCACCACTCATCTTTGCTGCCTCTAAAAGAAAGAAGTGGAAGGTCCGCCAGGCCCTAGACGGAAATACTTGGATCTTCAAGATTAACCATGACACGGTGCTCTCCGGCGCCCACATTCAAGAGTTCTTCACTCTTGGGATGCTCCTAAATGATGTCCACCTCCACGAGCAAATCCAAGACACCATCATCTGGAAGCATGCTAACGATGGAATATACACAGCTGCCACTGCATACAAGGCTCAATTCCTAGGCATGACCCTCTCCCCCTTAGATCGCATGGTTTGGAAGGCATGGGCGCCTCCAAAGGTAAAGTTTTTCGCTTGGCTGGCGCTGCAAGATAGGATCTAGACCGCCGATCGCCTGGAGCGACGAGGTTGGCCAAATTGTGGCCTTTGCAAGCTTTGCAATAAGGAACAAGAATCAGGAGCTCATCTTCTCTTCAAATGCCGCTACACGATTCGGCTATGGAAGTCTCTCATCGAGAAGCTTGGTCTCGTGCATGTGGATACATCCGACTGGTCCATGCACGGCTCTGTACACGAGTGGTGGGACAAGAGAACCGACAATAGTAATCCCAACCGACGAGCCATGGCCTCCCTCACCTTACTAGTCTCATGGACTATCTGGAATGAAAGAAATGCACGGGTGTTCCGTCACAAGTGTGCTCCGCCGGCCATCCTACTAGCCGCCATCGTTGATGAGGCCAAGCTTTGGATAGCTGCAGGAGCAAAGAAACTAGCGAATATTTTTCAGGGCGAGTAGTCCTCATGCCGTAATCGTGTGGACATGTTGTAAACCTCGAAACACTATTCTCCTCTTAATTAATAGATGAGGCAAATCTTATGCCTCCGTTTCAAAAAAAAAAATACATCGTATGTAACCCGTAGTGGAATCTCTAAAAAGACTTATATTTAGGAACAGAGGGAGTAGTTGATAGGCTTATAGCAAGAAATTTGGATGGGTTGATTTTTCTCTCCAAAAGGAATGCTTAGGAAGAAATTCGAAGGACTCCAATCATGCAAATCAAACCACCTAAGTAGGATGTTTTTACTAAAGAATCAAATACTTTATAAAAGTTATAATATTCCATTCAAAGAAGCCTTTTTTCTTTTACCCCGAGCAAATTATCTTACAGCTCATCAGCTTCCCAGTTGATAGTTCACATGGTAAAAACTCATAAAGGGAAAGATAATATCTAATTTTGACATGTGAAACCTTCCAATGAGATGACCTTTGTTTGCTCAACAACTTCAGTTGTGTACGAGTGCAAAACAGTTCGGTACAATATACAAGTCGCTTTGCATTTCTTTAAGTTTGACTGGAAGTAGTTCACACAAGTTCGCTGTCACAATGATGCTGAATGATGTATGAAACCATGGAATTTTCTATGGACCATCCATCTTCACTGACGCTGAGACTGGACAGCAAACTGAAAGCTCCTATCGGCTAGGGTTTTCTTTTTTACATGGACGCCGCCACCGCCTTCCAGAACAAAGAGGTCATTCAGCATGTCAAGATGAGGCCTTTGCAGCCTGTAGCATTTCCACAATAAGTGTCTTAACATCCCTGTAAAAGCACAGGACCGTTTAGAGTCAGTCAATCGTATAATCAGGATAAGCATGTTTTAGTTACTACTCCCTCCGTCCCAAAATAGGTGACTTAACTTTGTACTAACTTGAGTGCAAGTTAGTACAAAGTTAAGTCACTAATTTTGGGACGGAGGGAGCACAAATTAAACCGCCATTCAGTAGATTATAGACCTATGAGGTCTTGATGAACAAAAAAGTGTTGAAAAAATGCGTAATCATCCCCAAGAAGGGAACATGTATTCGTATAAATCCAATTTAAAAAACAAGATTATGAGGGTAGCAGATATAAGTACAGAGCAAGCTGGAGAAATGGGTATGCATGAATTATAGCTATGGGGGAAATACTATAATAGAGCAGGGACTAACTTTCTGTCTTGTGCCCGTCTAGGGAAGGGAATACGCAGCTTCAGAACAGTTCCATCATAACCAGCCTGCACAACAAGTGTCAATCACCATGTTACCACACCGGTTGGCTTTGACTAGAATATAGCATGGCACATTAAAGGTCCGGTCAAGTAAATTCGAAGATATGAGAGCATAGTGCATCACTGTCCAACCAACGATATGAAAGCATAGGAATAACTATCTATTTCGAATTCAGTTCTGATGATATCGTCAAACTGCCAATACAGCGCATGTGACAATTTACTGGTCGGCTATCAGAGCTGAGGGTGGAAAAGCATTCACAAAACAACATCACTATGATTCATTGATATGTTTTTTAGCAAACAAGAACAAGACACAGCCTTTGTATAGTTGTTACATTCCCATTTTTGAAAGAGGGGGGCCTCGACAGTGATTTCTATTAAAAACACAAGGAGATAAGTACAACACAAGGTGTGTGGGGTGGGGAGGGAGGACTATACTGAGGTCTATACAAGAAAATTGAGCCAATCTTTGAGAGGGTTATTACCTTCACATTGATACCAAGGCTATCCACATCCAGAATAGAAGCAAAATCCACCTGAAATAACTTACATTTGTCATCCCTCAATATATTTAAATGGAAACATTAACATTTGGTCAAAGTACAGAAGTGTCAAAATCAAGAAAATGAAAGAGTGATACAAGGCATAGATGTGTTTACTGTAAAAAAAAAAAAATAGAACACATGTGCTATGTGCTACTACTGGAAAAAGACGGACATTACATAATAGTCTGTCAGTAGTTAGCACTGACAAACTGTATATTGCAATGGTAAAAGTCTGAACCCAAGTGTTCATGTTGCAGACTCAGCACACTGAAATTATAACAGTTCATCGTGCCCAAGAGACTAAGCAGATAAACAGAGACTGCATTATAAAACCAATTGCCTTTTAAACTGGTAAACTTGTTTATAAATTTTGATGTGCAGCTGTTTTCCTGAGTCAAAACTTGCATAGCTCTGTGTGATGTTTGCACTTTTTATCTAATGTTTTTGGGACCAAAAGTAGGAATCATATGCTTGAACTAAAACATTCCTCTCTTCAACTAAATATATCACGGTGACCGAGCACACACCATACAATAACTAAAATACTATAGTTATTTGGTTACAAAAAGAAACTTAAATGGAATGACAGAAGATAAATAATATAACTGTCTCACAAACTAATATAGCTACAACTTGTTTTCTAGTATATCTTGCAGAGTCGCATTCATGACCAGATACCACGTAAGTAAACTTTATATTGTACTTGCCTTAACAGAGGTTGAGTGTTGCACGATGAGTTTTGTATCATCAGCATGATCCTTGTTCATGTGGCCCTGTGGAATACATGCAGGTAACTTGAGCATAAATATACCAAATGAAGATCAATAGATTTAGTGCGAAGTCAAGCAAATATAAAACATACTGCAATAGGAGAGGAGAACTGAGATATAGGATCCACTTTTGCTTCCTTGAACTCAGCAGCACTAAATTCTGGGGATGTGGAGAACAGAATAGTTTCTCAAGGACCATCATACCAAATCATATTGTGTTTCGTGCAGAATTTGACCTTTAGGTCACAAAAAACAAACTATAGGAGGACAAGTGCAAAGCACTGAATGTGCAAGTCACCAATTCAATCCCTTTCACAGATGGCATGTCATATTAGATAACATATCATATATATA
>LR738710.1:214453199-214510642 GCA_902687465.1 Secale cereale | reverse complement strand
ATATATATATATATATATATATATATATATATATATATATATATATATATATAGGAATATCATAGAATAGACACAGAAAATTTGATCGTTAAATTCGGATGAAACATTGAGTAAAAAAGGAGAAGAGAATGGCACAAGACGAGATGCTACTACTCTTTACTCTTATAGTTTCCTCGGTTTCTGTTCTCTTATTCAGGATATTGCTTTTATGGTTCTCGTATTGCAACTCATGATTTTCGCAAGAGCGCTACAGGAACATTACATAGCAACTCAAAAACAAATTAACAGTCAAGTAGAACCTTGAACTTCTGGTCAGAAAGGCTATGCAGGCTTAATAGTTAGTTTTAACTAGGGCATTCAAAAAGGCGGGTCACAAACCTCCAGAGCCAAGGATAGCTGTTGCGACCCCAGATACATAACGTACAGCTTTTGGTTTGATGTGCAGAAAACGGAAGTCGCCAAAATCAACCTTGATTTGGCAAATTTCCATCAGAAATTAGTACGATATTATTCAGTTACTTTAGAAACAGTATAATGTTCGACAAACATACCCAAAAGGCCTCAGGGTGTCTCCGTAAATATGCAGTTCTCACTGCATCTTTTTCTTCATCGGGAACCTTTGGAACCGAACACCAAATACGAAGTGAGCCAATACGCAATTATCAGGTAACATATACAGTATGCTTTAATATCAAATTAAGAAATTTGTCAGGACATAAGCACACTAATATATGGGGTAAGTGACAGGAGGGAATTACAGGTGTAGCATCACCATATACTGTGATTACAGTATCTGTTCTGTCCTCTGGGTCTTTGGCAACCAAAAGTGAGCATTTGGTACTTCCTAGGAGATTCTGCAAAATGGTGGCAGCAAAAGACATAACTATCAGAAGCTATTATGAATTTAGTAGATTAGACCAGCACCCTATTCTTTTCACAGAACACTGTCCATGCGTTTTATACTTTTCATGTCATTCCATTTTGTTTTCATGTCCTCGTTTATGTGTCAGTACTCCTACCATTGTCAGTGTTATCATATGTGTTTGAGTTAAGTCACCAAATGCGTAGGGCCTGCATGCGCGTAGAACGGTGTCGACAGGTAGTATTACACGTATAAATAATCATGAGAGCACAATGCTAGCATACCTTTGAGTGAACTGCTAAACTACTCACTGCTAATATGGGGGAACCATCTTGATCGCACGCAAAATCAACCATTGAACCAGATGGATAACCCACGTGTTCCTGTTAACAGAATGACATGTTATAATTTTCTTTTTCCTGTAATCAACTAATTGGCAATGGAAGGAGATAGAAGAAAAATATAATTTGCCTTTGCCATTCACCAAACAGAAAAGGCACATACTGGAAGGGAACAATCCCAAACAGTATGACATCATAAGAAACTACATATCATGATGTACTAAATATACGACAGGCACCTTGCCAAGCACATGCCACATTACAGAGAGAACTGAAAAGTGGAGTTCTCAAGCAGATTTAAGCAAAAAGATAAGTTTGAATAATCAAGAGAAGCTGTTAAAGGAAAAAAGATCAGGTCCACCCTTTACATATCCACATGGCAATCAGTACTCGCCAGTTTCAATAGAATTCTAAAAAGACGGCACAGGAAAAAACTGGCAAATGCATGTTCACTAGACTGTAAATACAAGAATACTTCTAGCATACCTGGGAATGGGTAGCCAGAACACCTCTGACACTTTGGTCCAGAATAGTTCGTATTTCTTCAACAGGAGGAAGCCGGGCAGCTTTTACCTATAATCATGATGATGCTGAGTGAATAAATAGACCTCAAGATGGCAAAAGATTAAAACCTACAATCTTTAGAGTTCCTCTTAATTAAAATCCAAGACAACTTTGTAACTTGTTAGTTAGGGTAATTGTTCAGACATGTCATAAATGTTGCACATACTTGTTCCACAGGCTGGTCATTCAAATATCTAATAGGAATTGGAAGGGGCATATTTTGCAAAGTCGGTTGATGGTGGTTTGGGTAGGAAATACTGATGAATGGTTGATCAGATAAAAAAAACTCCCACGATATTGGAATATGTTGACTATTGTGGAGGAAAACTCTGCATACCGTTATTAATTATTTATTGATGATATGTTTTTTCCTTCTCATACTACTTGTTGAAGAAAATCACTACCAGGGAACAATTTTAAGCCTATTTTGCAGTAACCCTCCTGTTAATTAATCTGACCCCATAAACACATACCAAGTACACGGTTCTGAAAAGAAAAGCACCGAGTACCTTCCCTATCATTGTTAATCGTCAATGACTCGCCATACTAAATTTTCAAAATTCAATTAATTACACACGAATAATTTTAAGCCAATTCCAGAGTACTGTTTAGGGCCAGTTCTTTTGCTGGCTTTTTTGGGCTACCAGAATAAGCTGCCCCCTACCCAACTTATTCTAGAGATTTCAACAAGTGACTACATACGAAGCAAAATGAGTGAATCTACACTCTAAAATATGTCTATATACATCCGTATGTTGTAGTCCATTTGAAATGTCTAGAAAGACAAATATTTTGGAACGGGGGGAGTAATTGCTAAGCTTCTAAAACAAATTTGGTCGGACTTCTAGAATAAGCTGGCTAAGGGGCAGCTTATTCCAGAAGCTAGCACAAGAACTGGCCCTTAATCCTCCTGATAATCTATCAGACTCCGTAACATATACTCAACACATGGTTCTGAAAAAAAAAGCCCTAAGTTCGTGAAATTCCACATGGCACTGAGCCAGAGCAACCAACTTTAAGTGTTAGAAGTTGTATAGCTATCGCGTCCCCAGGTTATCACATGGTACTACATGATCACTAGGCGGAGCCAAGGCTAAAGAGCCGCACCTGATGAGCGCGGATCACCTCGAACGCGTCGGCGGATCCTCCCGGGGCATCGGCAGGCGCGGCCATCTGCAAGACAAACAAACCAACGGGGCGCCATCAGCCAAATCCACAATCACCGCAGGGGAGGCATTCCATCGAACACTTGGGGATCCGGGACTATTCTCAAACAGGTAGAATTCGGCGGGGCGGAGAAGCCAGGCAGACCTGAGAGGGCGAGGAGGAGGCGAGGAAGCGATCGCCGCGGCGGCTACTGCTGCGGCGGGGAGGGTGGAGTAGGGGCGACGAGGAGGAGGTGGGGGTGGGGATGGGGATGGCGTGAGCATGGCGGTTTTGTAGGTGGAGCGGGCGGAGCAGTCGCGAGAGCGTTGACGGCGAGGGGAGCGACGCGAGCTGGGCGCCCACCGGCGTGAGCAGGAAGGGCCTCATTGCGTGCACGCCTTGGTGTGTGTGGGTCTTGGTCTGTGTGTGTGCGTGCCTCGCTGGCCGCTTGGTGGTCGCTCGGTCGGCACGGCACGGCACACGCGAGCGTGGGGAAGAAGAGCACCTCGGCCCGGCTTGAATGATTCCCAGATGGGCCGGTTGAGTGGCACTGACCAGGCCTGGCCCGAGATTACTGATGGCTCTGTTTTTTTAGGCAACTTCGCGAAGCTTTATTAGATAGTCACACTGTTTACAAGGACGAAAGGAATACCATCTGGCTGGCCTAACCAGATATGGCAGCGTGCCTACGAGAGACACAGAGAAAGAATGGCGTCGCGATACGTCACGTACCCTTTAGGGTTTCTTTCTCCTAGGCGACGCCCGAGGAGACTTCGGGAACACGGCGAGACTAGATCGGATCCCGATCGGGCTTCTAGTCCGGTAGGGCTCTCTCGATCCAGAAGGGCAGAGCAAGGAGGGACAACAACCCTAGGTGGGAAGATCATGGCGTCCGCGGACTCATCCACATCTAGGGTTAATGGGCGGAAGTCGGTGGACCAGGAGGGAGGGAAGAGGAGGGCGAAGGGAGATCTGGGATCGGAAGGCTCGATGGATGGAGCCAGGGTGTCGCAGGAAGATTCGTCGAATGAGAATCTTAAGTACATGAATCTTAGAGAGGAGGAGGAGGAAGACGTGGTATTAGAGGAAGATCTGGAAGAGCTAGAGAAGGATGTTGAATTCATGGCGTTGGCTAGGGTCCATACTAATAAAAAGTTCAGTCATGGTGCCTTCTATGGCAATATGCGATCGGCTTGGAACTTGGAGCAAGAAGTGGAGTTTAGGGCTATTGAGGATAATCTGTTTTCGATACAGGTGAGTTGCTTGGGAGACTGGGAGAGGGTGATGAACGAAGGGCTGTGGATTTTCAGAAACTGCCCAGTATTGCTGGCCTCCTATGATGGGTGGTCAGAGGTGAATGAGATTGAACTCAATACCTATCAGGTTTGGATGAGGGTGATGGGGCTTAAGGAGAAGATGATAACTGTGAGTATCGCTAGGCAATTAGCGAGAAAGGCAGGGGAAGTGGTGCGTGTGGATAAGCGGTCAGTCAAGGGCCAAGGGGGAGGGATCCGAGTGAGAGTCACTTTGGACGTACGGAATCCATTGATGAGATGTGCAAGCCTTACTCTAAGGCAGAAGAAGGTGTACTTTGAGTTTGAATATGAGAAGATGCCAGTTTTTTGTGGTGTTTATGGCCTGGTTAGTCATGTCGCCAAGGAGCATGGTAACGGTGTCCATGATGAAAGTGCTATAATTTACCCTGTTTCCTTGATTGCTCCGGAGTTTAGAAGAGATGAACACTAGGCGCAGACAGGCCAGGAGGAGAGAGGAACATGGAATACTCGGGGAGGAAGAGGAGGACGAGGCGGGGGAGCTTGGAGGAACCAAACTGCATGAGAGAGGTATGATGAGGACCTACGTAGCACGGCTAGCAGCCCGGTCAAATATCCTATTGATGGCCAACCTTTGGGATCATTTAAAAGAATACTGGAGTTTGAAGACAAGGATCAGGGGACAGGTACGCAGCTTCTGTTAACTGATGGCAAAGGGGGAGAGCGGCTGGAGTCGAAGGAAGCAAGCAAGAAAGAAGGAGAGGAGGGGGGATGACACAAGCTCGCAGGGAAGCAAAGAGGCATAAGGTGGATGATACAGTTTCTATGGACTTGGCAACGTTGGCGGCCCCTGGTTTGGGGGACTACCGGGCCTAATGATACTCTTAGGGTGGAACTGCCGCGGGATGCGTCAGTCTCGGGAAGGTCGAGCACTTCGGGAGGTCCAGATGTGCTATAAACCAGATGTGCTTTTTCTTTCAGAGGCACACCTGTCTGACGCGGAGGCGGAGAAGTTGATGACAAAGTTAGGGTTTGAGGAGAGGCTGGTCGACCCGAGTGATGGTATGGCGGGGGGTCTTGTGATGTTTTGGAGACGCGAGATGAAAATCACAAAACTTGATATTATGAGTAATTTCATTGATGTCATTATTGATGATGGGAAGGAGTGGAGATGTACAGGATTTTACGGAGAACCGGCAAGAGAGAATAAGCATAAATCATGGGACTATCTTAGATCGCTGCACCAGGTCATGGACGTTCCCTGGATGGTTTTTGGTGACTTTAATGAGATTCTTTTTGCTCATGAGAAGGAGGGGGAGTGATACGTCCAAAACGTATCTATAATTTCTGCTTGCTCCATGCCTCTTTTGGGTGATATTGCTATGTTATTTATACACTTCCATACACTTTTGATCATATTTGGACTAACCTATTAACTCAGTGCACCCTAGTGCCAGTTTCTGTTTTCGGCTGTTTTTGTATTTCAGGTTTTCCCATTACGAGAACTGCCAGAAAAATTCCGGAAAAATTATATAAAAAATCAGCGTTCCAGAAGCTTCCCGACACCCGAAGTACAGCCGGAGGGGGGCCACCAGGGCTCCAGGCGCCCTGGTGGCGCCCCCCTGGCCGCGCCGGGGGGGGGGGGGGCGCCTGGGCCCCCCGAGCCTCGTCTGATGCCCCCCTTTGGCATATATTTATATCGTGTCCCGAAACCCTCGAGACGGGAACCCTTTTTCGCGATCTCATCTCTGTTCCACCGCCGCCGCGCTTCCAAGATCGGGAGCACCAGGAAAACTCTTCTCGACACCCTGCCGGAGGGGAGGATCACCACCGGGAGCTTCTCCACCACCATGGACGCCTCCCGGATGAGTTGTGAGTAGTCTCCCTTGGACCATGGGTCCATGACCAGTAGCTATGTGATGTTCTCCTCCCGTTCTTGTGCTTCACTAATTAGTCCTCGTGAGCTGCCCTACATGATCGAGGCACATATGTAATCCTTATGCTGTTGCTATGATGAGTTTGCTGGGATCCGATGGATTATGAGATTATGTTCAGATTGTGTTTGAGTAATATATTTGATCTACCTCTTTTATATTTATGTTCGTAAGTAATTCTTGCATGTTCTCCGTTGTTATTTATTGCTTTGGCCAAGTAGTAGGCAGTGACTCCAAGAGGGAACGTTATGCTTGATTGTGGGTTCATGCCCCTCGATGACTAGTTTGAGTGACAGAAACATGAGTCTGGGGGATGTGCTGTTACCACAAGGGGGAAAACAACGGTGCTTGTGCCCGCGGGTGCAAGGATTGTTTACTTTACGCAAAGTTCTTTTAATGCAGTTGTCTGTTGCTTTGAGTTTACACTATGGGTGGGACTCGCAACTTAATACCAGCGAGATGTTCTGGATAGATATCTCAAGGTGGATGATTAGTAGTAGATGCAGATGGATTTCGGTCTACTTACTTTGGCGTACCGCCCATGCTTTGAACCTCTACCTTTCTTGCAACTTAGTCAGCATTGGTTTGTGCACATAATTCTGTCAATTGCCCAGCTGTAATCCGTTTACCTCACATAGCTGTTTTATCGTCTTTTGGGAGAGAGACATCACTAGTGAACATCATGGGACTCCGGTCCATATTACCATCATTGATCACATCCGCTATTTACTTTCCGTTTTTACTTACTATTGCAGCAAAACCTATCACTATTATCACTTGCGTTTGATCCTTTGTAAACGACAAGGCCGGAGGGATTGACAACCTCTCTGTACTCGTTGGGAGCAAAGTTATTTGTATCTGTGTGCAGGTCCACATTGATTGCTAATATCTGGCGCCGTTAGCAGTTGACACCTTCTTGTTGAAACTGGGAGTCTCAGGGAAATCGATCCTTGGTATCTTTGCCAAGGGAAAACTTCCGCTACACTGCATCTCACACCTTCCACTTGGGGTAACCAGCGAGGGGCGAGAAGCCATCAAGCAAAGTTTTCTGGCGCCGTTGCCGGGGACTCCACTCTTCAGGATAGGGGAGTTGCACGCTATCTTTTACCTTTGCTTTTTAGTCTTGTTAGTTTACCTTTCAGTTTTGCTTTAGTATCTTTTATCGAAAAACACAAAAATAGTTATCTTGCTTGCTTGCTACTATGGGTTCCACCGAAAACACCAAGTTGTGTGAATTCACTAGTCACAACAACGATGACTTTATCTGCACACCTATCACTACACCTGCCACTTCAGCACCTTCGTATGAAATTAAACCTGCTTTACTGAATCTAGTTATGAAAGATCAATTCTTCGGTGCTGGAGATGATGCTGCTTCACACTTAAACAATTTTGTTGAACTCTGTGATATGCAAAAGTACCAAGAAATAGATGGTGATATTGTTAAGCTTAAGCTTTTTCCTTTCTCCTTGAGAGGAGGAGCTAAAATTTGGTTTCAATCTTTGCCTAGAAATAGCATAGATTCATGGGACAAGTGCAAAGATGCTTTTATTGGAAAATACTATCCACCTGCTAAAATTATCCAACTGAGAAGCAACATAATGAATTTTAAACAATTGGATAATGAACACGTTGCCCAAGCTTGGGAACGTATGAAATCTCTTATCAAGAACTGCCCTACTCATGGTTTGACTACTTGGATGGTTATCCAAACTTTTTATGCAGGCTTGAACTTTACTTCGCGGAACTTGTTAGATTCGGCCGCGGGAGGAACTTTTATGTCAACTACACTTGGTGCTGCCACAAAGCTTCTCGATGAGATGATGACCAACTATTCCCAATGGCACACCGAACGCGCTCCAACAGGTAGGAAGGTAAACTCTGTCGAGGAGATTTCCTCCCTAAATGAAAAAGTTGACTTGATTATGTCTCTACTTTCGAAGCAATCTTCTGTTGATCCTCGTGATGTTCCTTTAAATTCTTTGATTGCTCAAGGACAAGTAGATGTGAACTTTATCTCTAGAAACAATTTTAATAACAATGCTTATAGGAGTAATTTTGGTAGCAATCCTAGACCGTTCCCCTCTAATTCTTATGGAACAACAATGCTTATCCTAGCACCAAGAACTCCACTACTGAACTAGAGATCATGCTTACAGATTTCATCACTACCCAAAAAGCCTTTAATAATAGTGTAGGAGAAAAACTAAACAAACTAGATGATCTCTCTTCGAAGGTAGACAATTTAGCCAATGAAGTAGAATTGCTTAAAATTAGAACTTATCCTCTTGAGGAGAGGAAGGTCACTCCTATGAACGCTATTCAGGTGCAAATTAATGAAAATATTAGGATGATGGCTAAACTTAAAGAGAGATGGGCTAGAGAAAGGGAGGAAGAAGATAGAATTAAGAGCCTTCCTACCCACCACACTGTTGCTACTATCCAAGTTGTTGAGGATATTCAAACTCTTAGCACCCAATGCACTCCTGGTCCCATTGGACCTATTAATGGTGATGCTATGACTATAGAAACTACCAAACAAGTGAACCTAAAGGACACCACTACCACCTTACTTGATAGTAGTGACCTTGATTTTTATAATTGCACTCTTACCGAAGTTATTGATTTCCTTCACAAGATGTCTAGAGATCCCCGCACTAGCACGCTTAACCTTGCCTTCACAGAGCATATCACTAATGCTCTTATCAAAGCTAGGGAGGAGAAACTTAGAGTAGAAGCCTCCATACCTAGAAAGCTAGAAGATGGTTGGGATCCTATGATTAAAATTAAGTTGAATAACTTCTCTTGCTATGCTTTATGTGATGTTGGTGCTAGTACCTCTGTTATGCCCAAAAGAATATATGATATGCTTAAATTGAAACCTTTTGATTCTTGTTCTTTTGGTGTTCGTCTCGTTGATTCTTCCATAAAGAAACCTTTGGGGAGGATCGACGATGTTCTTATCATTGTCAATGACAATTATGTTCCCGTTGATTTTACTATTATGGACATTGAATGTGAACCTTCTGTTGGGGAACGTAGTATTTTAAAATTTTCCTACGATCACGCAAGATCTATCTACTAGATGCATAGCAACGAGAGGGGAGAGTGTGTCTACGTACCCTCGTAGACCGGGAGCGGAAGCGTCAAGTGACGCGGTTGATGTTGTCGAACTTCTTCGCGATCCAACCGATCAAGCACCGAACGTACGACACCTCCGCGTTCAGCACACGTTCAGCTTGATGACGTCCCACGAGCTCTTGATCCAGTTGAGCTTCACGGGAGAGTTTCGTCAGCACGACGGCGTGGTGACGGATATGATGTGTCTACCGGCGCAGGGCTTCACATAAGCACTGCGACGGTATGACCGAGGTGTGTTTCTGTGGAGGGGGGCACCGCACACGGCTAGAACAATTCAACTTGTGTGTCTTTGGGTGCCCTCCTGCCCCCGTATATAAAGGAGCAAGAGGGGAGGGCCGGCCGGCCTCCTATGGTGCGGCTAGGGAAATTCTACTAGGAATAGGATTGCAATCCTATTCCTAGTAGGAGTCCACCAAGAAGGAAGAGAGGGAAAAAGAAAGAGAAGGAGAGGTGGCGCCCCCCAATCCTAGTCCAACTAGGATCCCCTGGTGGGGCGCCGACCAGCCTCTATGGGCTGCCTCTCTCCTTTCCTTAAGGCCCACTATGGACCATCCCCCTCATAGGGGGTTCCGGTAACCCACTCCGGCAATCCAGTTAAATCCGAAACTTTTCCGGAACACTTCCGGTGTCCGAATATAGTCGTCCAATATATCAATCTTTATGTCTCGGACATTACGAGACTCCTCGTGATATCCGTGATCTCATCCGGGACTCCGAACTACCTTCGGTACATCAAAACTCATAAACTCATAATACCGATCATCATCAAACGTTAAGCGTGCGGACCCTACGGGTTCGAGAACTATGTAGACATGACCGAGACTCATCTCCGGTCAATAACCAATAGCGGAACCTGGATGTTCATATTGGCTCCTACATATTCTACGAAGATCTTTTATCGGTCAAAACCGCATAACAACATACGTTGTTCCTTTTGTCATCGGTATGTTACTTGCCCGAGATTCGATCGTCGGTATCTCCATACCTAGTTCAATCTCGTTACCGGTAAGTCTCTTTACTCGTTCCGTAACACATCATCTCGTGACTAACTCATTAGTCTTTTGCTTGCAAGGCTTATTGTGATGTGTGTTACCGAGAGGGCCCAGAGATACCTCTCCGACACTCGGAGTGACAAATCCTAATCTTGATCTATGCCAACACCACGAATACTTTCGGAGACACCTGTAGAGCATCTTTATGATCACCCAGTTACGTTGTGACGTTTGATAGCACACAAGGTGTTCCTACGGTATTCAGGAGTTGCATAATCTCATAGTCATAGGAACATGTATAAGTCATGAAGAAAGCAATAGCAGTAAAACTAAACGATCATAGTGCTATGCTAACGGATGGGTCTTGTCCATCACATCATTCTCCTAATGATGTGATCCCGTTGATCAAATGACAACTCATGTCTATGGCTATGAAACATAACCATCTTTGATCAATGAGCTAGTCTAGTAGAGGCATACTAGGGACATACTGTTTTGTCTATGTATTCACACATGTACTAAGTTTCCGGTTAATACAATTGTAGCATGAATAAAAGACATTTATCATGATATAAGGAAATAAAAAATAACTTTATTATTGCCTCTAGGGCATATTTCCTTCAGTCTCCCACTTGCACTAGAGTCAATAATCTAGCTCACATCGCCATGTGATTTAATACCGATAGTTCACATCGTTATGTGAATAACACCCATAGTTCACATCGCCATGTGACCAACACCCAAAGGGTTTACTAGAGTTAATAATCTAGTTCACATCGCTATGTGATTAATACCCAAGAGTAATAAGGTGTGATCATGTTTTGCTTGTGAGAGAAGTTTAGTCAACGGGTCTATCACATTCAGATCCGTATGTATTTCGCAAATTTCTATGTCTACAATGCTCTGCATAGAGCTACTCTAGCTAATTGCTCCCACTTCCAATATGCATCCAGATTGATACTTAGAGTCATCTGGATTTAGTGTCAAAGCTTGCATCGGCGTAACCCTTTACGACAAACTCTTTATCACCTCCATAATCGAGAAACATTTCCTTAGTCATCCAGTTACTAAGGATAATTTTGACCGCTGTACACAGCATGGCATACTTTATAGAACCTATGGCTGAGGCATAGGGAATGACTTTCATTCTCTCTATATTTTTCTGCCGTGGTCTGGCTTTGAGTCTTACTCAACTTCACAGCTTACAAGTCAGGCAAGAACTCCTTCTTTGACTGATCCATTTTGAACTACTTCAAAATCTTATCAAGGTATGTACTCATCGAAAGTCTTATCAAGCGTCTTGATCTATCTCTATAGATCTTGATGCCCAATATGTAAGCAGCTTCACCAAGGTCTTTCTTTGAAAAACTCCTTTCAAACACTCCTTTATGCTTTCCAGAAAATTCTACATCATTTCCGATCGACAATATGTCATTCACATATACTTATCAGAAAGGTTGTAGTGCTCCCATTCACTTTCTTGTAAATACAGGCTTCACCGCAAGTCTGTATAAATCTATATGCTTTGATCAACTTATCAAAGCGTATATTCCAACTCCGAGATGCTTGCACCAGTCCATAGATGGATCGCTGGAGCTTGCACACCTTTTTAGCACCTTTAGGATTGGCAAAACCTTCTGGTTGCATCATATACAAGTCTTCTTTAATAAATCCATTAAAGAATGCAGTTTTGTTATCCATTTGCCAGATTTCATAAAATGCGGCAATTGCTAACATGATTCGGACAGACTTAAGCATCGCTACAGGTGAGAAAGGCTCATCGTAGTCAACTCCTTGAACTTGTCGAAACCCTTTCGCAACAAGTCGAGCTTTGTAAACAGTAACATTACCGTCATCGTTGGTCTTCCTCTTGAAGATCCATTTATTTTCGATGGCTTGCCGATCCTCGGGCAAGTCAACCAAAGTCCATACTTTGTTCTCATACATGGATCCCATCTCAGATTTCATGGCCTCAAGCCATTTTGCGGAATCTGGGCTCATCATCGCTTCCTCATAGTTCGTAGGTTCATCATGGTCCAGTAACATGACTTCCAGAACCGGGTTGCCGTACCACTCTGATGCGGAACGAACTCTGGTTGATCTACGAAGTTCAGCAGAAACTTGATCTGAAGTTTCATGATCATCATCATTAGCTTCCTCACTAATTGGTGTAGGAATCACTGGAACTAGTTTCTGTGATGTTCCACTTTCCAATTCGGGAGAAGGTACAATTACCTTATCAAGTTCTACTTTCCTCCCACTCACTTCTTTCGAGAGAAACTCCTTCTCTAGAAAGGATCCATTCTTAGCAACAAAGACCTTGCCTTCGGATCTGTGATAGAAGGTGTACCCAACAGTTTCTTTTGGGTATCCTATGAAGATTTACTTCTCCGATTTGGGTTCGAGCTTATCATGTTGAAACTTTTTCACATAAGCATTGCAGTACCAAATTTAAAGAAATGACAGCTTAGGTTTCTCGTCAAACCACAGTTCATACGGTGTCATCTCCACGGATTTAGATGGTGCCCTATTTAACGTGAATGTAGCTGTCTCTAATGCATAACCCCAAAAGTGATAGTGGTAGATCGGTAAGAGACATCATTGATCGCACCATATCTAATAAAGTACGGTTATGACGTTCGGACACACCATTACACTGTGGTATTCCAGGTGGCGTGAGTAGTGAAACTATTTCACTTTGTTTTTACTGAAGGCCAAACTCGCTAACTCAAATATTTTACCTCTACGATCATATCGTAGAAACTCTTATTTTCTTGTTACGATGATTCTCCACTTCACTCTGAAATTCTTTGAACCTTTCAAATGTTTCAGACTTGTGCTTCATTAAGTAGATATACCCATATCTGCTCAAATCATCAGTGAAGGTCAGAAAATAACGATACCCGCCGCGAGCTTCAACACTCATTGGTCCACATACATCTGTATGTATGATCTCCAAGAAATCTGTTGCTCGCTCCATTGTTCCGGAGAACGGAGTTTTAGTCATCTTTCCCATGAGGCATGGTTCGCAAGCACCAAGTGATTCATAATCAAGTGACTCCAAAAGTCCATCACTATGGAGTTTCTTCATGCGCTTTACACCATTATGACCTAAACGGCAGTGCCACAAATAAGTTGCACTATCATTATTAACCTTGCATCTTTTGGCTTCAATATTATGAATATGTGTATCACCACGATCGAGATCCAACAAACTATTTTCATTGGGTGTATGACCATCGAAGGTTTTATTCATGTAAACAGAATAACAATTATTCTATGACTTTAAATGAATAACCGTATTGCAACAAATATGATTTATTCATGCTCAACGCAAATGCCAAATAATATTTATTTAGGTTTTACACTAATCCCGAAAGTATAGGGAGTGTGCGATGATGATCATATCAATCTTGGAACCACTTCCAACACACATCATCACAG
Organism: Secale cereale; assembly: GCA_902687465.1. Lineage (NCBI taxonomy): Eukaryota > Viridiplantae > Streptophyta > Magnoliopsida > Poales > Poaceae > Secale > Secale cereale. The sequence goes on along the minus strand of LR738710.1, from coordinate 214,496,944 downwards.
ATTCTGTTGTTCTGTTTTTCACACATTCTGTCCTGTTTTGCCTTTCCTTCATTTTGCAAACCTAGAGCTTGTTTTTTCTTTGCAAAAACCTTTTGGCAATCTTGAGAAACAGTAGACCTTCAAGAATATCCTTATTTCCAGCAAGGAACAATTATTTTATTATGGGTACTAACCTCGCTAATCAGATTATGATGAGTTATGTATGAAGGGAGTTTTCAAGTGTGCGAGGGAAGATGATAAAAAGATTCAGGAGTGTCAAACGCTCAAGCTTGGGGATGCCCCCATGCACCCCCAAGAAATATTCAAGGAGACTCAAGCGGCTAAGCTTGGGGATGCCCCCGTGCATCCCCTTCTCCATCAACATTATCAGTTCGTCTTTCGTTTCACTATATTTTAATCACTTCATGTGTTATGTGCTATGCTTGGAGCGTCTTGCTTTTAGTTTTCCTTAGCTTTTCATAACGAGTCGGAACTCAGATTTCTTTATGTGGGAGAGAAACACGCTCCACTTCTACCTAGAACATAACATAGAATTTTCATGTCTATCTTTATTGTGTGTGTTCTTTGTCTTTTAATAGCTACTATCATGCTTAGCTCTTAACTTTCATGCTTATCTTTCTAAAGAGCTTTTGCTTAGTTGGTTGCTTGAACTCTCTTTATTTATCATGATTATCTTATTAAGAGAGTTTGCTTCCGTTGCATTGGTTGATATGTCTATGATAAAGATGCTACGTGCATAATGGTGCTTAGTAGTTCATGTTTTCTTATGGTTAGTCTCAAATAGCTGGGGGGTTCCCAATGTGTTAATGGAGTACCAACATAATTTGTTTGCCTATGATGTGGTATGGTTTAGTAATATCTTCCTTCAAGATTTTATTTTGATTGACTTGGCGTATGCTCACGCATATTTAAGACTGTAAAGAAAGTCTGTCAAGCCTTGATGATCTTTTGTTTCTGAGTAGCGATATAACTTCCATGCCTGATTCAATGTTGCTTTGTCGCTCTGCATGATTATGACCGTCATTGCTCTCTTAGTTGGTCGCTCCCAGTCTTTTGCTAACCTTCGCCTGTACTAAGCGGACTGACTGCTTGTGCATCCAAATTCCTTTAAACCAGTTATGCCATATGAGTCCACCATACCTTCCTACATGGTATTTACCTGCCATTCCTAACGGAGACTTTCATGTACCATCTCGAAATTATTCAAAAAAATGCATTCCTATTTTGTGCCTCTATTGTAAGTTCATGAGGAAGTAGTAGTTAATTCATGATCTTTTTAAGTTGGACAAGCTTCACCCCGGGATTGCATGTATAATGTGCAAACCCATAATACGAGAAGGAACTGGCATTGAGTGCGCCCGGCTCAAAAAGATAATATAACAAACAAACCCTCTTTCACGCTTTGTTCATGAGAAATCAGAAAACTTTGGCAGTGATAAACAAAGGATATTAAGAGGATGTGATCGTCCTCATTCGGGAGCCGTTCCTCGAAACTTGTCCATCTCAAGAAGTGATTGAGTTGTCAGCTAGCATTCGTTGACGAAAAATGCATGATCTAAAAAATAATAATTATTACCTCTGTTTTTAAAACCAAGAGCTCTGGTACATGTTTTGTCTTTGTTTCCGACTACGGGTTTTCAACCTTGCCAATAAAAGCCACGGTTCGAGAGTCTCCACCTTCTTTTAAAAGCACCAATTACTGAGAGCATGATTGTCATTCTGAGTGTAATGTGCATTGTCCCAAAGTAGCATTGTCTTTTGCATGATTGTGATATCGTTTATTTTGAAATGATTGTATCTAGTCATCACTTAAACCTTGGAGGTGCCCCTGCATTTATGTTTTGCTTCACTAAAGGGGGCAAGCGAGATATCACTTTATCATATTTGCACACCATGCTCATTGCAAATCTATTTGATGTTTCAGTATCATATTGTAAAACTTTCAGTTCTTTGTGATTTTCTCATGAGGCAACTTAATTACTACAGATTCATTGTCTCAGTAAGCTTTTGTCATGTGACTATGAAAAAGTCCTATATGGTTAATAGCATGTCACCACAGAAATTATTTTTGTTATCATTTACCTACTCGAGGACGAGCAGGAATTAAGCTTGGGGATGTTGATACGTCCAAAACGTATCTATAATTTCTGCTTGCTCCATGCCTCTTTTGGGTGATATTGCTATGTTATTTATACACTTCCATACACTTTTGATCATATTCGGACTAACCTATTAACTCAGTGCACCCCATTGCCAGTTTCTGTTTTCGGTTGTTTTTGTATTTCAGGTTTTCCCATTACGAGAACTGCCAGAAAAATCCCGGAAAAATTATATAAAAAATCAGCGTTCCAGAAGCTTCCCGGCACCCGAAGTACAGCTGGAGGGGGGCCACCAGGGCTCCAGGCGCCCTGGTGGCGCGGCCCCCCCTGGCCGCGCCGGGGGGGCGCCTGGGCCCCCCGATCCTCGTCTGATGCCCCCCTTTGGCATATATTTATATCGTGTCCCGAAACCCTCATGACGGGAACCCTTTTTCGCGATCTCATCTCTGTTCCGCCGCCGCCGCGCTTCCAAGATCGGGAGCACCAGGAGAACTCTTCCCGGCACCCTGCGGGAGGGGAGGATCACCACCGGGAGCTTCTCCACCACCATGGATGCCTCCCGGATGAGTTGTGAGTAGTCTCCCTTGGACCATGGGTCCATGACCAGTAGCTATGTGATGTTCTCCTCCCGTTCTTGTGCTTCACTAATTAGTCCTCGTGAGCTGCCCTACATGATCGAAGCACATATGTAATCCTTATGTTGTTGCTATGATGAGTTTGCTGGGATCCGATGGATTATGAGATTATGTTCAGATTGTGTTTGAGTAATATATTTGATCTACCTCTTTTATATTTATGTTCGTAAATAATTCTTGCATGTTCTCCGTTGTTATTTATTGCTTTGGCCAAGTAGTAGGCAGTGACTCCAAGAGGGAACGTTATGCTTGATTGTGGGTTCATGCCCCTCGATGACTAGTTTGAGTGACAGAAACATGAGTCTAGGGGATGTGTTGTTGCCACGAGGGGGAAAACAACGGTGCTTGTGCCCGCGGGTGCAAGGATTGTTTACTTTACGCAAAGTTCTTTTAATGCAGTTGTCTGTTGCTTTGAGTTTACACTATGGGTGGGACTCGCAACTTAATACCAGCGAGATGTTCTGGATAGATATCTCAAGGTGGATGATTAGTACTAGATGCAGATGGATTTCGGTCTACTTACTTTGGCGTACCGCCCATGCTTTGAACCTCTACCTTTCTTGCAACTTAGTCAGCATTGGTTTGCGCACATAATTCTGTCAATTGCCCAGCTGTAATTCGTTTACCTCACATAGCTGTTTTATCGTCTTTGGGGAGAGAGACATAACTAGTGAACATCATGGGACTCCGGTCCATATTACCATCATTGATCACATCCGCTATTTACTTTCCGTTTTTACTTACTATTGCAGCAAAACCTATCACTATTATCACTTGCGTTTGATCCTTTGTAAACGACAAGGCCGGAGGGATTGACAACCTCTCTGTACTCGTTGGGAGCAAAGTTATTTGTATCTGTGTGCAGGTCCACGTTGATTGCTAATATCTGGCGCCGTTAGCAGTTGACACCTTCTTGTTGAATCTGGGAGTCTCAGGGAAATCGATCCTTGGTATCTTTGCCAAGGGAAAACTTCCGCTACACTGCATCTCACACCTTCCACTTGGGGTAACCAACGAGGGGCGAGAAGCCATCAGGGAGCGGCTCGGGAGCAGCGACAGATGCAAGGGTTTAGAGATGCTCTGGCCGATTGTGATCTAGATGATATGGGGGCTTCAGGAGATAGCTTTACTTGGAGCAGAGGTCGGATCAAGGATAGACTGGATAAAGCGGTTTGCAATTCAAGGTGGAATAATATTTTCCCGCATGTAGGAGTGCTGAATGGGGAGATGACGAAGTCTGATCATCGACCTTTAGTGGTGAATACGGAATATTATGCGCAACATAGTAGACCGAGGGGAAATAAAAGAAGGTTTGAGGCAAGATGGCTCAAGGAGGAAACGGTGGAGGAGGTGGTATGTACGGCGTGGCAACGGGCGGTGATGCTAGGCATTGGGCCCTTCAAGCCGAAAGTTGATGCCGTACACACTGAGTTGCACAAGTGGGACATGAAAGTGTTGAAGAGACCGCAAAAGAGGATGGTGGCCCTTAAGGAGGAGTTGGAGGACTTGAGAAGGGGTCCGACTACAGATGCAGCCATAGATAGGCAAAAGGAGATACTTCTTGTCATTGAGAACATGCTGGAACAAGAGGAAATCGAGTGGGTGCAGAGAGGCCGAGCGAATTGGTTGAAACATGGTGATAGAAACACAATTTTTTTTCACATGTATGCCTCAGCTAGGAGGAAGAAGAATACTATCAAGAGTTTACAAGATGAGAATGGATTGGTGCAGGAAGGGCAAGCAGAAATGGAGAGGATCGTACAAAATTATTTCACTAACTTGTTTACCTCGTAGGTGAATAATCCAAATGAGGATGTAATTCAAAAGGTGGTGCCTAAGGTATCGGTGCAAATGAACGAAGCACTGCTAGCTCCGTTCAATGAAGAAGATGTCCGGCGAGCACTGTTCGGTATAGGAGATTTCAAGGCCCCTGGACCGGACGGATTACATGATGCATTTTACAAACGGTTTTGGAATATGATTAAGGAGGACCTGGTGAAAGAACAGTTGGAAGCAATAAACACAGGTACGATCCCAGAAGGATGGAATAGTACCACCATAGTGTTGATTCCAAAAGTGGCAGCTCCGACTAATATCACGCAGTTCAGACCGATTAGTCTCTGTAATGTGGCCTACAAGATCATCTCTAAGATGCTAGCTAATCGGTTGAAGAATCTTACCGGAGATCATCAGCCCGACGCAGAGCGCTTTTGTCGCCGGAAGATTGATCATAGACAACATACTTATTGCATATGAATGTATGAATACTATAAAGAGGAAACAAGGCAAGTAAGGGCTATGTGCGGTGAAATTAGATATGCATAAGGCATATGATAGGGTGTAATGGTGCTTCCTGGAGAGAATGATGGAGCGGTTGGGTTTTGATAACAGATGGATCTCGTTGATAATGGCTTGTGTGTCATCAGTTTCATATAATGTTTGCTTCAATGGGACAAATACGGATGTGTTTTACCCATCGAGAGGGCTAAGGCAGGGAGACCCCTTGTCTCCTTACTTATTTCTGTTGTGTGCCGAGGCCTTGTCAAGTTTGCTGCAAAGGGAAGAGAACAACGAGAATCTAGTAGGCGTGAGAGTCTGTAGAGATGCACCACAAATTTCACATTTACTCTTTGTAGACGACTCCCTAATTTTGATGAGAGCACATGGGGCCAATGCTGAATGTCTACGGGATATTCTGGATGCGTATTGTGAGAGCTCGGGGCAGTTGGTAAGTGATGCAAAGTCCAACATCTATTTTAGCCCGAATTTGGCAGTGGAAGAAAAAGTAGTAATATGTCATAAATTGCGTATATTCACAGAAGCGGTGAATGATAGATACTTGGGTCTACCGGCGATGGTGGGGCGGACAGGAGTGAATCGTTTGAGTACCTCATCGACCGGATCAATCAGTTGTTGAGCGGATGGAAGGAGAAGATGTTATCTACAGGAGGGAAGGATGTGCTCATTAAGGCTGTTGCTCAAGCCATGCCAGTTTTCGTGATGTCGGTGTTTAATATCCCGAAAAAAGTTTGCAAAGGGATGACGGATGCCATATCAAGATACTGGTGGGGTGATGACGATAACCATAAGAGGATACATTGGGCGGCATGGTGGAAACTTTCTGTTCCGAAGAACAAAGGGGGGATGGGATTTACGGATCTGCACAGCTTCAATCTCGCTTTGCTTGCCAAGCAAGTATGGAGACTGTTGGAAAATCCGGATTCCTTGTGTGCGCAGGTCCTAAGATAAAAATATTACCCGGACGGGAAACTTCTGGAAGCAAAGATGAAGAGTGGATGTTATTTCACATGGCAGAGTATATGTGCTGGTATTCATACTTTCAAAAGAGGGGCCATTTGAAGGATAGGAGATGGTTCACAAGTTAATATTTGGTCTGACCCATGGATAGCAGCGAGCGCGGATGGACGTGTAGTCACCCCGAGAGGAGCAAACCTGTTGTCGAAGGTTTCTGACCTAATCAACCCGTCGACAGGAGTGTGGGATCACGAGCTGATTATGGATACGTTCTAGTGGGTGGATGCGGAGAGAATTCTTGCTATTCCGCTGGCGTCGTCAGGAATGATGGATGATTTTGTGGCGTAGAGGTTAACAAAGAATAACATATTCACGGTTAGGTCGGCATATCACGCTGAGTGGGATCATCAGTTCGGACGCTGGTTCGAGCGAACGAAAGGCCAACCGTCACAGCAATATCTAGTTTGGGCAAATTTGTGGGAATCTTCACTGCCGGGTAAAGTCAAGATACATGCATGGAAGGTGTTGCATGGGTTTTTGCCATGCTTTGGAGTCCTCGCGAATCGTCATATAGCTATGCCCACGAACTGTCCAATGTGTGCAGGAGGATGCGAGGATATAAAGCATGTCATGTTTACTTGTCCAAGAGCGGCTGAGATTTGGAGATGCTTAAAGTTGGATGGTTTTGTGGAGGAGGCATGCGAGGTGGATAGAGCTGGTTCATCGGTGCTGGACTACATTTTATGTGCACCGCGGAGAGGAAGTTTACTTTCGGATGTCAGTGCGCAGACCCTAGTCCTTGTGGGAGTGTGGTACGTGTGGTGGGAGAGAAGGCAAAAGGTCCATGGAGAGGAAGTACAAACGCCAGTCTGATCGGCGTTGTCAATTTCTGCTCTAGCTGCTAACTACACGAACGCAAGAAAGAAGGAGATGGGAGTACAGAAGGGAGGATGGACCAAGCCAAGGGAGGGATTCGTGAAGCTCAACGTTGATGCATCATTTTATGCACATAATCTAAATGGAGCAGTCGGGGTAGTGCTCAGGGATGACAAAGGTTTTTTTTAGCAGCCTCCAACAACAAGCTGGAGCATGTCTCCGATGCAGCATCAGCATAAGCATATGCATTGAGGCATGGCCTCCTACTAGCGCAACAAATGGGAGTGAATAAGCTGGTTGTGGAGGCGGATTGTGTGGAGGTGATCGATATAATGAACTCGGGTGGCTTCACTACAACGGGAGCGGCCGCAATTTATGCAGATTGCAATGTCTTATCAGTAGGTTATACTTCGGTGTCTTTCATTCACTACCCTAGAGAGGCAAACTGTGTCTCTCATGAGCTAGCTAGTCTGGCGGTTTTTAATCCACCCGGTTTGTGGGTTGAGGAACCACCGACATCTATTGTAAGGTGGTTGGTGGATGATGTAACGGTTATTTGATCTAATAAAGAGGCCGAAGTTTCCAAAAAAAAACCAGATATGGCAGCCAATACTCAAATTCAAAGCATGCTTCGCTAGGTTGTGAGCATCAAAATTTGAGCTCCTAAACTCATGCACTAAATTACATGAAATAAAAGAAGAAATATGTAGCTTGACCTCCCTAATGACCGGTCCATAGACCACATCACTGCCGCTCTTAACTTAATTTACCATCCTTTACAATCTGAAGCAGCGTGCACTCTTGCAAGATTCAAGTCGACAGCTAGAGCAAGACTTTCTTTGACGATCAAAGCTTCAAGTCCTAGAAAACTTCCTTCTTGCTCTCTACAAATGGCACAAATAGCTCCATATTGTCCCCTACGGCCAACCGCGGCATTTACATTCAGCTTTGCAAAACTTTCAGGAAGGGCGATCCATCCAGTGGGGTGAAGCGCCCCGGGTTATATATATATATATATATATATATATATATATATATATATATATATATATATATATATATATATATATATATATATAGGACTTTTGTACTCCTGAGAGTATGTACTCCCATCCTCAATATACCTCATATACGCATTAATTATATCTCTTTATCATTCTCAATATACTTCATTAAATATTCTAAGATACCCCAATACGAGTTTTGTTGAAAAATATCATCTGCGACGTACTTTTTGTAATATACCTTTTTCACGTACAAACATATCAGTATATACGTAAACATTTAAAATATGTAGACTCGCATGAATTTTTTCATGAAAATTATTTTAGAGTATCTAATAATTACTAATGAAGTATATTAAAAATAATAAAAAGGTATAAAAGATTCATCTATGTGGTATATGAGGAGCGGGAGTACGTACTCCCAGGAGTACACAACCATTTTCCTATATATATATATATATATATATATATATATATAAGAGTTGATGAAGCCATGTTTCGCATGTGGTGGCTTGAAAATACCTTCATAGATGGCTTTTCTTCTAGCTCCCCAAATGGCCCAAAGTGACACTGCAAACCTGATCAAGTCTTCTGCTAATAGAGCCCCCTGCATAGCAAATAACCATTGTTTGGAACATTCATGGCTCTGTTGAGCGGGAGCCCTATGTGACGCTCCTTGCATTGAAATGCCCCCAGTTCGCATAGGAACGATTGAACCGGACCAGCCCTTTAAGAGTGTGTTTCGTTGGTGCATATGAGTGGGTTGGAACCATCCAAAATTTGTGAATGAGATGGTTCAACTCCACCTATGTTGTCTCAACATAGCCGGTCCCAAGCCGGGTAAAGAAGGAGGGTTGTGATAGGTTTCCCGAGTCAACATAAAAACTCAGTCACTCTTGTGAAGATGAAACCCAAAAGATGTTGTATGGTTCAATTTTTCGGGTTTCTTTAAGATGAGTGGAATGAACCCGCTTTTTGTCTGGTTGTAAGGGTAAAGGTGGTTTGGATGTCATCATCAACTAAATTAATCACAGCACGTGGAGAGATCCCACATGACATAGTCATGTGAGGAGCCAGATAGGAATAGGGCCGCTTGGTCTGGTCGATTTCCTAGGGTGGGATGGTTCAATATCTTTAGAGCATATTCCGTTTTTGGTAGGAACAATTCGAGTGCTTTTTAACCAAACAATTGTTTGTTTGGCATGATCTCAATGCATTATGGATGATGCATTCAACCAAATCATTCTAAGCCACCAGCGTCGGTTTGCATTTTTTCTTTCGTACATTGTAGCGACCTTGAAGCAATGTAGAGAACCAGAAGGCACTATACCTAATTGAAAGCAACTCTAGCGAACCGTAAACACCGTATCTTGTGTGTTCTCCTGATGAATAAATAAATAACAATTTTTTAACACCAACATTTTTAGGAAATTCGAAAACATTTTCATCAATTTGAACAATTGTTGTACATCAAAAAAGTTTCTTGGAAAACCTAAACAAAATTAAAAAAAATATGATTATTTTTAACAAACATGAACAATTTATTCACAAATGATACAAAAACTAAAAGCCGTGAACATTCTTTGGAAACGCGAATAATTTTAAAAACAAGCTTATTTTTTGAAAGCACGAGCATTTTTTTCAAACATTTATGAATATTAAAAACATTTTTTGAAATTTCCAAAAAACATTAACCCAACTATTTATTCGAAAATCTGAATATATTTTGAAATTTGAGAACAAATTTTGGAGAAAAAGACTTTTTTCAAAATTCTCTAAATATTCCAAACAGTTTTTTGATTAATTTATTTAAGTTTTAGTAAAACAATAAACCATAAAGTAAACCTACAAAGAAAAAAGGGGGATAACAACCAGGAACCTCTGGATAACACTAAATGGATCGGCTTGGATCAGTCGCGTTTGTGTTTGCTCGAATGTTTGACGCAATGTGCGTCTAATAGGATTTTCTATGTGACGCCCCCTGCATCAAAATGCCCCCCATCCACACAGAGATGAACAAACCGGGCCGGCCCATTAAGCCACCAGCGTCAGTTTGCGCCTTTCTTTTGTACAACTATTGCGATCTTGAAGTAGTGTCTCGATCATGAGCCTTTCAGAAGGGTTCCCCAAAACAGAACTAGAAATCTCCTCCACGTAGCGTTAAATTGGTCGCTCAGTTCGCTCGCATGTGAGGTTGCTCGATTGTTTGACGTAATGTGCATCCAATGCGATTTGCCTTGTCGGGCGACAGGGCAAATAGCCTAGAATTTTATTTAAAAAAATGCAAATAGCCCACTTCCGCCCCGATGGGAGATTACATGGGCCGAGCGTTGCTACCTTGGAGTAGGTATGCCCGGTTTAGATGGACGTGAGCCTGTGTTGGGCTGGCCCAGTAGGAATGTGGGTCGACAGGCTAACGATGGAAATGTAATGCGATTGCCGATCCAATAAGAAATCCCAATTTGGAGTTTGTTTGTATCAAATCCTATGTTATACCATTCCATTCTCGATGATGAATCAATATGATAGATCGGATGTTGTTTTTTCAAATATTGGACCGATTCAATATCTTTAGAGTGACAAAAGCTGACGTAGTTACTAGTGGTTCGAGGAGAAAACATTTCAATCATCAACGCGCAGTTCTACCAAAATTGTTATTCGTGATTTCCGCCACATCGCCTATTATCATCAACTTTGAGTCTCTTCCCTCTCATATGAATCTCAAAGCAATTTTTTAACTTATAAAATCAAATTCATTTGAAAAATTTAAAACCATGAATTTGAAAATTTTAAACACCGTATAAAAATATTAGAGGAACTAAAAAATGTTGATAGCTTTAAAAACTATATTCGTGACAATGAAAAATGTTCCCGTGTTTCAAAAAAAATTACGTGGAAATTTTGCAAAATATATATAGAATGTAAAAATAATTTGTTCATTTCGTACCATTAAAAAAATATAAGTGATGTTTGAAGAAAATATTCTCACATTTTTCAAAAAATACTAGTGACATTCAAAAAAGGATATAAATGTAAAAAATGTTTTCATAGTTTAAGAAAATGGTTATTATCATAAAAAATGTTCAACACGTATTTGAGAAAATGTTGACCACATCATTAAAAAGAGTGTTCAAAACATGTAGTAAACAGAAAAATATATATCATGTATTTGAAAACTGTTCAACGTGTATAAAACTGTCTCACGTGTATTGTGTAGTAAAAACATTTAGAAAATGTTTATACAATGTGAAAAGAATGTTTGCATAGTTTCAAAAATAATATTTATTACATAAAAATTGTTCAACAGGTATTTGTAAAATGTTGACTATTTTTACAAAAAAGTGTTCAAAACATGTATTAAAATAAAAAATGTACACCATGTATTTGAAAATGTTCAACATGTATCAAACAAATGTTTCACATGTACAGTAAAAATTTATATTGTGTACCATAAACATTTTAAAAATATTTATACAATGTTAGACAATGTCTGGGTAGTTTTCAGAATATGTTTATGACCTTAAACAATGTTCAACATGTATTTGAAAAAAAAGTTGATCATGCATTCAAAAAGTGTTCAAAACATGTATTAAATTAAAAAAAAATACATTCTGTATTTAAAAAATGTTCAACGTGTATCAAAAAATATTTCACATGTACATAAAAATGTGTAGTGTGTACTGTCAAAAGTAGACATGTGCTGAACAAAAAAGAAACCAATAAAATTAACAAAGAAACGAAGAAAAATGAAGACAACTAAATAAAAAACCAAAAAAGAATAGGAAAACTAAAGAAAACCAATGCAAAAGAATGAAAATTGTGAAACCCAAGAAGGAAACGAAGAACAAAGGCAAAGAGGCCAATGAAAACTGAGAAAGAAACAAAGAAATAGAAATGAAAGAAACAAAGAAACCGATAAGAGAACAAAGAAAAATGGAAGAAAACTAATGAAGAAACAAAGTAAACCAAACGAAAAAACATAAAGGAAAAAAGGAGGGAAACTCGGACCTAACCAGTACGTCGATCGAGTGGCAGCGAGCGATCAACCTGCACTAGTAGGCTGGCCCATATGCACGTTTTTCAGGCAAGACAGATGCTATACTCGCCCGAAGCAAAATATAGCATTCGCATGCTCAATTCGCAAAAAGGTAAACGTTTGTGTCCGGCGGTCGCGCGCGGAGCGTATAGGGCATGGGCCTCGTGCGACAGCTGGCCCACCTGCTCGCCCGACCCCTCCCGATCCCCTTCTCTTGCTCAACGTTGGTGTTCTTCCTCTCGATCCCCTCCCCCCTCTCAACCACTCCTCGCCTTCCTCCTTCAGATCCCGCCGTCGGCTAACCCAATCCCATGTAAGTCTCCATCTCCAATATCGGTGCCCACAAACACTTATTCCAATGTCCCGACTTGCAGATTCCTTCGGCCGCGGCGAGCTGGACATGAGAAGCTGCCATGGACATGCCATCCACGAGCTGCTGCTCACAGTTTTCCTAGGCTGGAACCGTCCACTTGAGATGCTAAAACCACGAAGGCGTGACCTCCTCCCCCATCGCTGCACCATGTCCTCCCAAAACGAACATGAAAGCATTTTTTTTGCTCCTTCATTGATGCTGCAATCCTCTAATTCGAAAGCTTCAACCTGCAGCATACAAAGTTTCAATCGGACACTGTGCACGAAATAAAGCTACATTCATTCATATGAAAGTTGCAACCATAGTTTGGAAAAGCTCGATGACCAAGAAATCGAGGGCGAGGTACGGCACGAGCTCGATGACGGGTACTGCGGCCATCTCCACCGGAGTTGCCATGGCCGGTAAGCACGGCTGGCCAAGAATGTGACAGTGAGCATGAGGCCGAGGACGAGCACGGCCGACCAAGAATACGGCGTCGAGCACGAGGCCGGGGACGAACGCGGGTGGCGCGAGTGAAAGGCGAATGCAGCACCGGAGGGAAGCGGCGCGAGACGGTGAGATGTGGAGGAGCTGCGCAAGCGTGAGATGCAGAAGGAGGAAAAAGATATCTGAATCGAACCGTTTTCGCTATATCCAACGGCCAGGGCTAGTGCCATCCGCCGCTAGCATGCGACCAGCCCAAATTTGGGCCGTCGCACCGGCGTCCAAAGTCAAAAAAAAAATAACATTCGTATGCTCAGATGATCAGATCAAGTGCTCCATGCGTCAATCGACAACGTATGCTCAGATCAAGTGCTCCATGCGTCGATCGACGGCAAATTTGACTATTTTGACCTGTTGTGGCAACAAATTTACAAAATGAACTGCCAGCTTAACTATTTCACTCCCGTAACCCTTTTGTGCAGCGCCCGCTACGACGGCGCTGCACCCTTCTGTGCAGCGCCTGCTACAGAGGCGTTGCACGCCTGTCCACCGTGGCAGCCCCTGGCCCGCACCCGGCCGTGCAACGCCTCCCACTCAGGCGCTGCACATTGTAATGTGCAGCGCCCCCGAGCCAGGCGCTGCACTAGCAGTTATCCCTTCGCCGCACGCACGCCCAATCCCCACCCTCCCATTAACCCTTGCGGCTGCTGCATCTTCTCCTCCCCCCTCCTCAATCTCAATCTCAAAAACTCTCAGATCTGAAGCTTTTGTCCGTGGATTTCTTCCCCCTTCGATCCTACAAGGTACACTCCTCCGATCCCCTTCTTTCTATCCATACATTTTCTCTTTTTTGCAAGATTTGTGTAATTCTTTTTAGATTAGATTAGAATATTGCATATGTGGGATTTGTGATTTGTAGATGTTAGTGTAGTTAGTATTCAAGTAGGCTTAGTGTAGTTAGTATTCAAGTAGTGTTAGTTTAGTTAGATGAGTTAGATGAATTTAGGAGAGGGGGAGGATGATGTTAGTGTAGTTAGTATTCAAGTAGTGTTAGTTTAGTTAGATGAGTTAGATGAATTTAGGAGAGGGGGAGGATGATGTTAGTGTAGTTAGTATTCAAGTAGTGTTAGTTTAGTTAGATGAGTTAGATGAATTTAGGAGAGGGGGAGGATGATGTTAGTGTAGTTAGTATTGAAGTAGGCTTAGTTAGTTAGTATGTATTGAAAAAACTCTTCTATGTTGGAAACCTACACTATGTTAGATGGTATTAGATGTTATGTTAGATGAGTTAGGATATTATTTTAGATTAGTTAGATGTTATTTTAGATGGAAACCTACATTATGTTAGATGGTATTAGATGTTATGTTAGATGAGTTAGGATGTTATTTAGATGAGTTAGATGTTATTTTAGATGGAAACCTACATTATGTTGGAAACTCTTCTATGTTGGAAACCTACATCGTGTTGAATACATTTTTTCAAATTTTTTCAAATGGTTAGGCTGATGGAGTGGCTTCTCGATGATCACTGGGACAAACAACACCGGTCTTACGCTATGTCCGTGGATCAACGGGTAATAATGAAATTTGCCGTTGTTAATTATTCCGTTAATTTTCAAACACATACCCCATATTTAATGATTTATTTGTCTTGCTTGTAGGAACTTGCACCTCTGAAGCTTCGGGCTCACAGAGTGAACCTTGGGTGGATGCGCTATGATGAGCGCTACACACCTTATGTTAGGGAGGCAGGACTTCTCCCTTTCATTCAGCTGGTCAGCCGGTCGACGCCACCCAACAATGCTGCGGCACTCACCGCGCTCATTGATCACTGGAGGCCTGAGACGCACAGTTTCCATCTGCGGACCGGGAAGATGACGGTGACGCTTCAGGATATAGCAATGATCACCGGTCTTCCTGTCGATGGCGTTCCTTTATGTATGAGCACTGATTCAGATGGGTGGCGCCAGCAGATGGAAGCCCTTATCGGCATGGTTCCTCCAGAGCCTCAGGAACCAGCAGATGAAGGCAAGAAGAAGGAAAGAGTCGCAGCCGGTGCCCCTTACACCTGGATTACCACGCACTTTGGTACTTGCCCTTTGGAGGCTGATGAGGACACGGTGAGGACACATGCTCGTGTCTACATGTGGTATGTTATATCCAGGACTTTGTTTGCTGATGGCACAGGCAAGAATGCTCCATGGATGTGGCTGAAGGCGTTGACCGTCTTCGATAGCAATTGGAGTTGGGGTTCGGCGACACTGGCTTACTTGTATAGACATGTATGAAGTTGTTCATATTTCATCTCATTGGTACATGCTGAATGTGATCTTTCTTTTAATACGATCATGTTCTTTTTTATGTGCAGTTGGACGAAGCCAGTTGCAGACTATCTGGAGGTATCAGTGGATGTTTGCTCGCTCTTTCCATATGGAGCTGGGAGCGTTTGCCGGTTGGACGACCGAAGACCGTGAAGTACGAGCCTTGGGATGATAAACAGGACCCACTACGGCGCCCCACTTGGGCTTACAAGTGGGATGTGTTAAATGAGATGACGGATGATCCATCGGTCATGTACAAGCTCTACAGGAGCGAGATGGACGCCATCACGGCTGAGCAGGTTAGTCGATATTGCATAAGTTTTTATCATGCTTATATCTTAACTAGATATCAATTTTGCATTGTATCCCCTTTTGCAGGTTGTATGGGAACCGTATGGCAGTGGAGAGAGTTTTGGGAACCCTATGGAGTTCGTGCTCAATCCGATGTGCACTAGGGATAGGGAACTCTGGCATATGCGGTGTCAAACAACCCCCTAACCCTAACCATAACCCTAACCATAACCCTAACCATAACCTAACCCTAACAACAAAATAAGAACACCCATAAGAACACACATAGAGCACCCCAAATCACTAAATCTCACTTCTCCATTCAAATCACTAGATCCAAGCAAAACTAGCAACATTTGAGCAATTTGATAACATTTCTTGGATCAAAACAAGGGGATCGGAGATGATTACCTTTAGGGAGGGCTTGACTCCGAAATCCACGGACAAATTCTTCAAATAAGCAAGATTTGAGAGGGGAAGAGAGTGGGAGAGGGGCCTAAGCTCGGGTGGGGGAGTGGGAGAGAGTGTGGGTGGGGGAGTGGGGGTCCAGCGCGGCTGGTGGATAAGTGGTAGTGCAGCGCCTGGCTCGAGGGCGCTGCACATTACAATGTGCAGCGCCTGAGTGGGAGGCGTTGCACGGCCGGGTGCGGGCCTGGGGCTGCCATGGTGGACAGGCGTGCAACGCCTCTGTTGCAGGCGCTGCACAGAAGGGTGCAGCGCCGTCGTGGCGGGCGCTGCACAAAAGGGTTACGGGAGTGAAATAGTTTCGCGAGCGGTTCATTTTGTGAATTTGTTGCCACGACAGGTCAAAATAGTCAAATTTGCCTCGATCGACAACGCCCCACGCCCACGGTCCACCAGTCCCTGTCCGTGCTACAGCATTCCCCAGCGTAGCGCCATGCTTCCGCGGCCACGACGCAGACGACACACCCCACTGGCCATAGCTTCGGCGTGCGCCCTGGTGTCGTGACGCGCGACGAAAGGCGGTTTAACCACGCGCACGGCCCCTCCTGCGCCCGCACCGCACGCCGCAAAAGCAACGACGGTCGACTGCCAAAACTACGTCCGGGAAATAAAATAAAATCCGCTCCCCACTCCCACGAGAGAGCAAGAGCAGATGTACCTGGTAGATTGCACTCTACTACTATAGCATAAAAAAGAAGAGGAGGAGATGTGCCTAACCTAATGCGCGTTGAAAGCCGCTGCCGACTTTGCCTCCGAGAAATGAGAAATCTACTCACGCCACGACCTTCCACAGCCTTCTTCTACGGCGTGGAGTACCCGTCCAGATTTACCAGCCACCCTCCCCGGCTGGTCCGTCCTGGTAGGCACGCACTCTATTCTTTCCCGCAAAAGAATACGAGCGGCTATGTTGTCTCGTACCATGCGTTTTCTCCGTTGGTTCGCAGGCCGCGATCAGGCCGGGTTGAACCCAGCTTGGCAGCTCGCGGTCACGTTTCATTTCATTTTCTACCGGAACTATCGACGAAATGAAACAGGCATCCGACGTCCCAACGAACTTTTCGGGGGGGGGTGGACAGGAGAGAATGGACAGAGGAGGAGGAGGCTTTTGGCATCGGTGGCATGGCATGGCAGGCTGGCACTCTTTGCGGAGGGAGGGACTACCGCAGGTCTGGAGCATTTATTTAGTAACTTTGACAGCTAATTTGCTGGGGGTCCATCGGCAACTGTCAAGCCAGCTGTTTCCACTAGGCTGGTCTCGCCCATGCGTCCATGGCCATGCACCTCTGATCCTCTGAGCCGCCACCTCCTGTGCTCTCCAAATCAGCGGAGGAACGAGTGTTTACCGGTATGTAAAACAATTGGGAGGCAACATTTACAATTGACTGAACGAAGCTAGGGTAAATGACCCCTCTATTTAGGAACCAGAGGAATTTCTTGTCATCAATCGAACCTCACTATGGACCATTGCACCATACATTGACTTGACTGTAAACTTGCCCTTCTGATGCAACTTCCATCGAAAGATATCCAGTTCACCTCACAGCTGAATAGCCTCCATACGCATGAGTAATTCATTCCATGTTGCCAGACGAGGTCCTAAAAGGTCCCTACGTGAAAAAATATCAGGGTTTTCTTGTCCCAAAACTTGTTTGATTGTGATAATTTTATGTCTTACGATCCTGTACAAGCTAGGGTATTGCACCATGAGAGGGGTGGTCCCTAACCAGGTGTCTTCCCAGAATCGAACCTGAGAACCGTTCCTAACGAAGAATGTTCCAAATTGAAAAAAAAAATACTTGGCCTTCATTACCCCACTCCAAAAATATGAATCACGAGGTTTCCAAATGGACCTGAGAAATAGCTTTGGATCACACGTACTTGTTACGAATAATTTCCTGCCATACTCCATTCTTAGTGAGTAGCTTGTACACCCATTTGCTGAGAAGATCAATGTTTTTAATCTCAAGATCTTGAATTCCCAGTCCCCCTTGACTTTTAGGTCGACATAATACAGTCCACCTAGCTAGTCAATATTTCTTGGATTCGTTATCACACTGCCAAAAAAATCTAGATCTAAAGTAATCGAGACGCCGAAGAACACCTTTTGGGGGGTGAAAGAATGACAACATGTATAAAACCATGTTGCCGAGGACAGAGTTGATCAAGATTAATCGCCCCCCCATAAGACAAGAGTTTCACCTTCCAGCCCGCTAATCGTTTCTCAAGTCTCTCTTCCACATGCTTCCGCTCAGCGATAGTTAAACATCGATAGTGTATGGGGATCCCCAGGTACCGAATCGTGAATTGCCCAAGCTGGCATCCAAAAATCTCAGCATACTCGGTTGCCGATTTTGTGGCATCACCAAAGCAAAACAGTTCACTCTTATGAAAATTAATTTTGAGGCCAGAAAGTTCCTCAAAAGCACATAAAAGCAACTGAGATTTCTTGCTTTCTCTAGATCATGATCCGAAAACAAAATAGTAGAAGGAAATATGCCCTAGAGGAAATAATAAAGTTGTTATTTATATTTCCTTATATCATGATAAATGTTTATTTTCATGCTAGAATTGTATTAACCGGAAACTTAGTACATGTGTGAATACATAGACAAAACGGAGTGTCCCTAGTATGCCTCTACTTGATTAGTTCGTTAACCAAAGATGGTTGTGTTTCCTAAGCATAGACATGTGTTGTCATTTGATGAACGAGATCAAATCATTAGGAGAATGATGTGATGAACAAGACCCATCCGTTAGCTTAGCAACTTGATCGTTTGGTTTTTTCTGCTATTGCTTTCTTCATGACTTATACATGTTCCTATGACTATGAGATTATGCAACTCCCGAATACCGGAGGAACACACTGTGTGCTATCAAACGTCACAACGTAACTGGGTGATTATAAAGATGCTCTACATGTGTCTCCGAAGGTGTTTGTGGTGTTGGCATATATCAAGAATAGGATTTGTCACTCCGAGTATAGGAGAGGTATCTTTGGGTCCTCTCGGTAATACACATCGTAATAAGCCTTGCAAGCAAACGACTAATGAGTTAGTCATGAGATAATGTATTACAGAAGGAGTAAAGAGACTTGCCGGTGACGAGATTGAATTAGGTATGATGATACCGACGATCGAATCTCGGGCAAGTAACATACTGATGACAAAGGGAACAACGTATGTTGTTGTGCGGTTTGACCGATAAAGATCTTCGTAGAATATGTAGGAACCAACATGAGCATTCAGGTTCCGCTATTGGTTATTGACCAGAGATGAGTCTCGGTCATGTCTACATAGTTCTCGAACCCGTAGGGTCCGCACGCTTAACGTTCGATGACGATCAATATTATGAGTTTATGTGTTTTGATGTACCGAAGGTTGTTCGGAGTCCCGGATGTGATCACAGACATGACGAGGAATCTCGAAATGGTCGAGACATAAAGATTGATATATTGGAAGGTTATATTCGGACACCGGAAGGGTTCCGAGGGTCACCGGATAAATACCGGAGTACCGGGAGTTTACCGGAAACCCCCAGGGGATTAATGGGCCTACATGGGCCTTAGTGGAAATAGAGGCCAGCAAGGGAAGTGTGGGGCGCCCCCCCCCAGACCCAAACCGAATTGGTTTAGGGCAAGGGGGGTCGGTCCCCTCTTTCCTTCTCCTCCTCTCCCTTCCTTCCTCCTCTCCTACTCCTACTAGGAAAAGGAGGAGTCCTACTCCTAGTGGGAGTAGGACTCCCCTCTTGGCGCGCCCTCTCCCTGGCCGCACACTCCTCCCTCCCTCCTTTATATACGGTGGGATGGGGCACACCATAGACACACAAGTTGATTTGCAAGCCGTGTGCTGTGCCCCTCCCCACAGTTACACACCTCGGTCATATCGTTGTAGTGCTTAGGCGAAGCCCTGCGTCGGTAACTTCATCAGCACCGTCACCACGCCGTCGTGCTGATGAAACTCTCCCGTGACGCTCAACTGGATCAAGAGCTCGTGGGACGTCATCGAGTTGAACGTGTGCTGAACACGGAGGTGTCGTACGTTCGATGCTTGGATCGGTTGGATCGTGAAGACGTTCGACTACATCAACCGCATCACTAGACGCTTCCACTTTCGGTCTACGAGGGTATGTAGACACACTCTCCCCACTCGTTGCTATGCTTCTCCTAGATAGATCTTGCGTGATCGTATGATTTTTTTTGAAATACTACGTTCCCCAACAGTGGCATCATGAGCCACGTCTATGCGTAGATGATATGCACGAGCAGAACTCAATGAGTTGTGGGCGATAATAGTCATACTGCTTACCAGCATGTCATACTTTGATTCGGTGGTATTGTGAGATGAAGCGGCCCGGGCCGATATTTCGCATACGCTTACGCGAGTTGCGATCACTCGTTGCTTAAAGGTGACTGGCGGGTGTCTGTCTCTCTCACTTTAGTTGAATCGAGTGTGGCTACGCCCGGTCCTTGTGCAGGTTAAAACATCACACTTGACAAAAAATCGTTGTGGTTTTTGTATGCGTAGGTAAGAACGGTTCTTGCTAAGCCCGTGGCAGTCACATAAAACTTGCAACAACAAAGTAGGGGACGTTTAACTTGCTTTTGCAGGGCATGTTGTGATGTGATATGGTCAAGACGCTATGAGTTATACGTTATTGTATGAGATGATCTTGTGTTGTAAATTATCGGCAACCGGCAGGAGCCTTATGGTTGTCTCTTTATTGTATGAATTGTGAAGGCCATTAATTGATTTACTTTATCACTATGAGTTAGCGATAGTAGTAGTAGCAATTGTTGGCGAGACGACCACGACGCTACGATGAAGATCATGGTGTCAAGCCGGTGACGATGGAGATCATGACGATGCTTTTGAGATGGAGATCAAAAGCACAAGATGATGATGGCCATATCATGTCACATATTGTGATTGCATGTGATGTTTATCTTATTATGCTTCTTATTTTGCTTAGTACGACGATAGCATTATAAGATGATCCCTTACAAGATTTCAAGGTACAAGTGTTCTCCCTGAGTATGCACCGTTGCGAAAGTTCGTCGTGCCGAGACACCACGTGATGATCGGGTGTGACAAGCTCTATGTTCAAATACAATGGGTGTAAGACAATTTTGCACATGCAGAATACTCGGGTTAAACTTGACGAGCCTAGCATGTACATACATGGCCTCGGAGCACTGGAGACCGAAAGGTCGAGCGTGAATCATATAGTAGATATGATCAACATAAGATGTTCACCATTGAAAACTACTCCATCTCACGTGGTGATCGGACCTGGTTTAGTTGATTTGGATCACGTGATCATTTGGATGACTAGAGGGATGTCTATCTAAGTGGGAGTTCTTTAGTAATATCATTAATTGAACTTTAATTTATCATGAACTTAGTCCTGATAGTTTTTGCATATCTATGTTGTTGTAGATCAATGGCCCGTGCTACCGTTCCCTTGAATTTTAATGCATTCCTAGAGAAAGCTAAGTTGAAAGATGATGGTAGCAACTACACGGACTGGGTCCATAACTTGAGGATTATCCTCATTGCTGCACAGAAGAATTATGTCCTAGAAGCACCGCTAGGTGACAGGCCTGCTGCAGGAGCAACTTCAGACGTTATGAACATCTGGCAAGCTCGTTCTGATGACTACTCGATAATTCAGTTCGCCATGTTTTACGGTTTAGAATCGGGACTTCAAAGACGTTTTGAACGTCATGGAGCATATGAGATGTTTCAAGAGTTGAAGTTAATATTTCAAGCAAATGCCCGAATTGAGAGATATAAAGTCTCCAATAAGTTCTATAGCTGCAAGACGGAGGAGAACAGTTCTATCAGTGAACACTTCCTCAGAATGTCTGGGTACTACAATCACATGACTCAAATAGGTTGCAAAGTTGACGAAGATAGTGTTATTGATAGAGTTCTTCAATCACTGCCACCAAGCTATAAAGGCTTCGTGATGAACTATAGTATGCAAGGGATGTAGAAGACAATTCTCGAGCTCTTCGCCATGCTCAAAGCTGCGGAGGTAGAAATCAAAAAGGAGCATCAAGTGTTGATGGTTAACAAGACCACTAGTTTCAAGAAAAAGGGCAAGGGAAAGAAGGGGAACTTCACGAAGAATAGCAAGCCAGTTGCTAATCCCACGAAGATACCCAAGTATGGAGCTAAGCCTGAAACTGAGTGCTTCTACTGCAAAGGGACTGGACACTGGAAGCGGAACTGCCCCAAGTATTTGGCGGATAAGAAGGATGGCAAAGTGAACAAAGGTATATTTGATATACATGTTATTGATGTGTACCTTACTAATGCTCGTAGTACCTAGGTATTTGATACTGGTTCGGTTGCTAATATTTGTAACTCGAAACAGGGGCTACAGATTAAACGAAGATTAGCAAAGGACGAGGTGACTATGCGCGTGGGAAATGGTTCCAAAAGTCGATGTGATCGTCGTCGGCACGCTACCTCTACATCTACCTTCGGGGTTAGTTTTAGACCTAATAATTGTTATTTGGTGCCAGCGTTGAGCATGAACATTATATCTGGATCTTGTTTGTTGCGAGACGGTTATTCATTTAAATCAGAGAATAATGGTTGTTCTATTTTTATGAGTAATATCTTTTATGGCCATGCACCCTTGAAGAGTGGTCTATTCTTGTTGGATCTCGATCGTAGTGATACACATATTCATAATATTGAAGCCAAAAGATGCAAGGTTGATAATGATAGTGCAACTTATTTGTGGCACTACCGTTTAGGTCATATTGGTGTAAAGCGCATGAAGAAACTCCATGCTGATGGACTTTTGGAATCACTTGGTGCTTGCGAACCATGCCTCATGGGCAAGATGACTAAAACTCCGTTCTCCGAAACAATGGAGCGAGCAACTGATTTGTTGGAAATCATACATACTGATGTATGTGGATCGATGAGTGTTGAGGCTCGTGGCGGGTATCGTTATTTTCTGACATTCATTGATGATTTGAGCAGATATGGGTATATCTACTTGATGAAGCACAAGTCTGAAACATTTGAAAAGTCCAAAGAATTTCAGAGTGAAGTAGAGAATCATCGTAACAAGAAAATAAAGTTTCTACGATCTGATTGCGGATGCGAATATTTGAGTTACGAGTTTGGTCTTCATTTGAAACAATGTGGAATAGTTTCACAGCTCACGCCTAATGGCTTCTCGCCCCTCGTTGGTTACCCTAAGTGGAAGGTTGAGATGTAGCGTAGCGGCAAATTTCCCTTGGGAAAGATACCAAGGATCGAATCCCGTGAGACTCCGAGGGTCGACAAGTAGGTGTCAACGGCGCCAGAAACTTAGCGGTTGACAGGACCTGCACACAGATACAGATAACTTTGCTCCCAACGAGTACAGAGAGGTTGTCAATCCCTCCGGCCTTGTTGTTTACAAAGGATCAAACACAAGAGATAATAATGATAGCTATGAATGCAACTAGGAAATAAAAACAGGAAGTAAATAGAAGGTGTGATCAGCGGTGGTAATATGGACCGGGGTCCCATGATGTTCACTAGTGATGTCTCTCTCCCAAAAGACGATAAAATAGCAAAGCGAGGTAAAAAAATTACAGCTGGGCAATTGACAGGATTATGTACGCAAACCAATGCTAACTATGCTGCAAGGAAAGGTAGAGGCTCAAAAGCATGGGCGGTACGCCAAGGCAAGTAGACCGAAATCCATCTGCATCTACTACTAATCATCCACCTTGAGATATCTATCCAGAACATCTCGCTGGTATTAAGTTGCGAATCCCACCCAAAGTGTAAACTCAAAGCAACAGACAATTGCATTAAAAGAACTTTGCGTAAAGTAAACAATCCTTGCACCCGCAAGTACAAGCACCGTTGTTTTCCCCCTTGTGGAAACAGCACATCCCCTAGACTCATGTTTCTGTCACTCAAGCTAGTCATCAGGGGGCATGAACCCACAATCAAGCATAACGCTCCCTCTTGGAGTTACTACCTACTACTTGGCCAAAGCAATAAACAGCAACGGAGAACATGCAAGAATTACTCAAGAACAAAGATATAAAAGAGGTGAATCAAATATATTACTCAAACACAATCTGAACATAATCTCATAATCCATCAGATCCCAGCAAACTCAGCAGAGCAACAGCAGAAAGATTACATATGTGCCTCGATCATGTAGGGCAGCTCACGAGGTCTAAACCATGAAGAGCAAAGAGGGGAGGAGAACATCACATAGCTACTCATGATGGACCCATGGTCCAAGGTGGACTACTCACGACTCATCCGGGAAGCGTCCATGGTGGTGGAGAAGCTCCCGGTAGTGGTTCTCCCCTCCGGTAGGGTCCCGGGAAGAGTTCTCCTGATGCTCCCGATCTTGGAAGCGCTGCGGCGGCGGAACAGAGGCCAGATCGCGAAAAAGGGTTCCGTCCTCGAGGGTTTCGGGACGAGAGGAAGATATATGCGAAGGGGGGCAACCAGAGGCGGAGCAGGGGCCCCAGGCGCCCCCCTGGCGCGGCCAGGGGTGGGGCCGCGCCAGGTGGCCGCCTGGGCCCCCCTGGCTCCCCTCTGTCCCCGCTTTGCTTATTCGCGAAGCTTCCTGTACGCTGATTTTTCCTGTATTTTTCCTGAAATTTTTGGGGCACTTTTAATATGGGGGAAACCTGAAATAGAAAAACAGCAGAAAACAGGAACTGGCACTGTGGTGCACTGAGTTAATAGGTTAGTCCAAATATGATCAAAAGTGTATGGAAGTGCATCAATATCATAGCAATATCACACAAAAGAGGCATGGAGCAAGCAGAAATTATAGATACGTTTTGGACGTATCAACATCCCCAAGCTTAATTCCTGCTCGTCCTCGAGTAGGTAAATGATAACAAGCATAATTTCTGTGGTGACATGCTATCAACCATATAAGAACTTTTAAGTAAAGCAATCAAGGCATGTAATTCAATTCAAGTCATAACAAGCAAGAGTCTATATTAGCATTGTAACAAGCAACATAAGAACATAAAGGTGCAAGAGCTCTCGCTGTCCGTGACTCGAATGTCTCCAAATGGTGTTTGCGTGCAAGAAAGGGGATAGGGATATACGAGAGAGTAAAACATAGTTTTTGTAATGTTGAGAACTTAATCTACTAAAGTTTCACACTTGGTCTTCTTTGGAATCTTATCTTGACTCATCCCCAGACCACCAGTCAGGTACAAGTCAAAATGATCCACTCCCTTTCGATATTTTGAGCACTCATGCAATGGATGAGCGTAAGCAAGAAAGTTGACACTTAGGATGGCAAAGAGAGAAAAATGATGAAGGGAGAAGACAAAAAAGGTGTGAAATGCTCACATCAATGAGGACAGTCATAGGCGAGAGAAAGCCAAATGATAGATATGATGTGAGGAGTAGGGATTGCCATGCAACGGATGCACATATGAGCTAAGGTAACCTCTCCAATGGAACTAGTGGGGGTGCATCCAACTTGCTTGCTCAAGAAGACCTAGAGCTCTTTTGAGGAGGCTCATCATTGGAATATACAAGCCAAGTTCTATAGTGTGAAGGTCCCCACATAGCTATATGCATGAATGATAATCTCTATGGAGTACAAGGTATAAGATGGAGTACGAGTGTGGATCTCTCAAAAGGAATAGTAGTGTGCCCCCTTCTCTCTTTTTATTTCTTTTTTCTCTTTTTTTTTTATTTTTTTGTGGCCTCAATGGCTCTTTCTATTTAACTCTCATTTGTCCTCTTTGGGATCTTTTGATTTTGTCCTCTTTGGGATCTTTTCCTCACTTTAGGGGCAACACTCTATGTATTACAAGAAGTATAGAAGATCTTTCACACTTTACAAAGGTACTCAACATAAAGAAAATGAAACTAACATGATGTATGCAAATGTATGCCTCTGCCAGTGTAGCAGGATATGCAATGATACTAGCGCGTCATGTAGCAATGATTAGGGCAAAGCCCAACTAGCATGCGGCTCATCAATCAAGCAAAAAGCATGTATGGCATGAAGATCAAGTCATGAGAAGATGGATGTTGCATGGCAATGTATCTCGGAAAGGCTATGGAAATGCCTTGATAGGTAGGTATGGTGGCTGTTTTAAGGAATGATATAATGAGGCTTATGATGACAGAGCGTATCGTGCCAAGGATTTGGATGCACCGGCGAAGTATGCGCCAACTCTCGAGGTGAGAAAGGGCAATGCACGGTACCGAAGAGGCTAGAAATATATGGCTAGGTGGAAGTATCAACTTTCGAATACTCACATTAGTCAGAAGAACTCATGCACTTATTATCGGTAACTCTCAATCTAATTAGGAGGTTCACAAAGAGACAAGTACCCCGAGGAGGAGTGTATGGGGGTTTGGTTATCCTTGCGCATCCTCGACTCATGGTACGTGAGTGTACTCTAATATTGGATCCCTCCAAAGATTAGTGATCCATCTAGTAGCTAAAGTTCTCAACTATTTTGTAGGTTTTCGAAAATAAACACAGATTGCCCAAAATACGACATCTATCACTAATAGGCTAAAGCTCTTGACACCAAAAGTTCAGACATTACTCATGGCAATACCTCAAAACTATTGCAAGTTACTACTAAAATTAAATAGCAACCTCAATTACCTACTTTAAGTTAAGACACACAACTTAGTGCAACAGACAAACTCTCTTAACAAGATAAACATGAAAACTCAAGAGATTTCAGCAACCAACTAAACAAAAGCTCTTTAAAAAAAGAAAAGCATGAAAACTAAGAGCTAAACATGACAACAACTATGAAAAGACAAAGAACACACACAGCAAAGATAAGCATGAAAATCCTATGTTGTGTTCTAGGTTGAAGTGGAGCGTGTTTCTCTCCCACACAAAGAAAGCTGGGTTCTAACTTGTTATGAACAACAAGCAAAGCTAAAGAAAACTAAAAAGGAAACTAAGCGCAAGACGCTCCAAGCATAGCACATAACACATGAAGTGATAAGAACATAGTGGAACGAAAGATGAACTGATAATTGTTGATGGAGAAAGGGATGCATGGGGGCATCCCCAAGCTTAGACGCTTGAGTCTTCTTGAATATTTCTTGGGGGTGCACGGGGGCATCCCCAAGCTTGAGCGTTTGACCCTCCTGAATCTTCTTTTATCATCTTCCCTCGCACACTTGAAAACTCCCTTCATACATAACTCATCATAATCTGATTAGCGAGGTTAGTACCCACAATAAAATAATTTTTCCCTACTGGAAATAAAGATAATCTTGAAGAGCTACTGTTTCTCAAGAATGCCAAAAGGTTTTTGCAAAGAAAAAGCAAGCTCAAGGTTTGCAAAATGAAGAAAAGGCAAAACAGGACAGAATGTGTGAAAAACAGACCAGCAGGTAGTAAATGATTTTTTCGGGGCACTTCTGCAACTCAAATCAAAAAACTCAGAACAGACGCTCGAAACCCAATTGTATAGAGCACGCTGTCAAAAAATTTCAGATCAAAAAGATGATCTGGTGATTTTATTCGAATTTTTCTGTCCAAGGACAGAACCTGTTTTCTGGACAGCACGTCACAACTTTTGAACTTTCTTGCAATCGGAGGCTAAACTTGGCACAAAGCTGAAAAGAAAAGATACAATGATGATGCTAATGTAGTAACAAACATCAAGACACAACAAAAGCAAAAATAAAACCTAATTCGTTCTGGGCTGCCTCCCAAAAGCGCTTTCTTTTATGCCTTTAAGCTAGGCATGATGCAAAAAGGAGGAATCAAAAGTCATCATAATAATCGGATTTATAAATTGCTTCAAATGGTTCCTCAATAAATTCATCCTTGTTCCTTCTAGGAAAGGGGTACGTACCTTTTGCCTTCCCGCGTAGGTGGATTTGTCCCTTACCTATATCGATGAAGCCTTTTACGGCTCGGAGGAAGTCCCTTCCAAGCACTATATTTCCTTGGTTTGGCTTCATGATGAAAAAATCAACCATTGCAATTCCTTTAAGGAATGTAACTGGTACGTCTTTTATTCTTCCCTGGATCTCAGAAATATCTTCATTAGCATGTTCATGATAGGACGATAATTTGTCCATGTTAAATTTTAAAGAATCATGAACAATTTTTGGCATAGTAGAAACCATAGATCCAATATCACAATAAGCAAGGAAGTCTTGATTAGAGATGCTAATCCTAACAAAAGGCTCCCAATCATTGTCTATTTCCAAAATATCTCTCTTATTGGATTTGGGTTTCTCTACCTTCATCAAGTCTAGAGCATCCATTCTCTTCTCAATAGTAGCAAGTCTATCTATGACTATCAAAACTATGATCATAAACAAAGTAACTAGATAGACCATGTATAATTTCAAGAGCTCTAGCTTCATCACACTCTAGGAAATCTCCTTCAGCTATAATATCAAGAGAGTGTTTACACCATTTAAAAAGACCATGGTAAAAATTTCTAAGCACAATTTTTATAGGTATCCAAGGCATAATTCTCCTATGTGCATCAGAAATTCTGTCCCACGCCTTCTTCATATTTTCTCCATCCCTTTGATGGAAATCTAGAACTTCTAATTCCCACAAAGCACCAAGTCCTAACATGCTTGACTAAACAGAAAGGACTACTAATAGAAAAGCAAATAATTTTTTTTGTGATTTTTGGTAAGGGACACTAAAGCAAAAACTGAAAGGTAAACTAACAAGACTAAAAAGCAAAGATAAAAGATAGCATGCAACTCCCCTATCTTGAAGAGTGGAGTCCCCGGCAACGGCGCCAGAAACTTGCTTGATGGCTTCTCGCCCCTCGTTGGTTACCCCAAGTGGAAGGTTGAGATGTAGCGTAGCGGCAAAATTCCCTTGGAAAAGATATCAAGGATCGAATCCCGTGAGACTCCGAGGGTCGACAAGTAGGTGTCAACGGCGCCAGAAACTTAGCGGTTGACAGGACCTGCACACAGATACAGATAACTTTGCTCCCAACGAGTACAGAGAGGTTGTCAATCCCTCCGACCTTGTTGTTTACAAAGGATCAAACACAAGAGATAATAATGATAGCTATGACCGCAACTAGGAAATAAAAACAGGAAGTAAATAGAAGGTGTGATCAGCGGTGGTAATATGGACCGGGATCCCATGATGTTCACTAGTGATGTCTCTCTCCCAAAAGACGATAAAACAGCACAGCGAGGTAAACAAATTACAGCTGGGCAATTGACAGGATTATGTGCACAAACCAATGCTAACTATGCTGCAAGGAAAGGTAGAGGCTCAAAAGCATGGGCGGTACGCCAAGGCAAGTAGACCGAAATCCATCTGCATCTACTACTAATCATCCACCTTGAGATATCTATCCAGAACATCTCGCTGGTATTAAGTTGCGAATCCCACCCAAAGTGTAAACTCAAAGCAACAGACAACTGCATTAAAATAACTTTGCGTAAATAGGGCACTATTGATTTACCACTATCGTTTTGGGGTTATGCTTTAGAGACAGCTGCATTCACGTTAAATAGGGCACCATCTAAATCCGTTGAGACGACGCCTTATGAACTGTGGTTTGGCAAGAAACCCAAGTTGTCGTTTCTTAAAGTTTGGGGATGCGATGCTTATGTGAAAAAGCTTCAACCTGATAAGCTCGAACCCAAGTCGGAGAAATGTGTCTTCATAGGATACCCAAAGGAAACTGTTGGGTACACCTTCTATCACAGATCAGAAGGCAAGATATTCTTTGCTAAGAATGGATCCTTTCTAGAGAAGGAGTTTCTCTCGAAAGAAGTGAGTGGGAGGAAAGTGGAACTTGATGATGTAATTGTACCTAGAACATCACAGAAACTAGTTCCAGTGATTCCTGCACCAATCAACAAGGAAGCTAATGATGATGATCATGAAACTTCAGATCAAGTTACTACTGAACCTCGTAGGTCAACCAGAGTGCGTTCCGCGCCAGAGTGGTACGGTAACCCGATTCTGGAAGTCATGTTACTAGACCATGATGAACCTACAAACTATGAGGAAGCATTGATGAGCCTAGATTCCGCAAAATGGCTTGAGGCCATGAAATCTGAGATGGGATCCATGTATGAGAACAAAGTGTGGACTTTGGTTGACTTGCCCGATGATCGGCAAGCCATTGAAAATAAATGGATTTTTAAGAGGAAGACTGACGTCGATGGTAATGTTACTGTGTACAAAGCTCGACTTGTTGCGTTAGGTTTTTAACAAGTTCAAGGAGTTGACTACGATGAGACTTTCTCACCCGTAGCGATGCTTAAGTCTGTCCGAATCATGTTAGCAATTGCCGCATTTTATGATTATGAAATTTGGCAAATGGATGTCAAAACTGCATTCCTTAAAGGATACCTCAAAGAGGAGTTGTATATGATGCAACGAGAAGGTTTTGTCGATCCTAAAGGTGCTAACAAAGTGTCCAAGCTCCAGCGACCCATCTATGGACTTGTGCAAGCAACTCGGAGTTGGAATATACGCTTTGATGAGGTGGTCAAAGCATATGGTTTTATACAGACTTTTGGAGAAGCCTGTATTTACAAGAAAGTGAGTGGGAGCTCTGTAGCATTTCTGATATTATATGTGGATGACATATTGTTGATTGGAAATGATATAGAATTTTTGGATGGCATAAAGGGATACTTGAATAAGAATTTTTCTATGAAAGACCTTGGTGAAGCTGCTTATATATTAGGCATCAAGATCTATTGAGATAGATCAAGACGCTTAATTGGACTTTCACAAAGCACATACCTTGATAAAGTTTTGAAGAAGTTCAAAATGGATCAGTCAAAGAAAGGGTTCTTGCCTGTGTTACAAGGTCTGAAGTTGAGTAAGAATCAATGCCCGACCACTGCAGAAGATAGAGAGAAAATGAAAGCCATTCCCTATGCCTCAGCCATAGGATCTATCATGTATGCAATGCTGTGTACCAGAGCTGATGTGTGCCTTGCTATAAGTTTAGCAGGGAGGTACCAAATTAATCCAGGAGTGGATCACTGGACAGCGGTCAAGAACATCCTAAAGTACCTGAAAAGGACAAAGGATATGTTTCTCGTTTATGGAGGTGACAAAGAGCTCGTCGTAAACGGTTACGTCGATTCCAACTTTGACACTGATTCGGATGACTCTAAGTCACAAACCGGATATGTATTTTTATTGAACGGTGGAGCTGTCAGTTGGTGCAGTTCCAAGCAGAGCGTCGTGGCGGTATCTACGTATGAAGCGGAGTACATAGCTGCTTTAGAAGCAGCAAATGAAGGAGTCTGGATGAAGGAGTTCATATCGGCTCTAAGTGTAATACCTAGTGCATCGGGTCCAATGAAAATCTTTTGCGACAACACTGGAGCAATAGCTTTGGCGAAGGAATCCAGGTTTCACAAGAGAACCAAGCACATCAAGAGACGCTTCAATTCCAACTACGATCAAGTCAAGGAGGGAGAAATAGAAATTTTCAAGATAAATACGGATCTGAAAGTCGCAGACCCGTTGACTAAGCCTCTTCCACGAGCAAAACATAATCAACATCAAGACTCCATGGGTGTCAGAATCATTACAATGTAATCTAGATTATTGACTCTAGTGCAAGTGGGAGACTGAAGGAAATATGCCCTAGAGGCAATAATAAAGTCCTTATTTATATTTCCTTATATCATGATAAATGTTTATTATTCATGCTAGAATTGTATTAGTCGGAAACTTAGTACATGTGTGAATACATAGACAAACAGAGTGTCCCTAGTATGCCTCTACTTGACTAGCTCGTTAATCAAAGATGGTTGTGTTTCCTAACCATAGACATGTGTTGTCATTTGATGAACATGATCACATCATTAGGAGAATGATGTGATGGACAAAACCCATCCGGTAGCTTAGCAACTTGATCGTTTAGTTTTTTCTGCTATTGCTTTCTTCATGACTTATACATGTTCATATGACTATGAGATTATGCAACTCCCAAATACGGGAGGAACACCTTGTGTGCTATCAAACATCACAACGTAACTGGGTGATTATAAAGATGCTCTACAGGTGTCTCCGAAGGTGTTTGTGGTGTTGGCATAGATCAAGAATATGATTTGTCACTCCGAGTATAGGAGAGGTATCTCTGGGCCCTCTCGGTAATACACATCGTAATAAGCCTTGCAAGCAAATGACTAATGAGTTATTCACGAGATAATGTATTACGGAAGGAGTAAAGAGACTTGCCGGTGACAATATTGAACTAGGTATGATGATACCGACGATCGAATCTCGGGCAAGTAACATACCGATGACAAAGGGAACAACGTATATTGCTTTGCGGTTTGACCGATAATGATCTTCGTAGAATATGTAGGAACCAATATGAGCATCCATGTTCCGCTATTGGTTATTGACCAGAGATGAGTCTCGGTCATGTCAACATAGTTCTTGAACCCGTAGGGTCCGCACACTTAACGTTCGATGACGATCGGTATTATGAGTTTATGTGTTTTGATGTACCGAAGATTGTTCGAAGTCCCGGATGTGATCACGGACATGACGAGGAGTCTTAAAATGGTCGAGACATAAAGATTGATATATTGGAAGGTTATATTCCGACACCGGAAGGGTTCCGGGGGTCACTAGATAAATACCGGAGTACCGAGAGGTTACCGAAAACCCCCGGAGGATTAATGGGCCTACATGGGCCTTAGTGGAAATAGAGGGCAGCAAGGGGAGTGTGGGGCGCGCCCCCAAGGCCCAAACCGAATTGGTTTAGGGCAAGGGGGCCGGCCCCCTCTTTCCTTCTCCTCCTCTCCCTTCCTTCCCCCTCTCCTACTCCTACTAGGAAAAGGAGGAGTCCTACTCCTAGTGGGAGTAGGACTCCCCCTCTTGGCGTGCCCTCTCCCTGGCCGCACCCTCCTCCCTCCCTCCTTTATATATGTGGGGAGGGGCACCCCATAGACACACAAGTTGATTTGCAAGCCATGTGCGGTGCCCCTCCCCACAGTTACACACCTCGGTCATATCGTTGCAGTGCTTAGGCGAAGCCCTGCGTTGGTAACTTCATCATCACCGTCACCACGCCGTCGTGCTGATGAAACTCTCTCGTGACGCTCAACTGGATCAAGAGTACGTGGGACGTCATCGAGATGAACGTGTGCTGAAAGCGGAGGTGCCGTACGTTCGATGCTTGGATCAGTTGGACCGCGAAGACGTTGGACTACATCAATCGCGTCACTAGACGCTTCCGCTTTCGGTCTACAAGGTTACATAGACACACTCTCCCCACTCATTGCTAGGCTTCTCCTAGATAGATCTTGCGTCATCGAAGGATTTTTTTTTGAAATACTATGTTCCCGAACAATAGTATCATCCGTGTATTTTAGAATAGACATACCATCTTCTACCAAATGAGGAATGACACCGCTGACTTGACCGACCAACTTAACCCGCTCAACAAGGGTAGCTATCATGTCGGCCACTATTTTAAACAAAATGGGGGATGCGGTGTCACCTCGGCGAAGCCCCTTCCTAGTATGAAAATAGTTGCCAACATCATCATTAACCTTGATGGCCACACTACCTCCAGACACGAAACTCTCTACCCATCGACACCATTTTTGCGAAAACCCCTTCCTGCATAAAGTTTGCAATAGAAATGGCAATTTAACTTTATCACAGGCTTTTTCGAAATCTATTTTAAAGATGACTCCAGTCAACTGTGTATGATGAAGCTCGTGAACAGTCTCATGCAACACAACTCCATCTAGTATGTTGCATCCTTGTATAAAAGGTGTTTGGGTGGGTTTGAGCACATGGTCAGCCACCCCATTCAACTGATTAGTTACAACCTTCGTAAAGATTTTAAAACTTATGTTTAGGAGGCAAATCGGTCGATATTGTTGAATACGACTAGCCTCCTTAGACTTGGGAAGTAGGATAAATCCCCAAAGTTTAAGCGAGAACTATCAAGCTCAGTATGCAGTTTGTTAAACAACTGAACCAAGTCCGCCTTAATCACATCCCAAAAACATTGGTAAAACTCTGCCGGAAAACCATCCGGACCCGGTGCCTTGTTGTGTTCCATCTGAAACACTGCATTTCTAATTTCCTCCTCGGAGAACTGGGAGGTTAGGAATTCATTTCCCGAATTTCCTCCCTAAATCTTATAATACACATTGTTTTCTTTTTCATGTGAAAGTCAGATTTTATAAAATTTGACCAAGTTTACAAGGAAAATTATTTATATTCACAATACCAAATAGACATCATACAAAATACATTCCGGGATGAATATAACGCTTTATTTGGTATTGTAAATATCGATAAAAACATTCTATAAACTGGTCAATGATACGTCTCCAACATATCTATAATTTTTGATTGTTCCATGCTATTATTTATGAAGTCTTGGATGTTTAATGGGCTTTATAATTCACCGTTTTATCATTTTTGGGACTAACCTACTAGCCCAAAGGCCCAGTCCAGATTGCTGTTTTTTTTGCCTATTTCAGGGTTTTGCAGAAAAAGAATATCAAACGGAGTCCAAACGGAATGAAACCTTCGCGAGAGATATTTTTTGGAGAAAATCACGCACAGGAAGCTTGAGAACCACGTCAGGGGATAGAGGGTTGGCCCACGAGGGTGGGGGGCGCGCCCCTTGCCTCGTGGCCCCCTCGAGCGTCCCCCGGTGCCCTCCTTCTTCCTATATAAGTCTACGTATCCCAGAAACTCCGTGAACAGAGAGAAAACCCTAATTCCACCGCCGTACCTTCTGTTCCCGTGGAGATCCCATCTTGGAGGCCGTTCCAGAGTTCCACCGGAGGGGGATCCATCACGGAGGCCTTCATCATCATCATCATCGCCCTCACCATGAGTTGTGAGTAGTTTACCATAGACCTTCGGGTCCATAGCTAGTATCTAGATGGCTTCTTCTCTCTCTCTCTGGATCTCAATACAAAGTTCTCCTCGGTCTTCGAGGAGATCTATTCGATGTAATCTCTTTTTGCGGTGTGTTTGTCGAGATCCGATGAATTGTGACTTTATGTTCAAGGTTATCTATGAAAGATATTTGGTTCTTCTCTGAACTTTTTATGTGTGCTCATAATATCCTTGCAAGTCTCTTCGAATTATTGGTTTGGTTTGGCCTATTAGATCTATAGTTCTTGCAATGGGAGAAGTGCTTGGCTTTGGGTTCATTCTTGCAGTGTCCTTTCCCAGTGACAGTAGGGGCAGCAAGGCACGCACTGTATTGTTGCCATCGAGGATAAAAATATGGGGTTTATATCATATTTCTTGAGTTTATCCCTCTACATCATGTCATCTTGCTTATGGCGTTACTCTGTTCTTATGAACTCAATACATTAGATGCATGCTGGATAGCGGTCGATGTGTGGAGTAATAGTAGTAGATGCAGGCAGGAGTCGGTCTACTTGTCTCGGACGTGATGCCTATATACAATGATCATGCCTAGATATTCTCATAATTATTCGCTTTTCTATCAATTGCTTGACAGTAATTTGTTTACCCGCCGTAGAATATCGCTATCATGAGAGAAGCCACTAGAGAAAACTATGGCCCCCGGGTCTATTCTCAACATATCAATCTACATCTACTTTACTTTTACCGCTTTTATTTGTTGTTCTTATAAACTAAAAATACCAAAAATACAAACTATCATCTCTATCAGATCTCACTTTCGTAAGTGACCGTTAAGGGATTGACAACCCCTTATCGCGTTGGCTGCGAAGTTCTTATTTGTTTGTGCGGGTGCGAGGGACTCGCGCGTGGTCTCCTACTGGATTGATACCTTGGTTCTCAAAAACTGAGGGAAATACTTACGCTACTGTGCTGCATCTCCCTTTCCTCTTCGAGGGAATACAACACAAGCTCAAGAGGTAGTAAGAAGAATTTCTGGCGCCGTTGCCGGGGAGGCTTACGCAAAAGTTATATACCAAGTACCTATCACAAACCCTTATCCTCCGCATTACATTTATTTGCCTCTTATTTTCCTCTCCCCCACTTCACCCTTGCCGTTTTATTTGCCTTCTTCCACCGTGTGTTTATCGTTCGCTTGTTTCTTGTTTGCTTGTGTCTCCATGTGCCTTCTATGTGCTTGCATCTTTGATTGCAAAAAATGTATTGTTATGGATCACCTTAAAGTGTTCTACCTGGATCATCTTCGATCCCTTTGCTCTCGTGCTGAAACCCCAACTAGCCTAGTTGATGAGAAATCTTTAGATGAGCATGCTCAATTTGTGCATCACCGTTTGTCTGAAAAAGGGAGACTCTTATGGGATCAAATAAACAGATTGATGTGTTATGCTTGGAATCTTTGTGAAATTTGTGATTTTACGTGTTGCTCTAAGAACCCTAAAAAACACCTACCATACCTATGTGAGTTTAATGATAATGAAATCTTATCCTCTTATGCAAAGGGTGTTTATAGTTACTACGATATCGAACAAATTGAAGAATTTGTTGCTTTTAAGGGTGCTTATGAAGTTGCTTCTTTGATTGAAAAGTATGGTATTACTCTCTACGAATCTGAAAATTTTGACATACTTAAATATTGCTTTGAAAATTGTGCTCATAATTCCTATGTCAAAGAATTTATTGAAAGAATGACCGCTGCTTTGAAAGAAAACAATGATATGCATGAATCTACAGATAATTTTGATTCTGATGATTTGATTGAAATATCCCTTGATGAACATGATGCTTGCTATCCTTGTGGCCATGATGCCAATATTTATGAAGATGAATTTGCTATAGGTCCTTATGTTAAACATGAGATCGTTGCAATTGCACCCATACTTGATAGTTCCTTCGATGAAGAGCATGATTGCAATGATGTTATTATAAATTCTCTTAATGCCAATTATGTTAATGATATGCAAAACCCTAAGCTTGGGGATGCTAGTTTTGCTATGACTACTATTTGTTGCAATGATCATGATTGGGGTGATTCTTCTTATGATGTTGATAATTTATTTAATCCCCATGATGAATTTAAGATTGATACTAATGTTTGAAATAATATTCAAAGTGGGTTTGGAAGATTTTCAACTTTAGATCCCACATATTTGGAGAACGTTCAATCTTATGATTTTTTTGATAAAAGTGGGTTTGGAGAGGTCATGACTTTAGTTATATTGATCCCACTATTTTGGAAGAGTGTCAACTTTGCATGCATGTGGATCGTGTTGAGAATATGTTATGTGATAGATATATTGTTGAATTTTCTTATGATCCTACATGGAATTATTATGAGAGAGGAAAATATGGTTGTAGAAATTTTCATGTTACTAAATTACCTCTCGTTATGTTGAGATTGCTATTGTTTATTTCTTCTTCCTTGCATAGGCTAGATCTTGCTTGTCTTGCTAATTTGTTTTCCTATAAAATGCCTATACATAGGAAGTATATTAGACTTAGATGTGTTTTCCATGTGCTTTATGATGCTCTCCTTGTGCTTCAATTCTTATCTTTCATGTGAGCATCATTGAATTAATCGTGCCTAGCTAGGGGCGTAAAACGATAGCGCTTGTTGGGAGGCAACCCAACTTTATGTTTTTTGTTTTTGTTGCTGTTAGGGAATAAATATTGCATCTGGGATCTGATTAGATGTGTTTTCATGTTTTTTTAGTGTTTGTGCCAAGTAGAACCTTTGGGAAGACTTGTGTGAAGTTTATGTGATCTTGCTGTGAAAAACAGAATCATTAGTGCTCGCTAAAGTGGTCTTCATATTTTACTAGAGCGTGATTTTTAGTTGATTCTTTTTGAAGATGATTGGTAGACAAATTCCGCAAATTGAACAATTTAGCTTGAATTTTTTGGAGTTCCAGAAGTAGGCGAAACCTGCAGATTACTACAGACTATTTTGTTTTTGACAGATTCTGTTTTTCGTGTGCTGTTTGCTTATTTCAATGCATCTATGAGTAGTATTGGAGGATATGAACCATAGAGAAGTTGGAATACAGTAGGTTTAACACCAATATAAACAAAGAATGAATTCATTGCTGCACCTTTGAGTAGTAGTTTGCTTTCTTATACTAACGGAGCTCACGAGAATTTTTGTCTAAGTTCAAGTTTTGAGTATTGCTTTGATGGACTATGGAACAAGGAGTAGCAAAGGCCTAAGCATGGGGATGCCCATGGCACCCCCAAGTAAATTCAAGATAATCAAAAGCCTATCTTTCGTCTTCATCCATCGGTAACTATACTTGGAGATATATTTTTATTCGTAACATGTTATGTGTTTTGCTTGGAGCGTCTTGTATAATTTGAGTCTTTGCTTGTTAGTTTGCCACAATCATCCTTGCTGGACACACCTATTTGAGAGAGTTAAATATGGCCTAGAAATTGTTAGAACACTCTATGTGCTTCACTTTTATCTTTTGAGTTGAATAGTTTTTGCTCTAGTGCTTCACTTATATCTTTTAGAGCACGGTGGTGGTAATATTTTGTAGAAATTGTTGAACTCTCATGCTTCACTTATATCTATTTGAGAGTCTATTAAAACAGCATGGTAATGTGTTTGGGCTAAATAAACTAGTCTTCACATGATAAACACCCAATGTCAATGTAGTAAAAAAAATTCACACTAAGTGCATTGAATATGATGAGATGTTGGATGCTTGATAATTGTTTTGAGATATGAGGATGGTGATATTAGAGTCATGCTAGTGGATTTATTATGAAATTGAGAAATACTTGTGTTAAGGTTAGTGATTCGCGTATCATGCACGTATGGTGAACCGCTATGTGACTAAGTTAGAGCATGAGGTATTTGTAAAGTGTCAACCTTTGTGTGGAGGTCGGGGGCACGCGATGGTTAACTCCTACCAACCTCCCCCCTAGGAGTATGCGTTGATTGCTTTGTTTTGATGACTCGTAGATTTTTGCAATAAGTATATGAGTTCTTATGACTAATGTTGAGTCCATGGATTATACGCACTCTCACCCTTCCACCATTGCTAGCCTCTCTTGTACCGCGCAACTTTCGCCGGTGCCATAAACCCACTATATATCCTTCCTCAAAATAGCCACTATATTGTTCCTCAAAACAGGCACCATACCTACCTATCATGGCATTTCCATAGCCATTCCGAGATATATTGCCATGCAACTTTCCACCGCTCCGTTTATGTGACACGCATCATATTGTCATATTGCAATGCATGATCATGTAGTTGACATCGTATTTGTGGCAAAGCCACCATGCATAACTTTTCAGACATGTCACTCTTGTTTCATTGCACATACCGGTACACCGCCGGAGGCATTCATATAGAGTCATACTTTGTTGTTGTAGTATCAAGTTGTAATATCAAGTTGTAATGAAAGTGTGATGATCATCATTATTAGAGCATTGTCCCAAGGGAGGAAAGGCTAAATCTATAAAGCCCCTCCGCAAAGAAAAAAAAGGCCCAAAAAAAAGGGACAATTGCTACTATCTTTTTCCACACTTGTGCTTCAAATTAGCACCATGTTCTGCATTGTAGAGAGTCTCATGATTAGTCACTTTCATATACTAGTGGGAATTTTCATTATAGAACTTGGCTTGTATATTCCAATGATGGGCTTCCTCAAATGCCCTAGGTCTTCGTGAGCAAGCAAGTTGGATGCACACCCACTAGTTTCTTTTGTTGAGCTTTCATTCATATTTAGCTCTAGTGCATCCGTTGCATGGCAATCCCTACTCACTCACATTGATATCTATTGATGGGCATCTCCATAGCCCGTTGATACGCCTAGTTGATGTGAGACTATCTCCCTCATTTTTGTCTTCTCCACAACCACCTCTCTATTCCACCCATAGTGCTATGCCCATGGCTCATGTTCATGTATTGCGTGAAAGTTGAAAGGTTTGAAAAGATAGAGCATGAAAACAAGTGCTTGGCTGAAATCGGGGTTGTGCATGATATGAATATTTTGTGTGATAACGAGGGAGCATAGCCAAAACTATATGATTTTGTAGGGATAACTTTCTTTACCCATAGTATTTTGAGAAGACATGATTGCTTTGTTAGTATACTTGAAGTATTATTGTTTCTTATGTCAATATAGACGTTTATCTTGAATCTTTCAGATCTGAACATTCATGCCACAATTAAGAGAATTACATTGAAAAACTATATTGGTTAGCATTCCACATCAAAAATTCTTTCTTTATCATTTACCTACTCGAGGACGAGCAGGAATTAAGCTTGGGGATGCTTGATACGTCTCCAACATATCTATAATTTTTTATTGTTCCATGCTATTATTAATGAAGTCTTGGATGTTTAATGGGCTTTATCATTCACTTTTATATCATTTTTGGGACTAACCTACTAACCCAAAGGCCTAGTCCAGATTGCTGTTTTTTTTGCCTATTTCAGGGTTTTGCAGAAAAATAATATCAAACGGAGTCCAAACGGAATGAAACATTCGCGAGAGATATTTTTGGAGAAAATGACGCACGCGGAGCTTGAGAACCACGTCAGGGGATAGAGGGCTGGCCCACGAGGGTGGGGGGCGCGCCCCCTGCCTCGTGGCCCCATCGAGCGTCCCCCGGTGCCCTCCTTCTTCCTATATAAGTCTACGTACCCCAGAAACTTCGTGAACAGAGAGAAAACCCTAATTCCACCGTAGTACCTTCTGTTCCCGTGGAGATCCCATCTTGGAGCCTATTCTGGAGTTCCACTGGAGGGGGATCCATCACGGAGGCCTTCATCATCATCATCATCGCCCTCACCATGAGTTGTGAGTAGTTTACCACACACCTTCGGGTCCATAGCTAGTATCTAGATGGCTTCTTCTCTCTCTCTGGATCTCAATACAAAGTTCTCCTCAGTCTTCGAGGAGATCTATTCGATGTAATCTCTTTTTGCGGTGTGTTTGTCGAGATCCGATGAATTGTGAGTTTATGATCAAGGTTATCTATGAAAGATATTTGGTTCTTCTCTGAACTTTTTATGACAGTAGGGGCAGCAAGGCACGTATTGTATTGTTGCCATCGAGGATAAAAAGATGGGGTTTATATCATATTGCTTGAGTTTATGCCTCTACATAATGTCATCTTGCTTAAGGCGTTACTCTGTTCTTATGAACTCAATACACTAGATGCATGCTGGATAGCGGTCGATGTGTGGAGTAATAGTAGTAGATGCAGGCAGGAGTCAGTCTACTTGTCTCGGACGTGATGCCTATATACAATGATCATGCCTAGATAGTCTCATAATTATTCGCTTTTCTATCAATTGCTCGACAGTAATTTGTTTACCCGCCGTACAATATCGCTATCATGAGAGAAGCCACTAGAGAAAACTATGGCCCCCGGGTCTATTCTCAACATATCAATCTACATCTACTTTACTTTTACCGCTTTTATTTGCTGTTCTTATAAACTAAAAATACCAAAAATACAAACTATCATCTCTATCAGATCTCACTTTCGTAAGTGACCGTAAAGGGATTGACAACCCCTTATCACGTTGGTTGCGAAGTTCTTATTTGTTTGTGCAGGTGCGAGGGACTCGCGCGTGGTCTCCTACTGGATTGATAGCTTGGTTCTCAAAAACTGAGGGAAATACTTACACTACTGTGTTGCATCTCCCTTTCCTCTTCGAGGGAACACAACGCAAGCTCAAGAGGTAGCAGTCAACTTTGAACAAAATCTAATACCCACTATATTTGGGACGTAGGGAGTACACATCCTTGTATAATGCTCACGCTCTAGGCTGACTAGTAAAAGCAACTTTTACTTTGTTAGAGCAATTACAACCGGACTATGTAAATCTCACTCACTAAACACCATCGGACATCATCAGACCACCCCTCATATACCCGTTGATGGTGTCCTGGATAAGGGGATGCTAAGCACGTCGACTCCCAATCGTGGGTTGGGCCAAGAACCCCCAAACTACCAGGCAGTGGGCCACATTTGGTAGGCTCCACGATGAACTCGAGATGGAATTTTCCGAAGACTTGGCTCACACACAAGGCATGATTTAATCCTCGACATGTTTATCACCCGATGTGACCGACCTAGGTGTAATTCTAGATACCTCTGGTGTCTATATAAGCTGAAGGGGTTTAAATCATACCGGTAGGTTCATTCACACATACAATCTTGTGGTAGACCAACCTTTACTTTGCATCCCATCTGCAATCAATACAATGAGGATGTAGGGTTTTATCTCTTCGAGAGGGCCCGAACCTGGGTAAGCACCGTGTCTCTTTTCTGTCCTGTAACCATCAAGCCAAGATCACCA
Organism: Secale cereale; assembly: GCA_902687465.1. Taxonomy (NCBI): domain Eukaryota; kingdom Viridiplantae; phylum Streptophyta; class Magnoliopsida; order Poales; family Poaceae; genus Secale; species Secale cereale. The sequence continues at coordinate 214,454,950 of LR738710.1, read as the reverse complement.
ACCCGGAACCCCTACCGAGATTTGCTGGATTTAGCTCCATCACGGCACCACCCGCCATTCTAACAATAACCTCTATGTGCAAACCCTCAAATCCTTACTAGCCATGCAACGTTTATTTCAACATACATAGCACATTTGGAAGATCGTGGATGTCGCCTAGAGGGGGGGGGGGTTGAATAGGCGTTTTTAAAATAATTACGGTTTAGGCTTGAGCTAGTGCGGAATAAACCTAGCAGTTAATTTTTCAAGCACAAAACATACAACAACTAGGCTCACCTATGTGCGCCAACAACTTATGCTAAGCAAGATAAATAACTAAGTGATAGCAAGAAACAATATGGCTATCACAAAGTAAAGTGCATGAGTAAAGGGCTCGGGTAAGAGATAACCGAGGCACGCGGAGACGACGATGTATCCCGAAGTTCACACCCTTGCGGATGCTAATATCCGTTTAGAGTGGTGTGGAGGCACAATGCTCCACAAGAAGCCACTAGGGCCACCGTAATCTCCTCACGCCCTCGCACAATGCAAGATACCATGATTCCACTAAGGGGCCCTTGAGGGCGGTCACCGAACCCGTACAAATGGCAACCCTTGGGGGCGGTCACCGAACCCTTAAACTTGCTCGGGCGATCTCCACAACCTAATTGGAGACCCCGACGTTTTCCTGGAGCTTTACACCATAATGATTGAGCTCCGAACACCACCAACCGTCTAGGGCCCCAAGGCACTCAAGATGAACGAGCTCAGGGGTACGAAGCACCCAAGAGTAATAAGCTTCTCAACTTGTAACTTCCATGTATCACCGTGGAGAACTCAAACCGATGCACCAAATGCAATGGCAAGGGCACACGGAGTGCCCAAATCCTTCTCACCCAAATCAAACCAAAGCAACAAATGCTAGGAAGGAAAATGAGAGGAAGAACGAGGAAGAGAACACGAAGAACTCCAAGATCTAGATCCAAAGGGTTCCCCTCACATAGAGGAGAAAGTGATTGGTGGAAATGTGGATCTAGATCTACTCTCTCTTTTCCCCCCAAAACTAGCAAGAATCCATGGAGGGATTGGGAGAAAGCAAGCTCGAAGAAGGTCACCAATGGGGGAAGAACACTAGCTCTAAGGATAAGGCTCAATGGGTAAGAAGACCCCTTTTATAGGAGGAAAAAATCCAACCGTTATCCCCATTCACAGCCCGCATCGAGCGGTACTACCGCTCTAGGGAGACGCACTACCGTTGGCCGCAGTGGTACTGCCGCTCGGCCCAACGGTACTACCGCTGGGAAGGTTGTCAGAATCGTGATTTTGAATCGGATCGGAGCCATAATGGTAGGATCGCAGATCATGGAATCTTCACTATCAAGATCATAGAAACGTAGATACTATGAACTAAAGTCGTGGAATCAGATGGGTTAGTTTGGATCGTAAAGTCGTAGAATCGTACAACAGAATCACGATTCTGACAACCTTGGCTGGGACCTCGCACTGCGCTTAAAGGAGACAAGGAGGTAGGCCGTTGAGTGGCACGAGTAGCGGTAGTAGGGGCGGTACTACCGCTTATAAGCGGTACTACCGCTGCTACTGCCGCTGAACCCGACACGAGACACGCAGGTCTCGAGTCGAGGTGGTACTAGCACGGAACCGAAGCTGTACTACTGCATGTGGCCGTAGGCGGTACTACCGCAAGATGATCCCGTTCGTACAAGCTACAACATTTGTCCGAGGATGAGCAAACATCTAACCTTGTAGGGGGG
>LR738710.1:214440465-214453161 GCA_902687465.1 Secale cereale | reverse complement strand
AGGTTGACGAGTCCAAATTTTGTTTTATTTTGATCATCTTATTTTGTTACGTATAGGATTCTTCGGATTTTACCGTGTTCGCACACCCTTTTATCTATTTTCGCCAGGTTATCACTTGCAAAAGCATTTGGGAGTTTAGGAAACAGAATGCCAATATGTATAAAATCACTTCAATTAATGTGATAGGATAGTATCATGAAATAATAAAGAAAGTGGGAGAAGAAAAGAGCCTCGTGGAGGGACCCAGAGCACAAGACAACACACGGACTAGTGCAGGCGATTGTACCACTGGTCATACCTCGCGCCACCGCCTCCTCCTGGTCAAGTACTTCACACTTATGCAATCGGATCGAGGAACAAACACCCATAGCCACCAGAAACTCCTACAGAGTGGAGGACCCTAGCCTTCGGAAGGATTATAGAGGAGGAAATTGATAGAGGAACTCTACTGCTGCCTCGAGAGGGCATCATTGTCATCCGTCCACATCATCACCATCCCATCTCCATCTTTGTGCAGTACATTAGTCAGCGGGTATCCAATTTTTGTATTACTTTAATACTTTCATCCATGTTCACCATGATTCATTTCGCGATGCTCGTGATCTCGACGTGTGACTTATCTCCATAGTTCTCGGGGATATGGAGGAGCCCTATTATGTTTAGGGTTGAATGACGATAGGATTTGACATCCTCTTTATATGTTTATATTAATGAATGATATGTTCATTTTGCATCATGTTTACCTACTGTTGGTTATTATGTTTTGGATCATTATTTCACTTAATGATGCTATTCTATTGCCTTTTCTCTTTTTGCAAGTTTAAAATGAATATGGAAATTGCCGTCTGCTGGAATTCTAGACATGAAAAAGCTACAACTGAAAGGATCGATATGGTTGACTAGAGGGGGGGGGGGGTGAATAGGCAACTAACAATTTTAGCTTTTCTTGACAAAATTAAACTTAGGAACAAAATAGGTTGTCTAGATATGCAACTAGGTGAGCAACCTATATGATGCAACAAAGATAAGTAAGCAAGCACAAGATACTAACACACTAAAGCTTGCACAAGTAAAGGATAGAGATAACCAAAAGTGGAGCCAGTGAAGACGAGGATGTGTTACCGGAGTTCCTTCCCTTTGAGGGGAAGTACGTCTCCGTTGGAGCGGTGTGGAGGCACAATGCTCCCCAAGAAGCCACTAGGGCCACCGTATTCTCCCCACGCCCTCACACAATGCGAGATGCCGTGATTCCACTATTGGTGCCCTTGAAGGCGGTGACCGAACCTTTACAAACAAGGTTGGGGCTCTCTCCACAACTGAATTGGAGGCTCCCAACGAAACCACAGAGCTTCACCACAATGGATATGGCTCTGAGGTGACCTCAACCGTCTAGGGTGCTCAAACACCCAAGAGTGACAAGATCCGCAAGGGATTAGTGGGGGGAATCAAATTTCTCTTGGTGGAAGTGTAGATCTGGGCCTTCTCAAGCAATCCCTAGAAAATCAACAAGTTTGATTGGCTAGGGAGAGAGATCAGGCGAAAATGAGCTTTTGGAGCAACAATGGAGCTTGGGAGAAAAGAGGTAGGTCTTCAAGAGGAAGAAGAACCCTTTATATAGTGGAGGAGAAGAGTGAACCGTTACACTCATATCTGCCCACACAAAGCGGTACTACCGCTGGGCCGAGCGGTACTACCGCTGGTGCCTGCGGTACTACCGCGACCCCCAGCGTTACTACCGCTATGTGTTAGGGACGAGGCAGAGAGGGTAGGAGCGGTAGTAGCCGCGGTGGTGGCAGCGGTACTACCGCTGCTACTACCGTTGCTACTACCGTAGAACCCGACACGAGAAATACTCGTCCCGAATCGACGCGGAGGTGGAGTGTAGCCACGGTGGTACTGCCGCATATATGCCCAAGCAGTACTACCGTGACTTCTCAGTGGTACTACCGCTTAGAGCGTATAGGCGATACTACCGCCCTGGCTACGGTACTACCGCGCCCAATAGATAGAAGTGGAGATCCCTAAGGAAAGGAGATTTGAAGATGGTGCAAAAATAGAGTGTACGTGATGATTCCACCTTGCCTTTCCAATGCGGAGCCCCCCCTTGATAGTACGGTGTCTCCTACGACTCAAGTCCACCAAAACATAAGCCTAGCAAGACAACACGTCTTGAGCTGATAACTCGGAGGGTAGAAGATCGTCTCATGCCTCTGGATTCATATCTGAAATACTTGCCACACACGATTAGTCCGCAAACACATTGTCATCAATCACCAAAACCACATATGTAGGGACATGCCCTTTCAATCTCCCCCTTTTTGGTGGATTGATGACAACATGGGATTCGCACATAATATAATGACATACAAGGAGTAAGCAAATGTTGGGGAACGTAGTATTTTAAAATTTTCCTACGATCACACAAGATCTATCTACCAGATGCATAGCAACGAGAGGGGAGAGTGAGTCTACGTACCCTCGTAGACCGAAAGCGGAAGCGTTAGAACAACGCGGTTGATGTAGTCGTGCATCTTCACGGCCCGACCGATTAAGCACTGAAACTACAGCACCTCCGAGTTCTAGCACACGTTCAGCTCGATGACGTCCCTCGAACTCCGATCCAGCTGAGTGTCGAGGGAGAGTTCCGTCAGCACGACAGCGTGGTGCCGATCTTGATGTTCTACCGTCGCAGGGCTTCGCCTAAGCACCGCTACAATATTTATCGAGGAGTACTATGGTGGAGGGGGGCACCGCACACGGCTAAGAGATCAAGAGATCAATTGTTGTGTCTAGAGGTGCCCCCCTGCCCCCGTATATAAAGGAGGGAGGGAGAGGCCGGCCCTAGAGGGGGCGCACCAAGTGTGGGGAGTCCTACTAGGACTCCCAAGTCCTAGTAGGATTCCCCTTTCCTTTCCGGAGTAGGAGAGAAGGAAAGAGGGGGAGAGGGAGAAGGAAAAGGGGGCTGCACCCCTTGTCCAATTCGGACCAGAAAGGGGGTGCACGCCTCCTTCCTTTTGGCCTCTCTCCTCTATTCCCGTAACTCCCCGGTACTCCGAAAATACCCGAATCACTCGGAACCTTTCTGATGTCCGAATATAGTCGTCCAATATATCAATTTTTACGTCTCGACCATTTTGAGACTCCTCGACATGTCCCCGATCTCATCCGGGACTCCGAACTCCTTCGGTACATCAAAACTCATAAACTCATAATAAAACTATCATCGAAACCTTAAGCGTGCGGACCTTACGGGTTCGAGAACTATGTAGACATGACCGAGACACGTCTCCAGTCAATAACCAATAGTGGAACCTGGATGCTCATATTGGCTCCCACATATTCTACGAAGATCTTTATCGGTCAAACCGCATAACAACATACATTGTTCCCTTTGTCATCGGTATGTTACATGCCCGAGATTCGATCGTTGGTATCTCAATACCTAGTTCAATCTCGTTACCAACAAGTCTCTTTACTCGTTCCGTAATACATCATCCCGCAACTAACTCATTAGTTGCAATGCTTGCAAGGCTTATAGTGATGTGCATTACCGAGTGGGCCCAGAGATACCTCTCCGACAATCGGAGTGACAAATCCTAATCTCGAAATACGCCAACCCAACAAGTACCTTCGGAGACACCTGTAGAGTACCTTTATAATCACCCAGTTACGTTGTGACGTTTGGTAGCACACAAAGTGTTCCTCCGGTATTCGGGAGTTGCATAATCTCATAGTCATAGGAACATGTATAAGTCATGAAGAAAGCAATAGCAGTAAAACTTAAACGATCATAGTGCTAAGCTAACGGATGGGTCTTGTCCATCAGATCATTCTCCTAATGATGTGATCCCGTTGATCAAATGACAACTCATGTCTATGGCTAGGAAACATAACAATCTTTGATCAATGAGCTAGTCTAGTAGAGGCATACTAGGGACACTCTGTTTTGTCTATGTATTCACACATGTATTAAGTTTCCGGTTAATACAATTCTAGCATGAATAATAAACATTTATCATGATATAAGGAAATAAATAATAACTTTATTATTGCCTCTAGGGCATATTTCCTTCAGTCTCCCACTTGCACTAGAGTCAATAATCTAGTTCACATCGCCATGTGATTTAACACCGATAGTTCACATCGTCATGTGATTAACACCCAAAGGGTTTACTAGAGTCAATAATCTAGTTCACATCGCTATGTGATTAACACCCAAAGAGTACTAAGTTGTGATCATGTTTTTCTTCGTGAGAGAAATTTAGTCAACGGGTCTGTCACATTCAAATCCGTATGTATTTCGCAAATGTGTATGTGTCTACAATGCTCTGCATGGAGCTACTCTAGCTAATTGCTCCCACTTTTAATACGCATCCAGATTGATACTTAGAGTCAGCTGGATTTAGTGTCAAAGCTTGCATCGGCGTAACCCTTTACGACGAACTCTTTATCACCTCCATAATCGAGAAACATTTCCTTAGTCATCCAGTTACTAAGGATAATTTTGACCACTGTACAGTGATCTACTCCTGGATCACTATTGTACCCTCTTGACAAACTCATGGCAAGGTACACAACATGTTTGGTACACAGCATGGCATACTTTATAGAACCTATGGCTGAGGCATAGGGAATGACTTTCATTCTCTCTATATTTTTCTGCCGTGGTCTGGCTTTGAGTCTTACTCAGCTTCACACCTTACAAGTCAGGTAAGAACTCCTTCTTTGACTGATCCATTTTGAACTACTTCAAAATCATATCAAGGTATGTACTCATCGAAAGTCTTATCAAGCGTATTGATCTATCTCTATAGATCTTGATGCCCAATATGTAAGCAGCTTCACCAAGGTCTTTCTTTGAAAAACTCCTTTCAAACACTCCTTTATGCTTTCCAGAAAATTCTACATCATTACCGATCGACAATATGTCATTCACATATACTTATCAGAAAGGTTGTAGTGCTCCCACTCACTTCTTGTAAATACAGGCTTCACCGCAAGTCTGTATAAATCTATATGCTTTGATCAACTTATCAAAGCATATATTCCAACTCCGAGATGCTTGCACCAGTCCATAGATGGATCGCTGGAGCTTGCACATTTTGTTAGCACCTTTAGGATTGACAAAACCTTCTGGTTGCATCATATACAAGTCTTCTTTAATAAATCCATTAAAGAATGCAGTTTTGTTATCCATTTGCCAGATTTCATAAAATGCGGCAATTGCTAACATGATTCGGACAGACTTAAGCATCGCTACGGGTGAGAAAGTCTCATCGTAGTAACTCCTTGAACTTGTTGAAAAACGTTCGCAATAAGTCGAGCTTTGTAAACAGTAACATTACTGTCAGCGTCAGTCTTCCTCTTGAAGATCCATTTATTTTCGATGGCTTGCCGACCATCGGGCAAGTCAACCAAAGTCCACACTTTGTTCTCATACATGGATCCCATCTCAGATTTCATGGTCTCAAGCCATTTTGCGGAATCTGGGCTCATCATCGCTTCCTCATAGTTCGTAGGTTCATCATGGCCCAGTAACATGACTTCCAGAACCGGGTTGCCGTACCACTCTGGTGCGGAACGTACTCTGGTTGATCTACGAAGTTCAGCAGTAACTTGATCCAAAGTTTCATGATCATCATCATAGCTTCCTCACTAATTGGTGTAGGAATCACTGGAACCAGTTTCTGTGATGTACTACTATCCAATTCGGGGGAAGGTACAATTACCTCATCAAGTTCCACTTTCCTCCCACTCACTTCTTTCGAGAGAAACTCCTTCTCTAGAAAGGATCCACTCTTAGCAACAAAGACCTTGCCTTCAGATCTGTGATAGAAGGTGTACCCAACAGTTTCTTTTGGGTATTCTATGAAGATTTACTTCTCCGATTTGGGTTCGAGCTTATCATGTTGAAACTTTTTCACATAAGCATCGTAGTCCCAAACTTAAAAAAATGACAGCTTAGGTTTCTCGTCAAACCACAGTTCATATGGTGTCATCTCCACGGATTTAGATGGTGCCCTATTTAACGTGAATGTATCTGTCTCTAATGCATAACCCCAAAAGCGATAGTGGTAGATCGGTAAGAGACATCATCGATCGCACCATATCTAATAAAGTACGGTTATGACGTTCGGACACACCATTACACTATGGTGTTCCAAGTGGCGTGAGTAGTGAAACTATTTCACATTGTTTTTACTGAAGGCCAAACTCGCTAACTCAAATATTTTACCTCTACGATCATATCGTAGAAACTCTTATTCTCTTGTTATGATGATTCTCCACTTCACTCAGAAATTCTTTGAACTTTTCAAATGTTTTAGACTTGTGCTTCATTAAGTAGATATACCCATATCTGCTCAAAACATCAGTGAAGGTCAGAAAATAACGATACCCGCCGCGATCTTCAACACTCATTGGTCCACATACATCTGTATGTATGATCTCCAACAAATCTGTTGCTCGCTCCATTGTTCCGGAGAACGGAGTTTTAGTCATCTTGCCCATGAGGCATGGTTCGCAAGCACCAAGTGATTCATAATCAAGTGATTCCAAAAGTCCATCACTATGGAGTTTCTTCATGCGCTTTACACCATTATGACCTAAACAGTAGTGCCACAAATAAGTTGCACTATCATTATTAACCTTGCATCTTTTGGCTTCAATATTATGAATATGTGTATCACCACGATCGAGATCCAACAAACTATTTTCATTGGGTGTATGACCATCGAAGGTTTTATTCATGTAAACAGAATAACAATTATTCTATGACTTTAAATGAATAACCGTATTGCAACAAATATGATCAAATCATATTCATGCTCAACGCAAATGCCAAATAACATGTATTTAGGTTTTACACTAATCCCGAAAGTATAGGGACTGTGCGATGATGATCATATCAATCTTGGAACCACTTCCAACACACATCGTCACTTCACCTTTAACTAGTCTCTGTTCATTCTGCAATTCTCGTTTCGAGTTACTAATTTTAGCAACTGAACCGGTATCAAATACCCAGGGGTTGCTATGAACACTAGTAAAGTACACATCAATAATCTGTATATCAAAATATACCTTTGTTCACTTTGCCATCCTTCTTATCCGCCAAGTATCTAGGGCAGTTCCACTTCCAGTGACCATTTCCTTTGCAGTAGAAGCACTTAGTTTTAGGCTTGAGTTTTAGCTTTGGGTTTCTTCACGGGGGTGACAACTTGCTTGTCATTCTTCTTGAAGTTCCCCTTCTATCCCTTTGCCCTTTACTTGAAACAAGTGGTCTTGTTAACCATCAACACTTGATGCTTTTTCATGATTTCTACCTTCGCCGACTTCAGCATTGCGAAGAGCTCGGGAATTCCTTTCGTCATCCCTTGCATATTATAGTTCATCACGAAGTTCTACTAACTTGGTGATAGTGACTAGAGAACTTTGTCAATTACTATCTTATCTGGAAGATTAACTCCCACTTGATTCAAGTAATTGTAGTACCCAGACAATCTGAGCACATGCTCACTGGTTGAGCTATTCTCCTCCATCTTGTAGGCAAAGTACTGTCAGAAGTCTTATACCTCTCGACACGGGCATGAGTATGAAATACTAATTTCAACTCTTGGAACATCTTATATTCTCCGTGGCGTTCAAAACGTTTTTGAAGTCCCGGTTCTAAGCCATAAAGCATGGTGCACTTAAACTATCAAGTAGTCATCATACCGAGCTTTTGTCAAAACGTTCATAACGTCTACATGTGCTCCTGCAATAGGTATGTCACCTAGCGGTGCATCAAGGACATAATTCTCTGTGCAGCAATGAGGATAATCCTTAGATCACGGAACAATTCCGCATCATTGCTACTAACATCTTTCAACTTAGTTTTCTCTAGGAACATATAAAAAATAAACGGGGAGCAACATCGCGAGCTATTGATCTACAACATAGATATGCTAATACTACGAGGACTAAGTTCATGATAAATTAAAGTTCAATTTAATCATATTACTTAAGAACTCCCACTTAGATAGACATCCCTCTAGTCATCTAAATGATCACGTGATCCAAATCAACTAAACCATGTACGATCATCACGTGAGATGGAGTAGTTTCAATGGTGAACATCTTATGTTGATCATACCTACTATATGATTCACGCTCGACCTTTCGGTCTCCAGTGTTCCGAGGCCATATCTGCATATGCTAGGCTCGTCAAGTTTAACCCGACTATTCTGCGTGTGCAAAACTGGCTTACACCTGTTGTATTTGAACGTAGAGCTTATCACACCCGATCATCACGTGGTGTCTCGGCACGACGAACTTTCGCAACGGTGCATACTCAGGGAGAACACTTATACCTTGAAATTTAGTAAGGGATCATCTTATAATGCTACCGTCGAACTAAGCAAAATCAGAAGCATAATAAGATAAACATCACATGCAATCAAAATATGTGACATGATATGGCCATCATCATCTTGTGCTTTTGATCTCCATCTCCAAAGCACCGTCATGATCACCTTCGTCACCGGCGCGACACCTTGATCTCCATCGTAGCATCGTTGTCGTCTCGCCAACTATTGCTTCTACGACTATCGCCACCGCTTAGTGATAAAGTAAAGCAATTACATGGCGATTGCATTTCATACAATAAAGCGACAACCATATGGCTCCTGCCAGTTGCCGATAACTTTACAAAACATGATCATTTCATACAAAACCGTATAACTCATCATGTCTTGACCATATCACATCACAACATGCCCTGCAAAAACAAGTTAGACGTCCTCTACTTTGTTGTTGCAAGTTTTACGTGGCTGCTACGGGCTTAGCAAGAACCGTTCTTACCTACGCATACAAAACCACAACGATATTTCGTCAAGTATGTGCTGTTTTGACCTTCACAAGGACCGGGCGTAGCCACACTTGATTCAACTAAAGTTGGAGAAACTGACACCCGCCAGCCACCTGTGTGCGAAGCACGTCGGTAGAACCAGTCTCGCGTAAGCGTACGCGTAATGTCGGTCCGGGCCGCTTCATCCAACAATACCGCCGAATCAAAGTATGACATGCTGGTAAGCAGTATGACTAGTATCGTCCACAACTCACTTGTGTTCTACTCGTGCATATCATCTACGCATAGACCTGGCTCATGATGCCACTGTTGGGGAACGTAGTATTTTAAAATTTTCCTACAATCACGCAAGATCTATCTACCAGATGCATAGCAACGAGAGGGGAGAGTGAGTCTACGTACCCTCGTAGACCGAAAGCGGAAGCGTTAGAACAACGCGGTTGATGTAGTCGTGCGTCTTCACGGACCGACCGATCAAGCACCGAAACTACGACACCTCCTAGTTCTAGCACACGTTCAGCTCGATGACGTCCCTCGAACTCCGATCCAGCCGAGTGTCGAGGGAGAGTTCCGTCAGCACGACGGCGTGGTGACGATCTTGATGTTCTACCGTCGCAGGGCTTCGCCTAAGCACCGCTACAATATTTATCGAGGAGTACTATGGTGGAGGGGGGCACCGCACACGGCTAAGAGATCAAGAGATCAATTATTGTGTCTAGAGGTGCCCCCCTGTCCCCGTATATAAAGGAGGGAGGGAGAGGCCGGCCCTAGAGGGGGCGCACCAAGTGTGGGGAGTCCTACTAGGACTCCCAAGTCCTAGTAGGATTCCCCTTTCCTTTCCGGAGTAGGAGAGAAGGAAAGAGGGGGAGAGGGAGAAGGAAAAGGGGGCTGCACCCCTTGTCCAATTCGGACCAGAAGGGGGGGTGCACGCCTCCTTCCTTTTGGCCTCTCTCCTCTATTCCCGTAACTCTCCGGTACTCCGAAAATACCCGAATCACTCGGAACCTTTCCGATGTCCGAATATAGTCGTCCAATATATCGATTTTTACGTCTCGACCATTTTGAGACTCCTCGTCATGTCCCCGATCTCATCCGGGACTCCGAACTCCTTCGGTACATCAAAACTCATAAACTCATAATAAAACTATCATCGAAACCTTAAGCGTGCGGACCCTACGGGTTCGAGAACTATGTAGACATGACCGAGACACGTCTCCGGTCAATAACCAATAGCAGAACCTGGATGCTCATATTGGCTCCCACATATTCTACGAAGATCTTTATCGGTCAAACCGCATAACAACATACATTGTTCCCTTTGTCATCGGTATGTTACATGCCCGAGATTCGATCGTTGGTATCTCAATACCTAGTTCAATCTCGTTATCAACAAGTCTCTTTACTCGTTCCGTAATACATCATCCTGCAACTAACTCATTAGCTGCAATGCTTGCAAGGCTTATAGTGATGTGCATTACCGAGTGGGCCCAGAGATACCTCTCCGACAATCGGAGTGAAAAATCCTAATCTCGAAATACGCCAACCCAACAAGTACCTTCGGAGACACCTGTAGAGTACCTTTATAATCACCCAGTTACGTTGTGACGTTTGGTAGCACACAAAGTGTTCCTCCGGTATTCGGGAGTTGCATAATCTCATAGTCATAGGAACATGTATAAGTCATGAAGAAAGCAATAGCAGTAAAACTTAACGATCATAGTGCTAAGCTAACGGATGGGTCTTGTCCATCAGATCATTCTCCTAATGATGTGATCCCGTTGATCAAATGACAACTCATGTCTATGGCTAGGAAACATAACCATCTTTGATCAATGAGCTAGTCTAGTAGAGGCATACTAGGGACACTCTCTTTTGTCTATGTATTCACACATGTATTAAGTTTCCGGTTAATACAATTCTAGCATGAATAATAAACATTTATCATGATATAAGGAAATAAATAATAACTTTATTATTGCCTCTAGGGCATATTTCCTTCAGCAAACCCCACGGACTATAAAATATAGACGAGCTCCCCCTAGATGTGTGCCTAAAGAAGAGTTGCTTGTGGAATGCAAAGCACACACTCTAGGATCAATGCTCCCCCTATATTTTATAATCCGATAACATCTTATCAATGAGGAGACATAAGCGGGTAACATAGTAGGTGCAAAAGGATAGAACAGGACTTAAGCAACACATACTAGAGTACTCGACATAATTAAGCTAGCATAGGTCTCACACAAGGAAAAGAAACTGAGTCTCACGAACACACCAAACCAGAAAGACAAAGAAAAGCAAAGAAAGCAAAGCACCTAAAACACACGAGACACACAAACACTCGGAATACGCAAATCACCTATCCCCCTTTGGCATCGAGACACCGAAAATGGGCAGAGAAAGGCACAACGTCATCACTTCGCTGCAGGGTCATCTGCACCTCCGTCATCGGCTGGGGGCTGCTCGGGGTCAGAGTCAGTCCAGTGGCAGTGCTACCGAACCCAGTCGTCCTCATCGGTGATCGGTCCCTCAGATCCGCTAGCAACTATGGCACCAAGTTGACGCATGAGCTCCTTGTGACGAGTCCTGGACTTCTTCTCAGAAACATGGGCCATGTACTGACCGTGCGACTCCATGCAGAACAGCTTCGTCATCTTATTTTTAAGCTTCTTTGCCCAAGAGGGCTCAGCTCCAGATGGCATGTACTCATCATCATCATCATCCTGGTCGGCCTCTGCCTCAGAATCATCAGCACCAGCTGGGATGTCAGGCTGAGTGACCGGAGTGTTCCAGAGATCCTTCCTCCTAAGCCTCTTGACCTCGTGAGAGACCAACTCGCCAGTATGCTATTGTAGGTGTGCTCCCAAGCCTTCTCAGTGAGGAGCATGATATATGGAGCATAGATGAGACACTTACGCTCTGAGATGGCTAACAGTAGTTCAGACCACATGACATGAGAAATATCCAATGATTCTCTAGTGTTCCGTTCCTTCTGATGCTGGCAGAAAAGTAGCATGTCCACTAGATAAGAGTGGACCATATCATGGTTCCCAATGCAAGGAAAGAGTGTCTCCCGGAAGATGTGGTGAAGAATATCCAGAAACACAGGCAGCTCATACGTCTCCTTCAGAGTCTCAGGGTTGACCTTCTTAGTGCAGTATGGCCACATATTCTGCTTGTGAGTGGAGGTAGCATTGTGATGAGGTCGAAAGCCGACTGAACTCTCTAGACCAAGATCTTCAACACCAAGAAGCTCCATGAAAGCTTTCCACTTAACCTCCAGATGCTTGCCATTAGTCATCAACGTCAAAGTCCTTTTTGCATCGGTGCCAAGATGGACAGTGGCATATAATTGGGCCACCAGGTCAGCATCAAAGTCCTTGTTGAATGACATGATGTGGGCAATGTTGATCGGGTTGCACATCTCCAGGGCTTGTCCGAAGTAAGCCATGTCCTTCTCCAAATGAGCAATGTAAATTGAGCGCACATCGACAAAGAGATTCTTTTTGGCCTTGATCACATCAAAGTAAGTTGCATACTAAAATCGGTTCCAAAACGGCCGGCTGACAAGGCTGGGCTCTTGCCCATGCTCATAGGGATTGCGCCGATGCCTCTCCCAGAACTTCTTGTTTGACATCTCAGTGACAGTCTTGGCCTTCTTAGCTGGCTCTTTGCAGTAATCTTGGACGGTTGTTGTGACTGAGACGGTGGTGCACTAGACGAAGGAGCCCCTATTGAACCACTTGCAGATCCACCTGCTGCCTCAGAGGTGTGATAACGCTTTGAACTGGTGCCCCGGGGTTGATGCGACGAGCAGGGTGTTCCGTTGGGCCATCTCCTGGAAACAC
>LR738710.1:214394279-214431634 GCA_902687465.1 Secale cereale | reverse complement strand
GGCAACTAACAATTTTATTTTTTCTTGACAAAATTAAACTTAGGAACAAAATAGGTTGTCGAGATATGCAGCTAGGTGAGCAACCTATATGATGCAACAAATATAAGTAAGTGAAAGGATCGATATGGTTGACTAGAGGGGGGGGTGAATAGGCAACTAACAATTTTTAGCTTTTCTTAACCAAATTAAAAGTTAGCAAGAAAGTAGGTTGTCTAGATATGCAACTACATGAACAACCTATATGATGCACAATAGCAAGCACACAAGCAAGCAAGCTAGGATATACAAAGAAATCTTGCACAAGTAAAGGTAAGAAATAACCACAAGTGGAGCCGTTGAAGACGAGGATGTGTTACCGAAGTTCCTTCCCTTTGAGAGGAAGTACATCTCTGTTGGAGTGGTGTGGAGGCACAATGCTCCCCAAGAAGCCACTAGGGCCACCGTATTCTCCTCACACCCTCACACAATGCAAGGTGCCGTGATTCCACTAGTGGTGCCCTTGAAGGCGGCGACCGAACATTTACAAAGAAGGTTGAGGCAATCTCCACAACCGAATTGGAGGCTCCCAATGACACCACGAATCTTCACCACAATGGACTATGGCTTCGCGGTGACCTCAACCATCTAGGGTGCTCAAACACCCAAGAGTAACAAGATCCGCAAGGGATTAGTGGGGGGAATCAAATTTCTCTTGGTGGAAGTGTAGATCGATGCCTTCTCAAGCAATCCCTACAAAATCAACAAGTTTGATTGGCTAGGGAGAGAGATCGGGCGGAAATGGAGCTTTGAGCAACAATGGAGCTTGGGGAGGAAGAGGTGAGTCTTCTAGAGGAAGAAGGCTCACCTTATATAGTGGAAGGACAAATCCAACCATTATCCACCAACTCTGCCCGCAACACACGGTACTACCGCACTTAACATGCGGTACTACCGCACGGCCCTGCGGTACTACCGCTAGCACGGCATGAGCCAGATCTAGCCCCTGTTGCGTTAAAACAACGGGCGGTAGTACTGCCGGAGCGGTACTACTGCACGTCCTTATGGTACTACCGTAAGACATGGTCAGACTGGTCGGGGAAGAGTGCGGACTAAATAAATTACGTCCACGGCTACTTCCGTAGAGTTACGGTCGATGCAAAAACCTAACACGGTACTACCGCATGCTAGAAGCGGTACTACCGCGTAGGACGCGGAAGTAAAAAATTACTTCCGCTCCTACTACCGTACTAGTTACGCCGCTGGGTCCGGTCACATGATACTACCGTGTCCTTGGCACGGTACTACCGCAACGTGCGGTACTACCGTAACCCTGGAGAGGTACTACCGTGGGGCCATGCGGTATTACCGCTTTATTTGAGCGGTACTACCGCATGCCTCAAAATGGTAGTAGTAGAGCGCCACTGTTTTTCCAAAAGACAAGGAAAAACAGCCGGAGCTCCAGTGAAGCGAAAGAAAGGTGGTGCGAAGAATAGATGTGTACGTGTTGATTCCATCCAAACCTTTCCGAAGCGGACCCCCTCTTAATAGTATGGCTTTCCTATGACTCAATTCCACCGAAAGGAAACAAAAGGAAACACCGTCTTCAATAGGTTCCGAGGGGCACTTAATCGTCTTGTGCCTAGGTGTGAGATATCTGAAAAGCTCAGTGCACATGATTAGTCCGCAAAAGCATTGTCGTCAATCACCAAAACTACTTAGGGAGAAAATGCCCTTACAGTCTCCCCCTTTTTAGTGGATTGATGACAACACGGGATTTGCATAAAGATATATATATAAATAATAAGCAAACCCAACATGAATATAAAATATAGGTAAGCTCCCCCTAGATGTGTGCATAGTTATGAAGATGCTTTGGACTGCACACCACACATACTAGGATCAACACCCCCCTATATTTTGTAAACAACACACTCCTTGCGACATGAATATAACTCTACGCATGGATGCAATGAGGACAACGTGAGCACAGATTAACAGGTCAAGTGAAGAATAAGCTCACAACCTAGCATATAGCACAGACATAATAACGAAATAAGGAGCAGAGTGCATATGTCTCACACCATATGATAGGTCTCACACACACACGACACAAACCAACGAAAGCAAATAAGGTACGACCAACGAGAGCAAATAAACGCGACACAAGACACACACACGCAAATCCTACACTATCTCCCCCTTTGGCATCGAGACACCAAAAGGGCAGAGAGGACACATAAGACCTAAGTGGCAGCTTAGGCAGAAGAGATCAGTCGTCATGTGCCTCGTCAGTCTCCTGCTGCTCTTCCTCGGAATCAGACCACTTGTATCCCTGCTTGGCAATCCACTCAGCCTCTGGTGTAATGTTCTTCTCAGACCCACTAGACACATCCTCGCCAAAAGTCCTTAGGATCTTCTTATCGCGCCGGTGAGCCTGCTTCTCAGCAACATGTGCCTTATATTGTCCCTTGGCCTGCATACAGGACAGAGCCTTCATCTTGCTCTTCATCTTTTGAGCCCACGAGGGCTCAGATGATGGGGGAGCATACCCTCCAGAACTGTCCTCATCAGCTGCCTCCTCCTAAATTTCCTCCTCATCCACATTCATCTTAGCCGCAGCAGCATCCGCACGGGTAGCAGTGTTGGCCTATAGGCTCTTGATGCGGAGCTTGACAGGCTCATGACGAATCCAGTGAGGAGCCTCAAACTCTTCATCAGGATAGAGCTTCTCCCAAGTCTTGGTGATCAGCAGAAACATATATGGACCATAGATAGGCACTTTGCAGGTGAATATCGCAAAGCAAAGCTCACACCACATGACATGTGAGATATCAAGTGGATGAGTCTGAGCACTACGAGCCTCCTCACAAATGAGCATCATGTCCACGAGGTATGCATGTACCTTGTCCTTGTCCCCAATGCGAGGAAACCGTGAGTTGCGGAAGATCTGATGCATAATATCCTAAAAAAGGGTTCATAACCGAAGTCTTCTTGCCACTTGCGAGCGGCTTCTCCACATAATAGGGCAACGGTCGGTTCTTGTTGGCAGACTCTTGATTGGCATGAGGGCGAACTCCAACAGGAGTGTGGAGCCCTCATCAGCAACCTGAAGAATATCCATGAAATCCTTCCAAGTAGTAGTCATCTTTTGTCCATTGGTCATCCAAGTCATGTTGCGTTCCTCCTTAGGATGGAAGTGAACCGAAGCAAAGAACTGGGCCACAATCTCTGGGTCAAAGTCCATATGAAAAGACATTATATGCTCAATGCCAAACCGCTCCATGAGGTCTAAAGCCTCAGCAAAATAGGCCCGGTGCTCCTCCTTCCTCATGTGATTCATGTCAATCCAGTGTGCATCCACATATAAGGTGTGTTTGCTCTTGAGCACCTCTGTGAAGATAAGATACTACTGCTTGGTCTAGAACAAATCATCTCCATGGAACTGAGCCCGGGGATTCGCATAGGGATTGATCTTCCTCCTAGCGATGAACTCATTTGATGGAATCTCGTCCATGCCCATTGTGGGGTCCTTGTTCTTGGTGGCAGTGGACTTGGTTCTGCGTTGGGGGGCATTAGAGCCCTCAGGAACATCATCTTGGTTGCGCAGACGCTTTGACCCTGTGTCACAGCTGGGATTCGAGCAACGGACATTTGAACCGGAGCCACCACCTATGACACAAACACAAGAACACGCAAGAGACACAAAGAGAATCAATGCAAAAGCCACAGAAAAGCACAAAAACATGTAAAAATGATAATAAGTAGAGGCTACAAAGAAGGTATGGAGTGAACGGTGGTACTGCTAGAAGATGCGGAAGTAAAATTTTAGTGCCGCTCCGGGGGCGGTAGTACCGCATCTAGAGCGGTACTAAAAGTTTACTTCCGCGGCTAGCGCGGTAGCACCGCTTCAGAGAAGCGGTAGTACCATGACGCGTCAGAGTGGTAGTACCGCAGGCAACCTGCGGTAGTATCGCTCGGGGTCAGATCCGAATGCGGATCCGATCTATGAATGCGTAAGACAAATGAGTGGTACTACGATTGATCACAACTCCTTTGTAGCAACATACTGACTAGCATTTCTACTGCACAACTACTCTCCTACACCCTAATCTTCCATGGATAAGGTCTACAAGAACTCAAGTACAACATGCTTCTCCCCAAAACCTAGAGACAACAAAAGGGCAAAAGAAGAAGGGATTTTGGGGAGAAACCTTGATCCATGGCAAGAGGGTGAGGTGGGAAATGTAATGCCCAGGATGGAGTTATACCTCCTACGTGTCGAGGCACGACTTAAAGGCATAAGTCCATCCTAGAATGATCTCAAGTTTGGTAATCTTTGCACAACTCATGTAAAAGAGGGGATAGTAAACTGAAAATAGTTGGCTTACACTCGCCACGTCACAAAATTACAGTACAAGTCTCAAACATCATACATTAAGAACATCACAACCCTCTAAGGGCAAAAGCCAAATGTCAAAGTACCAAACTCAGATAAATAAACCACAGGCGGATCGAATCCTAGTAAGAGACTCCACTACTGATCGTCCGGGTAGCGCACGTAGTACCGACTACGCTCCTCGTCGTACTCCCAGTCTAGCTCGGTGCCATCACCTGGATAGCTCACAGCTGGACCTGCATCTGGTGTGTGAAGTAACTGTGAGCCACAGAGGACTCAGCAATCCCGTCTCCGGGTAACAAGACTATCAAAGCCTTTGGGTGAGGAAAAGGCTGAAGAAAGAACAAGTCTGCAGCAGCAACTAGCATCTAGCTTACGTAAGTGAGAGCGAGAAGAGAAGGCCTCGGCGAGAAGTGATCACGAAGTGATCCTAGCTACAAGCTCACAAACATAACCCCTCCGTGTTCAACTCCCGAATCCCTATTCGGAAATTGACAGTCACGGAACACACGCTGGTAGTGTATTAGAAACATTGTGTCAAGTTATCTACAACCGGAATTAACAAGCTCCCATCTGCCACATAACCGCGGGCACGGCTTTCGAAAGTTCAAACCCTGCAGGGGTGTTCCAACTTGACCCATTACAAGCCCACGATCCGCGGAGTCGCAACTCCAAAGTGGGAAGACCCGAGTATCCTCGGAATCCCGTGCTCAAGATATACCGAGCTAAGGTAAGGCTAATCCAGCAAATCCTCCCGGCGTGTCGACACCCTGATAGTAGCCGCGCGTATCTAGGTCTCAGGACACGTCCGGATGAGCAGTACGTACAGATACCGAAGATCCCAGCGAACCGGGTGGTATCCGCAAGTGGCTCTAGTTTGGACCAACACTCAAGTCGAGCACTGGCCCAGGGGGTTGAATTAATTAAGCCTCGGGTTAATTACTCCCTCGGTAAGTTTTAGTTGTTTAGGCAAATAGTACCAAGGTTGGGACTTGCTGGAAAAGACTTAGCACTTAGCGGTTTATCGAGGGGGTCCCATACACCCCAACCGTGTTAGGAACACATAATCAAGGAACATAATACCGGCTTATACGGATCCTAACGGCATGAGTGGAACAAATCACCAAGCAAAAGGCTTAGCCTTCCACCCTTGCCAATATATAGATGATTTCATTTAAGCATTTATATAGTGTGATATAACCCAACCAAACTTCATCATGAAGCAAGCATCTTCGATCTTCACCTGCAAACTAGCAATGCTATAAGAAGGGCTGAGCGAAGCGTACTTAGCCAAGCAACGGTTTGCATAGGTAGGTTCGTTAAACATGGAAATTGGTTACAAGTAGGAGGCTGACAAGAAGATCATGGGCATCGAGGCAAAACTATAGATCGAGACTACTAGCAATAGGCAAAGATAGTAATGTTATCGGGGTTCGGTCATCTTGCCTGAAGAGAAGTCGTTCGGATCGTAAGAAGGGTCCTCCTGCTCCACCTCGTTGGAAACCTCGTGCTCAACCTCGTACCCGGTCTCAGCTTCCGGCTCTAAACAAAACAATCACACCAAGCACCAATCAACAAGATGCAATGCGCACTCGAAAAACATGAATGCATGATGGATGCACTAAGGATGCACACGGAGCACAGAAAACAACACTCAAGCAAAACACCTCAAAACATGATAACAATCTGATATTAATAATCTACATGGAAAAACAATCAAGTTTGATATAAGATTCGCTGAAATCGGAGTTACGGGCTAAAAGTTATGCCCGAAACAAGATTTGAGCGAAAGCTGAAAATTACAGCAACATAGCAACTTTGGAGCTCAAAATAATTAAGCTACAGCACCCAAAAAGCATGGAAAAGGACTTGAACACAAACTAGACATATAGTACAGCAACTAAGTCCAAAGTGCACCCCCAACGGAGCCACGGATCAATAGCAATGATCTTGGACATATTGAACTTTACAATAAAATTCTGGCAGCAGAATTTTATTGAAACTTTAGAGCAAAAGATAAACATGCTACAGCCACTCAAAAGGACATGTGAGGACATGAATGGAAAGACAACAATATATACTACAAGGAACAATCAAGATCCACTCCAAAACTAACATGCTTTGTCCTAGAACATCACACGAACATGGCATCGGAACGTTACAGATTTCAGACTTAGTGAAAATCCACTAAGTCCTAAAACAGCAATATCATCATGGCATATAAAAGAGCATGTTTAAGTCACCTCTAAACTAAACATGGCAAAGGGTAAGCACCTCATCAAAGTGCACATGAAGGTGATCCCGAAACACACAAGCATGCATCATAGAGGTGAACACAACGATTGCAACGAGCTCAACAAGATGGCATTTCATAACAAGTGAAAACACATCATATGAACATGGCACTTTGCAACGATGATAACAAGGCAATAATAAATCTACCATGCAACCTATCACAAGCAACACGTAGTTCGTGGCAAGACGAACTCGTGGACATGTCATTTGCATCATTTGGACAAACGAGCTAAAAGATATCACATGGCAAAGGTGGCATGAAAATAACACATAGCAGCAGTTTATATCATGATGCACTCTTGCAACAGCAAAACAAGCACCTAGATGATCTCTAACATGCATGACAACAACAGGTAAAACGTAGAGCACATCTCCACGAACGTCTGGACATATTACACGCGCAAAACGGAGCATCACAGCAAAAGTTATGCACAGTCAAACATAGCATCACAGATTAGATCTCAGGGACTTAGGAGTGGAGAAACAACCTCTGGATCTGAAAAAAAAACGAACGGGCCGGATCTGCAGCCTGCGGACGAAGCGGCGGCGCGGCCCGGCTGGCTCGGGCCCAGCAGGGGCGAAGGGAGGCGAGGCCGGCCTGGCGGAGACGCGGCCCGGCGCGGCGACGAGGGAGCGGTGGCCCACGACCTCGGCTGGGAGGCGGCCCGCGGAGAGGTGCGGCCCAGGCGGCTGGCGCTGCTGGGGTGGAGGAGGCCCGGAGTGGCGCGAAGGCGGCGGCCCGACGCGATCCGGCGGCTGGGCTGGAGAGGAGCGCCCGGCCTGGCTGTCGCGGAGGGAGGCGAGCGGCGGCTCGCGAGGAAGTGGTCCCGCTGGACCACTTCGACGGGCCGGCGCGCTAGGATGTACGGCCCGGTGGAGGCTGAGCTCCTCGGCCCGATCTGAAGCGAAGACGCAGAGTTGGTGCGGTCCAGGCGCCAATCGGTCGAAGAAGGAGGCCCTGGCGCGTTGACTCGGACGGCGCCGATCCGGATCTGGATCGTGGCTGCCTCGAGCCGTGGCTGCGGCTGGATCCTTCGGGAACCAGGAGAATTTTTGGGGGATTGGTTGATCTGAAAGAAAAGGAAAAAAAATAGAGGGGAAGGGGGAAGAAGAAGGGGACATGCCAAAATAGACTAGGGTCTATTATATAGCAGTTTTTAGGGTTAGGAGGGAGTTTAGGTGCGCTAGGAGCCCTCCGATCGCGATCCGACGGATCCGATCGCGGGGATAGACTTTAAAGGCCTAGAAGGAGATAAAAGAATGCAGTAGGGGTGTTTCCGGGACACGAAGTGAAGGCACATCGGACCCACACGAGCAACGGATGGAAAAGTCAACGGAGTCCAAACGAGACGAGATTTGAGAGGCGGGTTGCACACAACAAAACAACAACACAGGCAACAACCTCGCGGCACACCGGTAACGTTAAACGCCCGAACAACAAAGTAGGCCTACGGGACGTCACGGACACGTGAGGGAGCTCCGGAACGCGAAACGGACAACGGGAAGAAACACGCGGAACCGGATGCAACCGACAACACCAATGCAATGCGATGCACATGTCTACATGATATGCATGAATGCCACACACTCACAAAACAAAACGACGAAAGCCCGAAAGAGATAGAACCCGGAATGGAAATAGATGAAGCCGGAGATATATTATATACCCAAAAGGGAAAGTATTACATCCGGGGCATTACAAACTCTCCTCCACTACAAAAAGATCTCGTCCCGAGATCTAGGACTGGAAAAAGGAAGGGTACTCGGAACGAAGATGATCTTCTCGTTCCCAGGTAGCTTCTCGGTCTGTGTGATGTGACCACTTGACTTTCATAAATTTGATGGACTTGTTGCGAGTCTTGCGTTCGGTTTCTTCGAGAATTGCAACTGGATGCTCTCGGTAGGAAAGGTCTTGTTGGAGATCAATCTCCTCAAACGGAATCATGCGCTCAGGTGCCTTGAAGCATTTGCGAAGTTGAGACACATGGAAGACATCATGAACATTTGCAAAGTTGGAAGGGAGCTCGAGCTGATAGGCTAGATCGCCTCTTTTGCCACGAATCTTGAAAGGCCCGACGTATCTAGGAGCAAGTTTTCCTTTGATACCGAATCTTTGGGTTCCTTTCATCGGAGAAACTCGGAGATAGACATGATCACCGATGTCGAAAGCCAAATCACGATGCTTTCCGTCATAGTAGCTCTTCTGACGCGACTGAGCGGCCTTGAGATTCTCACGTATGACTTTGCACATTTCTTCGGCTTCAGAGATCAAGTCATTGCCAAGAAGTTGACGTTCGCCTGTTTCAGACCAGTTGAGAGGGGTACTGTCGTGGAATTAACACGGCAGATGTCCGGTTTAACGGACTTGATGATGGAACCATCGCACGGGTTAGCTTGAAAGGGTTCATGGCGCACAAAGGACACAGAGGATTTTATACTAGTTCGGCCCCTTTGAGAAGGTAAAAGCCTACGTCTAGTTGGTTTGGTATTGCTTGGTCGTCGGTTTACAGGGAGCGGAATCGCTTGCCTGCGTCTCGACGTATCGATTGTTGCCTGTCCTTGAACCGTTGCCGGGCTGTCCCTTTATATAGAGGTGACGCCTGGTCCGGTTTACAGAGTCCCGAGGCCGGCTCATAATCGTGTCCGCCTCGGTCTCTGTCCTTTCTTTCTTATCTTTCAAGTTACATCTCTTGGCGGATTACAAATCGTGTTCCTATACATGGGCCTTACAACCTTCTGGGCCATAATATCTATTAGAATAATAAAACTAAATACGATACTACTACTCCGGTTTATAATGTCCGGTTTATACCTATTAACCATATCCCTGACATTAGGCCCCAGAATGATTTGAACTTGTTCATATCAATCTTCATCGTCTTCTGTAATTTTCTTCTGTCTTCATCTCATTGTAAACCGGCTCTGACGTCATCCTCCAAAATCATTAAAGCCTGACAATGACATCATCTCCGCATTTAACGCTGTGAGCTGTACTGTAGCGTATTTTAAGGATTATCCCGAATATCGAGGCATCACGGGATCTTTATCCGATTTCTGTCTCCTCGATTTTCGCGCCTGCCGTTTCAGACCTGACCTTTGGCCATAAATACCGCCCCGCTCCATTCGTTATCTTCTCTCGCATCTTCTTCCTCCTCTTGCCTCCTGACCCGCAAGAACTTCATTGCTGCTCGAGCTCAAGAACGCCACCGACGACCGCCGAATCTTCCGTCCTTGACCGGCCGCTGCATCAACCTGGGCTTTGACCAGATTTTCTCCGCCGCCAACTCTCACCGTCCCTGGTACGTTCGTCTTCCTCTCCATAGATCTATATATGCCATTGCTTTGCCCGTGTTCTTCTGCCATTAGAGCTCCTGACGAAGCTCCGCTCCTTCATAGATATTTACACCATAGGACTCTCATAACCTTTAACCCCTTATCTGTAGATCTCTCGCTTAGCATTGGATCGGCTCTTACCGTAATAGCCCTGTAACTTATCCGTTCCGCCATTAGGGTTCTTCGCGAGCTTCATGCTGTTCGTTCTCTGAACCTGTGATTCGTGATAACTCTTTGTAGATCCTTTTCCATTTTTATCCCGCTGTAGATGTGTCGAAAACCTTGCTATTCCCGTCCATCATGTAAACTTGTCCTTTCGGTATGATATAACTAGTCTGCGTAGTCTTCTTCTTATCGTTTATTACTCTGCTGTAAATTAACTTCTTTTCTTCAGCATACTCAGATCTTTCCCGCTTAGTACTTACTTAGAAACCTGTTTTTTTCTCCTCAGTAGATTCGTTAGAAACGCTCCGGTTTAGATCACCATACCATAAACCGGAAATGATGTAGACTGATGCCATGACGTAGTTATTCCTCTTCAACTGCCATTTTTAAACCGGAAATGATACATCTTGTATTTATGATTGCCGGTTTAACTTTGCTAGATAGTTCTTGCCTCTTGCGCAATACACATATACAGGTCCCAAATCTTTTGTATGTTCATAATTTGTTCTGTACCTTTTTCTCTTCAGCACTTTGTTCAAATGTCTGCCAAGCAATACGTTTCGTGTGGCTGGGTTCGTTCAGCTGTGACTGAAGAAGACTTAGTCAAGCTGTCGAGTATTGGCACGTTAGGTCCTCGGGCCGAGTTGAAATGGCGCGCCCCGGGTAATGAACGCCTTCCCGCTCCCAGGTCCGGAGAGGTCATAGTCTTTATGGATCATATGTCCAGGGGTTTCTCTCCCCCCGGTTCAAAATTTTTCCGGGACGTTCTTGCCACCTTTCAACTGCACCCGCAAGACATTGGGCCAAACTCTGTTTCCAATATTTGTGACTTCCAAGTCTTTTCTGAAGTGTATCTACAAGAAGAGCCTTCAGTTGATCTGTTCCGGGATTTCTTTCATGCGAACCGGCGCACTGAGTTCACTAGTGGGCCTCACCAAGAGCTTGGTGGTATCAGCATTCAAAAAAGGAGGGATGTAGTTTTCCCACACGCCGCTTTACACACTCACCCCAAGGAGTGGAACAAGACTTGGTTCTATTGCATAGACACATCTCCTGAAGGTGAAAATCCGCTGCCGGGTTATCGTGAGACTCGCATCCCGGCGAATCATCCTCTGCCGCAGCGGTTGAGTGCCACTGAACGGATTCAATTTTCATCTCATCTTTCCAAACTGAGAGCCTTCATGGCTAATGGACTTCTTGGAACCGATTTTCTTCGCTGCTGGTTGTCATGGAGCATTCTCCCCTTAAGCCGGCGCTCCGATTTAATGTGCAATTATTCTGGTGAACCGGAAGATCCTCAAAGATTTACTAAAGAGACACTTTCTGAATCGGAGGTGATAGAATCGGCCAAAAAGATCGTCAACCCTGCCTCAACAGATTGCTCCAAGGTTGGCTTGGCTCCATACTTTAAGAAGAACACACAGCCTGATGTAAGTTTTCCTTAACCCGCGCTTCATAAACCGTCCTTCTTTGAACCGTTCTTTACGTGCTGTTGATTTTTATTCAGGCTGATAACCCCTTCTGGAGAAGGAAACTTCAGGACAAACCTGTAAAACAAACTCGCCGGAAAACTCCTGCAAACAAGAAAAGGAAGGCAGTCGTTGACGCCGGTTCTCCTTCTGAAGATGATGATCCGGACTCCGAGGTATACATTACTCCGGTTTACATTTGCTTTAATATATTTGTCCTTATCTCTAATGATGCCCTTTTCACAGGATCCACTCGAAGGTGATAACCCGGTGGAGATTGAGGTAACCCTTATTTCTTCCGATTCAGAACCCCCTCCTCAAAAGATCCGTCGGACTGTTAGAAAGTACCAATTTTCTCACCCTTATGCTAAGTTGGATCCCAATTTTGATTTGAAGAAGCAACAGCACGAAGCCTTGCGCCGGACCACTCGCCATTCCGGTTTAGCAGTGGAATCTTCTGGAATCTCCTTAACCCCGGCTCGGAAACGCCGTGCTGAGGTGATACTTTCTCCAACACTTCTTCATCCCAAGGCCGGCCTTATTAGAAAACCACTTAAACCGACTGATCCTGATTATCAGGAAACTCCACTATCTTCATCGGGCGAGTCAACTGCGACACAGCTTCCACCTTTGAAGACAGCTCCAGGGTAATTCTCTTCTCTTTTCCCGGTTTAAATCCTTCCTTTTCCTTTATAATACTGACCTATTTTTGTTCGTTTCTCCAGTAAACCGAAACCCAGCAAAAGGGCTAAGGGTAAGAAGCCCGCTGTTGATCCTTCTGCTGATGAACCGGTAATCGAACCGTCGACAGCTGTTCCTCCCGAAGGTACTCCTGTTACACCGGTTCAAGAACCTGTTCTTGATATTCCTGCTACTGATGCTACCCAAGATCCACCAAGCCCAGCCCGGGTCAGCTCTCCTCAAGTTAATCCGGGCTCTCCTGATCCGGCGCAAGATAAAACTATTCCTCCTAATGCACCTTCTTCACCTGACGTTATGGTTACTGGCGCTACCTATGTTGCGCCAGCCGAACCCACCGTTTTGGCAAAACACACTGCTAAAACGGAGAAGGTAACTCAGGAAAAAGGGAATTTAAATGCGGATATCTCCAGCCTTTCCAACCTGAGTCCCCAAGATATTTATTCCGGATATCTGAACCGGCTTCACAGCAGCCGTGATTATGAAGCTAGCCTGGTAAACCTAATGAGAGAGAAATACGAGGTAAATTTTCCTGTTCTGACCTTGCTTTTTTCAACGTATCTTTACCTTATAACAGCCCCCAAGTTCCGGTTTATCTGCTTTATAGTAGGTGATCCGGAACTTTTGTAGGCTTGAACTGCTGTCTAATACATTAGCCCCCAAGTATCAAGTAGATAACTTGTTTATGTAGTTGATACTTGTAAAAAATCTTGTCTCCGACGCATTGCTTCAACTGCCATTAGCCCCCAAGTGTCAAGTATACAACTTGGTTGTGTGCTTGAGACTTGCATTTCATCTTTGCCGGATTACTTCAACTGCCATTAGCCCCCAAGTGTCAAGTATACAACTTGGTTGTGTGCTTGAGACTTGCATTTGCTAACTATGTTTTTGAACTTGTCTGCAGGCTGAGTTAAACCGGAACGCTGTAGAAAATAGCGAACTTCGAACCCGGCTCATAGAGACCGAAGCGGCTGCTTCAAAGGCGAAAAAAGAACTTAAAGTAAGTTTGAAAACTGCTGAAGACTTGAAGAAGTTCTTTGATGAGGAACGGACGGCCTTTGAAGTCCAGAGGAAGGATCTTGAAAAGCGTGTTCAAGATGCCGAAGGAGCTCTTAACCCGGTCACTGAAGAGTTGGCCGGATTAAAACACCAAGTTAATTTGATGATCTCTGCTATCTTTGGTAATCATAACTGTAACTTTCGTTTGTTATCTTTGTAACCTATAACCTGCACCGGTTTAACTTTTTCTTGTTGTATGTAGGACGCCGCGTCTCCCATCTTGGTATACCTGGCATGTCAGAAGGTTTCCATGCAAAGATATCCCGGTTCTCACGGATGAACTCGATGAGCGCGCCTTCCTATTTGGGGTCAAGGTTAGCGCTGATGGTGAACTGCTTGGACGAATCCCCCGGCACAAAATCAATTTGCTTGGTCTCCTCTGCCGATTTAAATTTCAAAGCCGGATCATGCTCCGTAGTGGGCTTCTTCAGCGGAGTCATATCCGCCGGATCAACATTATCCTTATAGAATTTTAACTCTTCCGTGGCACATACCGCTTCTGCATAGGCTGCATCACCCTCTTCACACTCCACTGCTATCTTACGACTGCCATGCACTGTAATCGTGCCTTTATGACCCGGCATCTTGAGCTGCAGATAAACATAACATGGCCTAGCCATAAACTTAGCATAAACCGTCCTCCCAAACAAAGCATGATACGGGCTTCTGATTTTAACAACTTCAAAAGTGATCATCTCTGACCTGGAATCATGCTCATCCCCAAAGGTTACCTCTAAGTCAATCTTACCAACTGGATAGGCTGACTTACCTGGGACCACCCCGTGAAACACTGTGTTTGATGTCCTCAGTTGTTTATCTGTCAGACCCATACGGCGAAAGGTCTCGTAATATAATATATTGATACTGCTGCCTCCATCCATGAGTACTTTAGTAAACCGGTAGCCTTCCACCTGAGGTGCCACTACCAAGGCTAAATGTCCCGGGTTATCCACCCGTAATGGGTGGTCTTCTCTGCTCCAAACAATGGGCTGTTCTGACCATCGTAAAAACTGTGGCGTTGCCGGTTCTATCGCATGGACGGCCCGCTTCAAAACCTTCTGATCTCTCTTACATAAACTCGTGGTGAAGACATGATACTGACCGCTGCTCAACTCCTTCGGATTACTCTGATATCCGGATTGCTGTTGCTGTTGCGGACGCTGCTGCTGCTGATTTCCTTGGTTACTATGACCCCCCTGGCCCTGCTGCTGATTATTCTGATTGTTGTAACCACCTTGATGATACGATTGATTCCCCTGGCCCTGATAACTGCCTTGATACTGATTGCCTTGACCATTGTAGCTTCCTTGAGTACTCTGGCCACCCGGCCGGGGTTGATAACCACCGCCGTTCCCTTGATAACCGCTGTTGCCCCTATATCCTGAACCGGAGCTGTTCCCTTGGTAACCCGGACCATGAAACCCGGGCCCCGAACCGCCACTTGGGGGCCGGTTAAAGGTATTAAAACGGCTGTACCCTGGGCCCATGCACTCTCTTCCAAGGTGCTTTGCAGGCCCCCTCGCTCCGCTATGCCTTAGACAGGGTTGATCCGGATCCTGCTCCCAACCCGGGTTTCCTCCCCCAGCTTGGCGAGTGGGACCTTGCTGGTTGACCCGGAAACCACCTTGAACCTGTGTATTAGCCACAAAATCGGAGCTATTCTCTGCCTTTCGCTTGCCCAAGAAGCTTGAAGTGACCGGATTAACCGGCGCCGGTTTACCAGGCTTACTGGCCTTCCCTGTTTTATCTCCTTCTGGCTCCGGGTACTTAGTATTATCTGAGTCCCCGTACTTCACCAGGGCGCTCATCAAAGTCCCCATATCATTGCACTCCCGTTTGAGCCGTCCGAGTTTTAATTTCAAGGATTCAAACCGGCAATTATTCTCCAAAGTTACAATCGCCGTGCTCGGGTTAATGCCGTTTGAGGAGTGCAAGATCTCTGCCACTCTGCGTACCCACGCTGCTGTAGACTCCTGTTCTCCTTGCACACATGCTGCTAAATCTATTATCGACATAGGTTGCTTGCACGTATCCTTGAAATTTTTGATGAACTGGCTGCGCAATTCTGCCCATGATCCAATGGAATTCGGTGGTAATGCCTTTAACCAAGTCCGGGCTGTGCCTTCGAGCATCATAGTAAAATATTTAGCACACGCCGACTCATCCACATCCAGCATCTCCATGGCCATCTCGTAACTCTCCACCCAAGCTTCGGGTGGTAAATCGGCGGTGTAATTAGGCACTTTGCGAGGTCCTTTGAAATCCTTGGGCAACTTGACGCTCCGCAGGGCAGGGACAAGACATTGTATCCCAAAGCTGCTCGCTGTGGCTCCCGCTCCCGTAGCGCCGGCGTAAACCGGCGTCGACTGGCGGATCTCCTCTCGGGCCTCCGATCTAGGCCGGTTTTGATCCGGGGCTGGTATCTCTGCCCCCGCCGGATTATTCTGCATACGCTGATGCCTCCTCCGTTCACTGCTAGAAACTTCAGGCTCTTCCCAATGTCTGGTGTAACTTCGATTGGGACGTGGTGTTGAATGCAACCTCTCCCTGCTATGAGAATATGCTTGATGCTGTATTAATGCCGTATTAAGCAGCTTCTGGACCCTGCGCGCTTCTATCGCCACCGGAGATGTTCCTTCCGCGGGTAAAGCGGCCAACCGTGCGGCCGCAGCAGCAATATTATCCACAGGGTTTGAATAATGACCCGGAGGGACAGGCACATAAGGCACCGATGTAACCCGCCGCTCTCGTTCGGCAGTGGGCTGCAGAACCGGCTCCTCCTGAACCGGCGGACTCCTCCGGTTTAAGGCCGGATTGTTGCTAGCCCCCGTTCCCGGGGTCTTAAACAAATTCGCAGATTCGTAACCCGGCGGTAGGCGGGATCGATACTTCCTCCCCCTGACTGCCTCCACCGAAGCTTGCTCCATCCTCAAGTGAAAAGCTTGATCATCCAATTCCGCCTGTCTGATAGCTAACATCTCTCCTTCTGCCTTTAAATCCTCCTTCAATTGATTGATCCGGGCCGTTAACTGAAGAAGCACTGCATCATGCTGCACCTTGTCTGCTGGAGCCACGACCTCTACCGCTTTAGCTGCGAGCTCTTCGATCAAGGTGGATAGAACTTCCGTGAGGGGGGGATTTGAACCGCTTCCCCCCGCGCCGGCTTCCGCTGTTGTTCCGTTCACCGGGGGTTGTGAACCGGCCATGAAGACCGCCACCCGGTTTGGCGGGTCAAAGGGGTCCGGAATACTGTTCCCATCGGACTCGCCCTCAGACCGGCCGTCCCGCAACTGATACAGAGATTCAGTTTCCCCGGATGAAGATTCGCCATCTGAGTAGACGACTGTTGCACCATCAGATTCCGACCCGTCCTCGGTTCGAACTCCGTGGACTGCTCCAACGAAAACGTGCTTCACGGCCGGCTGGATCCGGGGCGATCTCGCCCGCTGAGCCGGCTCGACGATGCTGGGGAGGGTGTCCGGCTCAGGTCCCGGTTCGCCGATTTTGCCGATGAAAACTTGGATGCTGCCGAAGGGGACCCGGTACCCGTATTCGATTGAATCGGCCTCCGGTCCCCAACCCGCGTCGTCGATGTAGATCCGGCCGCGGCGACTCTTGGTCATCCGGCCAACCGCGTAACCCTTTAACCCTTCGAAGCCGCCTTTCAAGAACTCGAAACCATCGTGCGCGAGCCCCACGGTGGGCGCCAACTGTCGTGGAATTAACACGGCAGATGTCCGGTTTAACGGACTTGATGATGGAACCATCGCACGGGTTAGCTTGAAAGGGTTCATGGCGCACAAAGGACACAGAGGATTTTATACTAGTTCGGCCCCTTTGAGAAGGTAAAAGCCTACGTCTAGTTGGTTTGGTATTGCTTGGTCGTCGGTTTACAGGGAGCGGAATCGCTTGCCTGCGTCTCGACGTATCGATTGTTGCCTGTCCTTGAACCGTTGCCGGGCTGTCCCTTTATATAGAGGTGACGCCTGGTCCGGTTTACAGAGTCCCGAGGCCGGCTCATAATCGTGTCCGCCTCGGTCTCTGTCCTTTCTTTCTTATCTTTCAAGTTACATCTCTTGGCGGATTACAAATCGTGTTCCTATACATGGGCCTTACAACCTTCTGGGCCATAATATCTATTAGAATAATAAAACTAAATACGATACTACTACTCCGGTTTATAATGTCC
Source organism: Secale cereale (assembly GCA_902687465.1). Lineage (NCBI taxonomy): Eukaryota > Viridiplantae > Streptophyta > Magnoliopsida > Poales > Poaceae > Secale > Secale cereale. The sequence goes on along the minus strand of LR738710.1, from coordinate 214,414,050 downwards.
GGTTTATACCTATTAACCATATCCCTGACATTAGGCCCCAGAATGATTTGAACTTGTTCATATCAATCTTCATCGTCTTCTGTAATTTTCTTCTGTCTTCATCTCATTGTAAACCGGCTCTGACGTCATCCTCCAAAATCATTAAAGCCTGACAATGACATCATCTCCGCATTTAACGCTGTGAGCTGTACTGTAGCGTATTTTAAGGATTATCCCGAATATCGAGGCATCACGGGATCTTTATCCGATTTCTGTCTCCTCGATTTTCGCGCCTGCCGTTTCAGACCTGACCTTTGGCCATAAATACCGCCCCGCTCCATTCGTTATCTTCTCTCGCATCTTCTTCCTCCTCTTGCCTCCTGACCCGCAAGAACTTCATTGCTGCTCGAGCTCAAGAACGCCACCGACGACCGCCGAATCTTCCGTCCTTGACCGGCCGCTGCATCAACCTGGGCTTTGACCAGATTTTCTCCGCCGCCAACTCTCACCGTCCCTGATACGTTCGTCTTCCTCTCCATAGATCTATATATGCCATTGCTTTGCCCGTGTTCTTCTGCCATTAGAGCTCCTGACGAAGCTCCGCTCCTTCATAGATATTTACACCATAGGACTCTCATAACCTTTAACCCCTTATCTGTAGATCTCTCGCTTAGCATTGGATCGGCTCTTACCGTAATAGCCCTGTAACTTATCCGTTCCGCCATTAGGGTTCTTCGCGAGCTTTATGCTGTTCGTTCTCTGAACCTGTGATTCGTGATAACTCTTTGTAGATCCTTTTCCATTTTTATCCCGCTGTAGATGTGTCGAAAACCTTGCTATTCCCGTCCATCATGTAAACTTGTCCTTTCGGTATGATATAACTAGTCTGCGTAGTCTTCTTCTTATCGTTTATTACTCTGCTGTAAATTAACTTCTTTTCTTCAGCATACTCAGATCTTTCCCGCTTAGTACTTACTTAGAAACCTGTTTTTTCTCCTCAGTAGATTCGTTAGAAACGCTCCGGTTTAGATCACCATACCATAAACCGGAAATGATGTAGACTGATGCCATGACGTAGTTATTCCTCTTCAACTGCCATTTTTAAACCGGAAATGATACATCTTGTATTTATGATTGCCGGTTTAACTTTGCTAGATAGTTCTTGCCTCTTGCGCAATACACATATACAGGTCCCAAATCTTTTGTATGTTCATAATTTGTTCTGTACCTTCTTCTCTTCAGCACTTTGTTCAAATGTCTGCCAAGCAATACGTTTCGTGTGGCTGGGTTCGTTCAGCTGTGACTGAAGAAGACTTAGTCAAGCTGTCGAGTATTGGCACGTTAGGTCCTCGGGCCGAGTTGAAATGGCGCGCCCCGGGTAATGAACGCCTTCCCGCTCCCAGGTCCGGAGAGGTCATAGTCTTTATGGATCATATGTCCAGGGGTTTCTCTCCCCCCGGTTCAAAATTTTTCCGGGACGTTCTTGCCACCTTTCAACTGCACCCGCAAGACATTGGGCCAAACTCTGTTTCCAATATCTGTGACTTCCAAGTCTTTTCTGAAGTGTATCTACAAGAAGAGCCTTCAGTTGATCTGTTCCGGGATTTCTTTCATGCGAACCGGCGCACTGAGTTCACTAGTGGGCCTCACCAAGAGCTTGGTGGTATCAGCATTCAAAAAAGGAGGGATGTAGTTTTCCCACACGCCGCTTTACACACTCACCCCAAGGAGTGGAACAAGACTTGGTTCTATTGCATAGACACATCTCCTGAAGGTGAAAATCCGCTGCCGGGTTATCGTGAGACTCGCATCCCGGCGAATCATCCTCTGCCGCAGCGGTTGAGTGCCACTGAACGGATTCAATTTTCATCTCAACTTTCCAAACTGAGAGCCTTCATGGCTAATGGACTTCTTGGAACCGATTTTCTTCGCTGCTGGTTGTCATGGAGCATTCTCCCCTTAAGCCGGCGCTCCGATTTAATGTGCAATTATTCTGGTGAACCGGAAGATCCTCAAAGATTTACTAAAGAGACACTTTCTGAATCGGAGGTGATAGAATCGGCCAAAAAGATCGTCAACCCTGCCTCAACAGATTGCTCCAAGGTTGGCTTGGCTCCATACTTTAAGAAGAACACACAGCCTGATGTAAGTTTTCCTTAACCCGCGCTTCATAAACCGTCCTTCTTTGAACCGTTCTTTACGTGCTGTTGATTTTTATTCAGGCTGATAACCCCTTCTGGAGAAGGAAACTTCAGGACAAACCTGTAAAACAAACTCGCCGGAAAACTCCTGCAAACAAGAAAAGGAAGGCAGTTGTTGACGCCGGTTCTCCTTCTGAAGATGATGATCCGGACTCCGAGGTATACATTACTCCGGTTTACATTTGCTTTAATATATTTGTCCTTATCTCTAATGATGCCCTTTTCACAGGATCCACTCGAAGGTGATAACCCGGTGGAGACTGAGGTAACCCTTACTTCTTCCGATTCAGAACCCCCTCCTCAAAAGATCCGTCGGACTGTTAGAAAGTACCAATTTTCTCACCCTTATGCTAAGTTGGATCCCAATTTTGATTTGAAGAAGCAACAGCACGAAGCATTGCGCCGGACCACTCGCCACTCCGGTTTAGCAGTGGAATCTTCTGGCATCTCTTTAACCCCGGCTCGGAAACGCCGTGCTGAGGTGATACTTTCTCCAACACTTCTTCATCCCAAGGCCGGCCTTATTAGAAAACCGCTTAAACCGACTGATCCTGATTATCAGGAAACTCCACTATCTTCATCGGGCGAGTCAACTGCAACACAGCTTCCACCCTTGAAGACAGCTCCAGGGTAATTCTTTTCACCTTTCCGGTTTAAATCCTTCCTTTTCCTTTTATAATGCTAACCTATCTTTGTTTGTTTCTCCAGTAAACCGAAACCCAGCAAAAAGGCCAAGGGTAAGAAGCCTGCTGTTGATCCTTCTGCTGATGAACCGGTAATCGAACCGTCGACAGCTGTTCCTCCCGAAGGTACTCCTGTTACACCGGTTCAAGAACCTGTTCTTGATATTCCTGCTACTGATGCTGCCCAAGATCCGCCAAGCCCAGCCCGGGTCGGCTCTCCTCAAGTTAATCCGAGCTCTCCTGATCCGGCGCAAGATAAAACTATCCCTCCTAATGCACCTTCTTCTCCTGATGTTGTGTTTACTGGCGCTACCTATGTTGCGCCAGCCGAACCCACCGTTTTGGCAAAACACACTGCCAAAACGGAGAAGGTAACTAAGGAAAAAGGGGATTTAAGTGCGGATATCTCCAGCCTTTCCAGTCTGAGTCCCCAGGATATTTATTCCGGATATCTGAACCGGCTTCACAGCAGCCGTGATTATGAAGCTAGGCTGGTGAACCTCATGAGAGAGAAATACGAGGTAAATTTTCCTGTTCTGCCCTTGCTTTTTTCAACGCATCTTTACCTTATAACAGCCCCCAAGTTCCGGTTTATCTGCTTTATAGTAGATGATCCGGAACTTTTTGTAAGCTTGAACTGCTGTTTAATACATTAGCCCCCAACATCCTGGGGTTCTCTTGCTGATGACAAAGGGCCCTTCCCATGGCGGGGATAGTTTGTGCATGTCCGTTTGATCTTGGATAAGCCGGAGTACCAAGTCACCCTCCTGGAATGTCCTTGTTCTGATCCGGCGGCTGTGATATCTGCGCAGGTCTTGCTGATAAATCGCCGACCGTGCTGCAGCTATGTCACGTTCTTCATCCAACCGATCCAAACTATCTTGCCTTGACTCTTCATTGATAGCTTCCACATAGGCCGTCACCCTTGGAGAATCATGGCGTATGTCACTTGGAAGAACTGCTTCTGCACCGTAAACCATGAAGAAAGGTGTGTAACCTGTAGACCGGTTTGGCGTAGTATTAATACTCCAAAGGACAGATGGTAACTCTTCAACCCAACATCCTGGGGTTCTCTGCAAAGGTGTCATAAGCCGGGGTTTGATTCCTCGCAAAATCTCTTGATTTGCCCTTTCTGCTTGTCCGTTGGACTGGGGGTGAGCCACAGAAGATACATCCAAACGGATATGCTCTCGTTGACAGAACTCTTCCATCTCACCCTGAGATAAATTGGTGCCATTATCTGTGATGATGCTATGTGGAAAACCAAACCGGAATATTACTTTTTTGATGAACTTAACCGCTGTGGCCGCATCACACTTGCTTATAGGCTCCGCTTCAACCCACTTTGTAAACTTGTCCACTGCCACTAGTAGATGAGTTTTCTGATCTTGAGATCTCTTGAAAGGACCAACCATATCAAGCCCCCAAGTTGCAAAAGGCCAAGTTATTGGTATCATCCGGAGTTCTTGTGCTGGAACAAGGGCACGTCTTGAGAACTTCTGACAAGCATCACACTTGCGTACCAAGTCTGCCGCATCTGCATGCGCTGTTAACCAATAAAAGCCATGCCGGAAAGCTTTAGCCACCAAGGACTTTGAACCGGCATGATGACCGCAATCTCCTTCATGAATCTCCCTTAGAATCTCACAACCTTCCTCAGCTGAAACACACCGTTGAAATACTCCAGAGGTACTACGATGATGTAACTCCCCGTTGGCAATTGTCATAGACTTGGAACGCCGGATTATCTGCCGCGCTTCATCTTCGTTCTCTGGTAATTCTCCCCGGCTTAAGTATATCAAATAAGGTAGCGTCCAATCCGGAATAACATGGGTTGCTGCAACCAACTGTGCCTCTGGGTCTGGGATAGCTAGATCGTCCTCTGAAGGTACTTGAACCGAAGGATTGTGTAACTCATCCAAAAAGGTGTTCGGTGGTACCGGTTTACGTTGCGACGCTAGCCGGCTTAAAGCGTCAGCTGCTTCGTTCTTCCGCCGGTCTATATGCTCCACCTGATATCCTTTGAAACGTCCCGCGACCGCTTCAACCTCTCGTCGATAAGCCGCCATGAGGGGATCCCTTGAATCCCACTTGCCCGAAACTTGCTGTGCCACTAGATCTGAATCCCCCAGGCACTTAACCCGGCTCAGATTCATCTCTTTTGCCAACCTCAAACCATGAAGCAGTGCCTCATACTCTGCTGCATTGTTAGTACAAGGAAATAACAACCGGAGTACATAGCAAAATTTATCACCTCTGGGGGAAGTTAAAACAACTCCAGCCCCCGAGCCTTCCAACTGCTTTGAACCGTCGAAGTGAATCGTCCAATAAGTGAGATCCGGCTTCTCCTCGGGAGTCTGCAATTCTGTCCAGTCGTTGATGAAGTCAACCAGTACCTGAGATTTTATAGCAGTTCGCGGTACATACTTCAACTCATGTGGACTGAGCTCAATGGCCCATTTAGCTATCCTGCCTGTTGCTTCTCTATTCTGGATTATATCTCCCAACGGAGCTGAACTAACCACAGTTATTGGATGCCCTTGGAAATAATGCTTCAATTTCCGGTTTGCCATAAACACCCCATACACCAATTTCTGCCAATGAGGGTATCTTTGCTTGGACTCGATGAGTACTTCACTCACATAGTAAACCGGTCGCTGAACCGGATGTTCTTTCCCTGCTTCCTTGCGCTCAACCACAATTGCAACGCTAACCGCCCGTGTGTTTGCAGCAACATATAATAGCAAAGGCTCCTTGTCTATTGGGGCAGCTAAAACCGGCGGTTTCGCTAGTTGCTGTTTCAACTTCTCAAACGCTGTATTTGCTTCATCGCTCCAAATAAACCGGTCCGTTTTCTTCAACATTTGATAAAGCGGGATTGCCTTTTCTCCTAAGCGACTGATAAACCGACTTAACGCCGTGATCCGGCCGGCTATGCGCTGAACATCATTTATGCAAGCCGGTTTTGATAAAGATGTGATGGCCTTGATCTTCTCCGGGCTGGCTTCTATTCCCCGGTTCGAGACCAGGAACCCCAAAAGCTTACCGGCCGGGACACCAAAAGCACACTTCTCCGGATTAAGCATCATCCTGTAAGCCCGGAGATTATCAAAGGTTTCCCTGAGGTCCTCTATCATTGTTCTTTCCTCCTTTGACTTGACCACAATGTCATCCACATATGCATGTACGTTCCTTCCTATCTGCCCTTTCAAACAATTCTGAACACAACGCTGATAGGTTGCTTGCGCACACTTGAGCCCAAAAGGCATAGACACATAGCAAAAAGCACCAAAAGGGGTTATGAATGCCGTCTTCTCCTGGTCTTCAACTGCCATTTTGATCTGGTGATAACCTGAGTACGCATCCAAAAAACTCAGCCGCTCACACCCTGCTGTAGCATCAATAATCTGATCAATGCGAGGGAGAGCAAAAGGATCAGTTGGGCAAGCTTTATTGAGGTCTGTGTAGTCCACACACATCCTCCACTTCCCATTCTTCTTCAGAACAAGCACCGGATTGGCCAACCATTCCGGATGAAAAACTTCCACTATGAATCCTGCTGCCAAAAGCCTGGCCACCTCTTCTCCTATAGCCTTGCGCCTCTCTTCATTAAAGCGGCGCAGATATTGTTTTACCGGTTTAAACTTCGGATCGATATTCAATTTGTGCTCAGCGAGTTCCCTCGGTATACCTGGCATGTCAGAAGGTTTCCATGCAAAGATATCCCGGTTCTCACGGATGAACTCGATGAGCGCGCCTTCCTATTTGGGGTCAAGGTTAGCGCTGATAGTGAACTGCTTGGACGAATCCCCCGGCACAAAATCAATTTGCTTGGTCTCCTCTGCCGATTTAAATTTCAAAGCCGGATCATGCTCCGTAGTGGGCTTCTTCAGCGGAGTCATATCCGCCGGATCAACATTATCCTTATAGAATTTTAACTCTTCCGTGGCACATACCGCTTCTGCATAGGCTGCATCGCCCTCTTCACACTCCACTGCTATCTTACGACTGCCATGCACTGTAATCGTGCCTTTATGACCCGGCATCTTGAGCTGCAGATAAACATAACATGGCCTAGCCATAAACTTAGCATAAACCGTCCTCCCAAACAAAGCATGATACGGGCTTCTGATTTTAACAACTTCAAAAGTGATCATCTCTGACCTGGAATCATTCTCATCCCCAAAGGTAACCTCTAAGTCAATCTTACCAACTGGATAGGCTGACTTACCTGGGACCACCCCGTGAAACACTGTGTTTGATGTCCTCAGTTGTTTATCTGTCAAACCCATACGGCGAAAGGTCTCGTAATATAATATATTGATACTGCTGCCTCCATCCATGAGTACTTTAGTAAACCGGTAGCCTTCCACCTGAGGTGCCACTACCAAGGCTAAATGTCCCGGGTTATCCACCCGTAATGGGTGGTCTTCTCTGCTCCAAACAATGGGCTGTTCTGACCATCGTAAAAACTGTGGCGTTGCCGGTTCTATCGCATGGACGGCCCGCTTCAAAACCTTCTGATCTCTCTTACATAAACTCGTGGTGAAGACATGATACTGACCGCTGCTCAACTCCTTCGGATTACTCTGATATCCGGATTGCTGTTGCTGTTGCGGACGCTGCTGCTGCTGATTTCCTTGGTTACTATGACCCCCCTGGCCCTGCTGCTGATTATTCTGATTGTTGTAACCACCTTGATGATACGATTGATTCCCCTGGCCCTGATGACCGCCTTGATACTGATTGCCTTGACCGTTGTAGCTTCCTTGAGTACTCTGGCCACCCGGCCGGGGTTGATAACCACCGCCGTTCCCTTGATAACCGCTGTTGCCCCTATATCCTGAACCGGAGCTGTTCCCTTGGTAACCCGGACCATGAAACCCGGGCCCCGAACCGCCACTTGGGGGCCGGTTAAAGGTATTAAAACGGCTGTACCCCGGGCCCATGCACTCTCTTCCAAGGTGCTTTGAAGGCCCCCTAGCCCCGCTATGCTTTAGACAGGGTTGATCCGGATCCTGCTCCCAACCCGGGTTTCCTCCCCCAGCTTGGCGAGTGGGACCTTGCTGGTTGACCCGGAAACCACCTTGAACCTGTGTATTAGCCACAAAATCGGAGCTATTCTCTGCCTTTCGCTTGCCCAAGAAGCTTGAAGTAACCGGATTAACCGGCGCCGGTTTACCAGGCTTACTGGCCTTCCCTGTTTTATCTCCTTCTGGCTCCGGGTACTTAGTATTATCTGAGTCCCCGTACTTCACCAGGGCGCTCATCAAAGTCCCCATATCATTGCACTCCCGTTTGAGCCGTCCGAGTTTTAATTTCAAGGATTCAAACCGGCAATTATTCTCCAAAGTTACAATCGCCGTGCTCGGGTTAATGCCGTTTGAGGAGTGCAAGATCTCTGCTACTCTGCGTACCCACGCTGCTGTAGACTCCTGTTCTCCTTGCACACATGCTGCTAAATCTATTATCGACATAGGTTGCTTGCACGTATCCTTGAAATTTTTGATGAACTGGCTGCGCAACTCTGCCCATGATCCAATGGAATTCGGTGGTAATGCCTTTAACCAAGTCCGGGCTGTGCCTTCGAGCATCATAGTAAAATATTTAGCACACGCCGGCTCATCCACATCCAGCATCTCCATGGCCATCTCGTAACTCTCCACCCAAGCTTCGGGTGGTAAATCGGCGGTGTAATTAGGCACTTTGCGAGGTCCTTTGAAATCCTTGGGCAACTTGACGCTCCGCAGGGCAGGGACAAGACATTGTATCCCAAAACTGCTCGCTGTGGCTCCCGCTCCCGTAGCGCCGGCGTAAACCGGCGTCGACTGGCGGATCTCCTCTCGGGCCTCCGATCTAGGCCGGTTTTGATCCGGGGCTGGTATCTCTGCCCCCGCCGGATTATTCTGCATACGCTGATGCCTCCTCCGTTCACTGCTAGAAACTTCAGGCTCTTCCCAATGTCTGGTGTAACTTCGATTGGGACGTGGTGTTGAATGCAACCTTTCCCTGCTATGAGAATATGCTTGATGCTGTATTAATGCCGTATTAAGCAGCTTCTGGACCCTGCGCGCTTCTATCGCCACCGGAGATGTTCCTTCCGCGGGTAAAGCGGCCAACCGTGCGGCCGCAGCAGCAATATTATCCACAGGGTTTGAATAATGACCCGGAGGGACAGGCACATAAGGCACCGATGTAACCCGCCGCTCTCGTTCGGCAGTGGGCTGCAGAACCGGCTCCTCCTGAACCGGCGGACTCCTCCGGTTTAAGGCCGGATTGTTGCTAGCCCCCGTTCCCGGGGTTCTAAACAAATTCGCAGATTCGTAACCCGGCGGTAGGCGGGATCGATACTTCCTCCCCCTGACTGCCTCCACCGAAGCTTGCTCCATCCTCAAGTGAAAAGCTTGATCATCCAATTCCGCCTGTCTGATAGCTAACATCTCTCCTTCTGCCTTTAAATCCTCCTTCAATTGATTGATCCGGGCCGTTAACTGAAGAAGCACTGCATCATGCTGCACCTTGTCTGCTGGAGCCACGACCTCTACCGCCTTAGCTGCGAGCTCTTCGATCAAGGTGGATAGAACTTCCGTGAGGGGGGGATTTGAACCGCTTCCCCCCGCGCCGGCTTCCGCTGTTGTTCCGTTCACCGGGGGTTGTGAACCGGCCATGAAGACCGCCACCCGGTTTGGCGGGTCAAAGGGGTCCGGAATACTGTTCCCATCGGACTCGCCCTCAGACCGGCCGTCCCGCAACTGATACAGAGATTCAGTTTCCCCGGATGAAGATTCGCCATCTGAGTAGACGACTGTTGCACCATCAGATTCCGACCCGTCCTCGGTTCGAACTCCGTGGACTGCTCCAACGAAAACGTGCTTCACGGCCGGCTGGATCCGGGGCGATCTCGCCCGCTGAGCCGGCTCGACGATGTTGGGGAGGGTGTCCGGCTCAGGTCCCGGTTCGCCGATTTTGCCGATGAAAACCTGGATGCTGCCGAAGGGGACCCGGTACCCGTATTCGATTGAATCGGCCTCCGGTCCCCAACCTGCGTCGTCGATGTAGATCCGGCCGCGGCGACTCTTGGTCATCCGGCCAACCGCGTAACCCTTTAACCCTTCGAAGCCGCCTTTCAAGAACTCGAAACCATCGTGCGCGAGCCCCACGTTGGGCGCCAACTGTCGTGGAATTAACACGGCAGATGTCCGGTTTAACGGACTTGATGATGGAACCATCGCACGGGTTAGCTTGAAAGGGTTCATGGCGCACAAAGGACACAGAGGATTTTATACTAGTTCGGCCCCTTTGAGAAGGTAAAAGCCTACGTCTAGTTGGTTTGGTATTGCTTGGTCGTCGGTTTACAGGGAGCGGAATCGCTTGCCTGCGTCTCGACGTATCGATTGTTGCCTGTCCTTGAACCGTTGCCGGGCTGTCCCTTTATATAGAGGTGACGCCTGGTCCGGTTTACAGAGTCCCGAGGCCGGCTCATAATCGTGTCCGCCTCGGTCTCTGTCCTTTCTTTCTTATCTTTCAAGTTACATCTCTTGGCGGATTACAAATCGTGTTCCTATACATGGGCCTTACAACCTTCTGGGCCATAATATCTATTAGAATAATAAAACTAAATACGATACTACTACTCCGGTTTATAATGTCCGGTTTATACCTATTAACCATATCCCTGACAGGTACGGCACTTTCTGCCATAGAGAATTTCAAACGGTGCTTTGCCTGCACTTGCTTGAAAGCTGTTGTTGTAAGAGAACTCGGCAAATGGAAGGCAGTCTTCCCATTTCATGCCGAAGGAGGTGACACAGGCTCTGAGCATGTCTTCTAGAATTTGATTCACACGCTCGACTTGACCACTCGTCTGAGGGTGAAAAGCAGTGCTGAACCTGATCTTCGTGCCCATGGCGGACTGAAAGGAGTCCCAGAACCTTGATGTGAACAAGCTGCCACAGTCTGAGGATATCACTTGAGGAATGCCATGTAGGGACACAATTCTGGAAGTGTACAGCTCTGCAAGTTGAGCTGCATTGATTGATTCTTTGACTGGAAGAAAGTGAGCGACTTTGGTAAGCTTGTCAATCACCACAAAGATAGCATCATTTCCTCACTTGGATTTAGGAAAACCAGTGACGAAGTCCATTTCAATGTGGTCGAACTTCCACTCGGGAATAGGAAGAGGTTGGAGAAGACCGGCTGGACGTTGATGTTCTGCTTTCACTCTTCTGCATACATCACATTCGTTCACGAATTGGGCAATTTCCCTTTTCATGCGTGTCCACCAGTAAGATTGCTTGAGGTCTTGATACATCTTTGAACTGCCAGGATGAATGGAAAGGAGAGAATCATGAGCTTCTTCCATTATGAGCTTCCTGAGATCACCTTTGTGAACAACGAGTCTGTCCTCGAAGAACAACGTATCTCTCTCATCAACACGGAAGCACTTGTATTTTGGAGTGCCCTTTGCAATCCCATGTTTCACTTTCTTCACCATGGTATCACTGAGCTGGGCCTCACGGACTTGATCTTCCAAGGTAGGAGCAATTTGAAGATTTGCAAGAAAACCCTGCGGAACAACTTGAAGGTTGAGTTTCCTGAATGCTTCACAAAGCTCAGGCTGGTGTGGCTTGATAAGAAGGCTGTTGCAGTATGCCTTTCTGCTCAAAGCATCTGCAATCACATTCGCCTTGCCTGGAGTGTATTCAATGCTGGGGTTGTACTCTTGGATCATTTCGACCCAACGAGTCTGGCGGAGGTTCAGATGCGGCTGTGTGAAGATGTGCTTCAAACTCTTGTGATCAGTGAAGATGTCGACCTTTCTGCCCAACAACAGATGTCTCCACGTAATCAGAGCATGTACCACAGCTGCTAGCTCGAGATCATGTGTGGGATAGTTCTTCTCACTTGGCTTGAGCTGCCGAGAAGTATATGCCACAATTCTCTTATCTTGCATAAGCACACCACCAAGACCTTGAAGAGAAGCATCACAGAACACTTCATAGGGCTTGGTTTCATCCGGAGGAGTCAGAACTGGAGCAGAGACAAGCTTCTCTTTGAGTGTTTTGAATGCCACTTCACATTCGGGAGACCAAAAGCATTTGACATTCTTCTGAAGCAGGTTGGAAAGAGGCTTGGCAATCTTGGAGAAGTTCTCCACAAACTTTCTGCAATAGCTGGCAAGACCCAGAAAACTGCGGAGCTACTTGACGTTCTGAGGAGCTTCCCAGTTGACAATTGCTTCAACTTTCTCGGGATTAACCGCAATACCGTCAGCTGAGATGATGTGGCCCAGGTACAAAACCTTATCGAGCCAGAACTCGCACTTGGAGAACTTGGCATAGAATTTATGCTCTCGGAGTCGATCAAGAACCAGACGCAAGTGCTTTTCGTGATCTTCTTCATTCTTGGAAAACACCAGAATATCATCCAGATACACAAGCACGAACTCGCCAGTATAGGGGTTGAAGATGTAATGCATCATCCTTGAAAAGGTAGGAGGAGCATTGGCGAGACCGAAGGACATGACGGTATACTCGTATGAACCGTAGCTCGTTCTGAAGGCCGTCTTGGGAATGTCTTCCTCGCGAATGCGAATTTGATGATAGCCCATTCGGAGGTCAAGCTTAGAGAACACTTTTGCTCCTTTGAGCTGCTCAAAGAGTTCGTTGATGTTGGGGAGCGGATACTTGTTCTTAATCGTCTTCTTGTTCAACGGCCGATAGTCAACACAGAGACGCTCTGTGCCATCTTTCTTCTTGACAAATAAGACACCACAGCCCCATGGAGATGTACTCGGTCTGATGAGACCCATACTCTCCTGCTTATCAAGCTGCTTCTTCAATTCCTTCAATTCATCCGGAGAGAGCTTGTATGGACGCCGGCATGCAGGCTCAGTGCCCGGCTCGAGTTCAATGACAAACTCCACCTGACGGTGTGGAGGCATGCCTGGAAGTTCTTCTGGAAAGACGTCTTGATATTCGTTCACCACAGGAATTTGCTCTATGGCATTAATTTCGCCCTTATCATTAAGAGAGAAAAGCCGAATAGTATTATCCCTGGAGGCGAAGATAATCACATCTTCATCAGAATGAGTCAACTTGACTTCCTTTTGAGCACAATCAATGTGAGCATCATGCTGAGAAAGCCAATCCATTCTGAGAATGAGGTCAATATCAGAATGACCAAGAACCACCGGATTAGCCAGAAATCGATAATCACCCATGCGAATAGACACATTCGGAACATGCACCCGAGAGGTCATTTGTAAACCAGGAGAAATAATGCTCAACGGCTTCGGCATCACTTGAGTGACAAATTCATGCTTAGCAACAAAAGGTCTTGAAATGAAGGACAAAGATGCACCCGAATCAAACAATACTTTAGCTGGAAAAGAGTTAACTGAGAGGTTACCCAAAATGACATCAGAGGAGTTCTCTGCTTGTGCTGCATTCATCAGATTGACCCTTGCAGACTTTGGATCATGCTTGACAATAGCTGAACTCATAGGTGGAGGAGGAGGAAGACGCTTCGGATTCGGACATCTGTTGGCATAATGACCCTTCTGGCCACACTTGTTGCACACCACTTCAGAGAGAGGACGGAAATGAGAGCCACTGGACTTGGAGCCTTGAGACTGAAACTGCCTCTTCGACTGGTTGCTCGGGTTGGGTGGGTGGGAGAAACCACGACCACTAGAGTTCTTGTTGTTGGAGTTGTTGTATGGAGCTCGAATCACTTGAGGAGGAGGAAGCCAGAATTTCTGTTGCTTCGAGACCATCTGAGACGATGAGGAAGAGTGAACATCATCTCGAATTCTCTTCTTAGAAGCCTCCATCTTAAGCTGAGCTGCTTCTTGTTTCAAAGCCATGTTATAGAACTTATCAAATTCATCTGGCTCGAACAAAGTGAGAGCAAGCTGAAGTTCATCTTTGAGACCTCCACGGAACTGATAGATTTTACTCTTTGCATCAGGAATGTCTTGCTTTGCATAGCGAGCGAGGTTTTGGAACTTGACATTATACTGATAGACTGACATGGAGCCCTGCTTGAGGTTGCGGAATTGCTCACGCATACCCTCAATGACACTTGTAGGAATGTGGTGCGAGCGGAAATCCTTGCAGAAATTCTCCCAAGAGATCACTTGACCCGGCCTTGAGTCTTTGTACTGCTGCCACCAGTCAGCTGCTTGATCTTTCAGTTGGAAGGCTGCAAACTTCACATAGTCATCTTCTTTCACGTTACTGCACTCAAAATGCTTCTTTATGTCGGTCAACCAATCCTCAGCATCAAGAGGGTCGACACAGTAACTGAAAGCTTTAGGATTGTTAGCCAGGAACTGGTTGAGAGTAGCATGGTGCTGCTGGAAGAAGTTGCCTTGGTTCACTGGAACACCCTGATTAGCTTGATTAGCTTGCATAGCTTGCATCATCTGCATCATCAACTGAGTGTTCTGAGCTGTAGTCTGCATAATTGCTCTCCAAGCCTCAGGCGGAGGAGGAGGGGAAGGAGGACGTTCTGGAACCTCTTCACCCTCTGGGTTGGCATTCGGAACCCTTTTCGGAGCCATCCTGTAAGAGATGACCACGAATCAGCAATTGATTGACAAAAGGAATAAGCTGAATCAATGGCATGAATTGCAACAGTCTTCACAATAATCATTCGAACAATAAGAACGAATGAAATCATCCGAACAAGAGGAACGAATGATATTCTTAGTTAAATGATAACATCAGTCTTCACGAGAAGCCACATAGGGAACAAAAGGATAAAATAAGTAAACAACAAGGTACGGAAAGGAACAAACACAAGAGAGGAGTTTCGTTCTAACATCTTTGTGCTGAAAGCATATGAACGCGTTACGAAAAGGTTTTGCAATCCCCGGATCAGCATAGCCAAGGACCCTTTAAGATGCAACTCCTGATAGTAACCTCGGTCATATAACCCCTTCACTCAATGTCGAACCCCGAACTCACTAACCTGCATTCGTTGGAAGAATGCCTACGATCTACTGGATAAAACCCACCTATAGTTTTCCGAAAGATTCCAGTTATGCAATCAGGTGTTGGGGATACACGGGAAGCACCGCGCAATCAACTCTAACCTACATCCAGGTGTATCCATCCTTCAACACATAAACAGTCTTTCTCGGAAACTGTGTACCTCGGACCTTCGAAAAGCATCCACTATAACAAGCTATGGCAATACTCCCGAACTACCTCCCCAGTACTGGGTGATGTCGGGGTTATCTTGACACTGGCCGTATAGGGGAGATTTTCGATGTCGACCGTCTTAAGTATTTAGTACTGTCGCGATATGCTTGTTACAATGATACCCCGAAGCTCAACTCCTCGGTAACAGGAGGCATCGGGAACAATATCCTTGTCACAAGAACATCGAAACAATCCCAGAATACTCGCGGGAATCCTAAAAAAAAATTTGTGCAAATTTTGAAGATAGGAGAGACAAGAGTAGACGTCAGGAGTCCTCACCAGAGAGAAAAGGGATGAGAAGCAAAGAAATCCTACTCTCCGATATAATATAGGACTCAAAAAGTTTTCAGTGTGTGCCTATACTCGACCGTCAACGGTTCGATCAAACAGTGGGGGCTCCTAGGTCGGAGAAGGCTCTGAATACCAACTTGTAATGCCCAGGATGGAGTTATACCTCCTACGTGTCGAGGCACGACTTAAAGGCATAAGTCCATCCTAGAATGATCTCAAGTTTGGTAATCTTTGCACAATTCATGTAAAAGAGGGGATAGTAAACTGAAAATAGTTGGCTTACACTCGCCACGTCACAGAATTACAGTACAAGTCTCAAACATCATACATTAAGAACATCACAACCCTCTAAGGGCAAAAGCCAAATGTCAAAGTACCAAACTCAGATAAATAAACCACAGGCGGATCGAATCCTAGTAAGAGACTCCACTACTGATCGTCCGGGTAGCGCACGTAGTACCGACTACGCTCCTCGTCGTACTCCCAGTCTAGCTCGGTGCCATCACCTGGATAGCTCACAGCTGGACCTGCATCTGGTGTGTGAAGTAACTGTGAGCCACAGAGGACTCAGCAATCCCGTCTCCGGGTAACAACACTATCAAAGCCTTTGGGTGAGGAAAAGGCTGAAGAAAGAACAAGTCTGCAGCAGCAACTAGCATCTAGCTTACGTAAGTGAGAGCGAGAAGAGAAGGCCTCGGCGAGAAGTGATCACGAAGTGATCCTAGCTACAAGCTCACAAACATAACCCCTCCGTGTTCAACTCCCGAATCCCTATTCGGAAATTGACAGTCACGGAACACACGCTGGTAGTGTATTAGAAACATTGTGTCAAGTTATCTACAACCGGAATTAACAAGCTCCCATCTGCCACATAACCGCGGGCACGGCTTTCGAAAGTTCAAACCCTGCAGGGGTGTTCCAACTTGACCCATTACAAGCCCACGATCCGCGGAGTCGCAACTCCAAAGTGGGAAGACCCGAGTATCCTCGGAATCCCGTGCTCAAGATATACCGAGCTAAGGTAAGGCTAATCCAGCAAATCCTCCCGGCGTGTCGACACCCTGATAGTAGCCGCGCGTATCTAGGTCTCAGGACACGTCCGGATGAGCAGTACGTACAGATACCGAAGATCCCAGCGAACCGGGTGGTATCCGCAAGTGGCTCTAGTTTGGACCAACACTCAAGTCGAGCACTGGCCCATGGGGTTGAATTAATTAAGCCTCGGGTTAATTACTCCCTCGGTAAGTTTTAGTTGTTTAGGCAAATAGTACCAAGGTTGGGACTTGCTGGAAAAGACTTAGCACTTAGCGGTTTATCGAGGGGGTCCCATACACCCCAACCGTGTTAGGAACGCATAATCAAGGAACATAATACCGGCTTATACGGATCCTAACGGCATGAGTGGAACAAATCACCAAGCAAAAGGCTTAGCCTTCCACCCTTGCCAATATATAGATGATTTCATTTAAGCATTTATATAGTGTGATATAACCCAACCAAACTTCATCATGAAGCAAGCATCTTCGATCTTCACCTGCAACTAGCAATGCTATAAGAAGGGCTGAGCGAAGCGTACTTAGCCAAGCAACGGTTTGCATAGGTAGGTTGGTTAAACATGGCAATTGGTTACAAGTAGGAGGCTGACAAGAAGATCATGGGCATCGAGGCAAAACTATAGATCGAGACTACTAGCAATAGGCAAAGATAGTAATGTTATCGGGGTTCGGTCATCTTGCCTGAAGAGAAGTCGTTCGGATCGTAAGAAGGGTCCTCGTGCTCCACCTCGTTGGAAACCTCATGCTCAACCTCGTACCCAGTCTCAGCTTCCGGCTCTAAACAAAACAATCACACCAAGCACCAATCAACAAGATGCAATGCGCACTCGAAAAACATGAATGCATGATGGATGCACTAAGGATGCACACGGAGCACGGAAAACAACACTCAAGAAAAACACCTCAAAACATGATAACAATCTGATATTATTAATCTACACGGAAAAACAATCAAGTTTGATATAAGATTCGCTGAAATCAGAATTACGGGCTAAAAGTTATGCCCGAAACAAGATTTGAGCGAAAGCTGAAAATTACAGCAACATAGCAACTTTGGAGCTCAAAATAATTAATCTACAGCACCCAAAAAGCATTGAAAAGTACTTGAACACAAACTAGACATATAGTACAGCAACTAAGTCCAAAGTGCACCCCCAACGGAGCCACGGATCAATAGCAATGATCTTGGACATATTGAACTTTACAATAAAATTCTGGCAGCAGAATTTTATTGAAACTTTAGAGCAAAAGATAAACATGCTACAGCCACTCAAAAGGACATGTGAGGACATGAATGGAAAGACAACAATATATACTACAAGGAACAATCAAGATCCACTCCAAAACTAACATGCTTTGTCCTAGAACATCACACGAACATGGCATCGGAACGTTACAGATTTCAGACTTAGTGAAAATCCACTAAGTCCTAAAACAGCAATATCATCATGGCATATAAAAGAGCATGTTTAAGTCACCTCGAAACTAAACATGGCAAAGGGTAAGCACCTCATCAAAGTGCACATGAAGGTGATCCCGAAACACACAAGCATGCATCATAGAGGTGAACACAACGATTGCAACGAGCTCAACAAGATGGCATTTCATAACAAGTGAAAACACATCATATGAACATGGCACTTTGCAACGATGATAACAAGGCAATAATAAATCTACCATGCAACCTATCACAAGCAACACGTAGTTCGTGGCAAGACGAACTCGTGGACATGTCATTTGCATCAATTGGACAAACGAGCTAAAAGATATCACATGGCAAAGGTGGCATGAAAATAACACATAGCAGCAGTTTATATCATGATGCACTCTTGCAACAGCAAAACAAGCACCTAGATGATCTCTAACATGCATGACAACAACAGGTAAAACGTAGAGCACATCTCCACGAACGTCTGGACATATTACACGCGCAAAACGGAGCATCACAGCAAAAGTTATGCACAGTCAAACATAGCATCACAGATTAGATCTCAGGGACTTAGGAGTGGAGAAACAACCTCTGGATCTGAAAAAAAACGAACAGGCCGGATCTGCAGCCTGCGGACGAAGCGGCGGCGCAGCCCGGCTGGCTCGGGCCCAGCAGGGGCGAAGGGAGGCGAGGCCGGCCTGGCGGAGACGCGGCCCGGCGCGGCGACGAGGGAGCGGTGGCCCACGACCTCGGCTGGGAGGCGGCCCGCGGAGAGGTGCGGCCCAAGCGGCTGGCGCTGCTGGGGTGGAGGAGGCCCGGAGTGGCGCGAAGGCGGCGGCCCGACGCGATCCGGCGGCTGGGCTGGAGAGGAGCGCCCGGCCTGGCTGTCGCGGAGGGAGGCGAGCGGCGGCTCGCAAGGAAGTGGTCCCGCTGGACCACTTCGACGGGCCGGCGCGCTAGGATGTACGGCCCGGTGGAGGCTGAGCTCCTCGGCCCGATCTGAAGCGAAGACGCAGAGTTGGTGTGGTCCAGGCGCCAATCGGTCGAAGAAGGAGGCCCTGGCGCGTTGACTCGGACGGCGCCGATCCGGATCTGGATCGTGGCTGCCTCGAGCTGCGGCTGCGGCTGGATCCTTCGGGAACCAGGAGAATTTTTGGGGGATTGGTTGATCTGAAAGAAAAGGAAAAAAAAATAGAGGGGAACGGGGAAGAAGAAGGGGACATGCCAAAATAGACTAGGGTCTATTATATAGCAGTTTTTAGGGTTAGGAGGGAGTTTAGGGGCGCTAGGAGCCCTCCGATCGCGATCCGACGGATCCGATCGCGGGGATAGACTTTAAAGGCCTAGAAGGAGATAAAAGAATGCAGTAGGGGTGTTTCCGGGACACGAAGTGAAGGCACATCGGACCCACACGAGCAACGGATGGAAAAGTCAACGGAGTCCAAACGAGACGAGATTTGAGAGGCGGGTTGCACACAACAAAACAACAACACAGGCAACAACCTCGCGGCACACCGGTAACGTTAAACGCCCGAACAACAAAGTAGGCCTACGGGACGTCACGGACACGTGAGGGAGCTCCGGAACGCGAAACGGACAACGGGAAGAAACACGCGGAACCGGATGCAACCGACAACACCAATGCAATGCGATGCACATGTCTACATGATATGCATGAATGCCACACACTCACACAACAAAACGACGAAAGCCCGAAAGAGATAGAACCCGGAATGGAAATAGATGAAGCCGGAGATATATTATATACCCAAAAGGGAAAGTATTACATCCGGGGCATTCCAGGAAATGATCCCATCGGTCGGAGTGTGAGAAGAGTGACCGGAGACGGAGATCCGGCGAGGTCCTCCGGCGCCGTTCTTGGGGGTGAGAGAGAGAGAGAGAGAGAGAGGGAGAGAAAGAGAAA
>LR738710.1:214357628-214394037 GCA_902687465.1 Secale cereale | reverse complement strand
AGAGAGAGAGAGAGAGAGAGAGAGAGAGAGAGAGAGAGAGAGAGAGACGACGTGGGGAAAACGAGTTGAATGGGTATGGGGGAGTTATAACTCCCCCTGCCCGCTTATAACCCCCACCCGTTGAAAACGACGCAGTAGTACCGCGTATCATTGCGGTAGTACCGCCCGGGCGGAAGTACCGCTCGCAGGGCGGAAGTACCGCTCTCCAGCGGCAGTAAAAAATTGCTGTCGTGCTGGTTGCGGTAGTACCGGTAGGCTCTCTTGCGGTAGTACCGTGACTAACCACGATAGTACCGCTCCCCCAAGAAAGTGCAAGTTTCGACAAGGAAGGCTTAAGCAAAGCAACTACGGACAAGAGCACACAAACATGGCAACAGGAAAGAAAGATAACAGACCACTAGAACAACACATGAGACACCCCTCTTTGAAAGAGGTCGGTGGACGGAGCCACCTTTGTTTGAGTTACTTGGTATGGCATCGCGAAGAATTATCCTTGGGCCCATGACCAACACTCGTCTTGAAGCACTTGTACCATCTAAAATGGCAAACAATAAAGACTTGATTGATTTATGCATAATGGGGGGAGGAAGAGTTCATTGAGAGATCAAAACTCCCCCTATGTCCATGCCTAAGCCTAGGCAAGATAATCATGTTGAGTGGGACGAGTGTGTGCAAGGTTTCAATCCACATTGCTCAAATCTATGATATTTAGCTCATGCCTTAACTCGCGAAATCTTGCTTCATCCAATGGCTTCGTGAAGATGTCTGCAAGGTTATCATGAGTGTTGACATAATGAAGCTCTATTTCTCCTCGCCGAATATGATCCCGGATGAAGTGATACCGAATCTCAATATGCTTCGTCTTGAAGTGTTGCACCGGGTTGAGAGAAATCTTGATGGCACTTTCATTGTCACACCAAAGAGGCACTTTGTCACAAGTGACACCGTAATCCTTTAAAGGTTGCCTCATCCATAGAAGTTGTGCACAACAACTGCCAGCTGCCACATACTCTGCTTCGGTGGACGAGAGAAACACACAACTTTTCTTCTTAGAAGACCAACTTACCAAAGAGCAACCAAGGAATTGGCACCCTTCAGAAGTGGACTTCCTATCGACTTTGTCTCCCGCCCAATCCGAATTAGAGAAACCTACAAGGTTGAAGTTTGCTCCTCTTGGGTACCATAAGCCAAAGTTGGGGTATGAGCCAAATATCGAAAGATTCTCTTGACTGCCACAAAGTGACTCCTTAGGTGAGGATTGAAACTGTGCACATATTCCCACACTCAACATAATATCCGGTCTAGATGCACAAAGGTAAAGCAAGGATCCAATCATAGAACGATATACCTTTTGATCCACCGCTTTACCATTGGGATCAATGTCAAATTGGCACTTGGTAGGCATTGGAGTAGTAGCCGGCTTGACATCACTTAGATTAAACCTCTTGAGCATGTCTTGAGTGTATTTGGCTTGTTTGATGAAGATTCCTTCTCTTCTTTGCTTAATCTCAAATCCAAGGAAGAACTTCAACTCTCCCATCATGGACATCTCAAAATGCGTGGTCATGAGTGCGGCAAACTCATCATTGAAAGCTTTGTTAGGTGAACCAAAGATAATATCATCAACATAAAGTTGGCAGACAAACAACTCCCCTTTGACCTTCTCAGTAAAAAGAGTGGGTCGATTTTCCCAATTTCAAACCCACGATCTTGCAATAGCTCGATAAGATGCTCATACCACGCACGTGGGGCTTGTTTAAGGCCATAGAGTGCCTTATCGAGTTGATACACGTGATTGGGGAACTTAGGATCCTCAAACCCCGGGGGTTGTTTGACATACACTAACTCATTAATAGGACCATTAAGAAACGCACTTTTCACATCCATTTGTTGCAATTTAAAGTTATGATGAGAAGCATAGGCAAGCAACAAACGGATAGATTCAAGGCGAGCAACGGGGGCAAAGGTTTCACCGTAGTCGATATCCTCGACTTGGGAGTAGCCTTGAGCCACCAAACGAGCCTTGTTGCGAATGACAACGCCGTGAGCATCTTGCTTGTTCTTAAAGATCCACTTGGTTCCAATGACATTATGTTTCTCCTTTGGCCTTGGCACTAGACGCCACACTTGTTGCGCTCGAAGTTATGGAGTTCTTCATGCATGGTATTAAGGCCCAAAAGTTGTATGGAGACTTGAATTCCGCCATCATGGTTCTCGACGCGTCCATCAAGGTCCGGTTTTTTCTCTCCGCTACACCATTTTGTTGAGGGGTATAGGGTGCGACATATTGATGCTTGATCCCCTCATCACTAAGAAACTCATCCAAGTTGTAGTTCTTGAACTCGGAGCCGTTGTCACTTCGAATCATCAAGATATTTGCATCATGTTGACGTTGAGCTTCATTTGCAAAGTTGATGATGGTTTGTTGGGTCTCACTCTTCCTCTTGAAGAAGTATACCCAAGTGTATCTTGAATAATCATCTACAATCACCAAGCAATACTTTCTACCCCCAAGACTATCAAAGGATGGAGACCCAAAGAGATCCATGTGAAGGAGCTCTAACGGTCTTTTTGAGTAGATGATAGTCGTGGGAGGGTGAGCCTTCTCATGTAACTTTCCTTCAATACATGCACCGCAAGCACGATCTTTGGCAAAGCTAACATTTGCTAGTCCAAGCACATGGTCCCCCTTGAGGAGACTTTGCAAAGATCTCATATTGACATGGGCTAGACGGTGATGCCAAAGCCAACCCACATCAACTTTAGCCATTGGGCAAAGATCTCATTTTCTTCCTCCTCTGCCCCCTCACTATCATCAATACAATCCGTCAATGAAGGATTAGAAGTGATGGTAGAATTGATGTTGGGGGGTACCTTGTTGGTGTCCTTAGCCATGAGGCACTTGGCGATGATGTTCTCATTTGGTGAGTCGAAGAGGGATGATCATGGAGTTGTTGCAATAGCAATGGTGGCCATAGTGACCATCTCATCATCTTCTTCATCATCACCATCCTCAACATATTCTTCTTGGGCCACCAAACCTCTAGGGGGAGTCTTCTTGTTGAAGTTGTTGTTGTTGGGATAGGGCTTGGCCTTGTCCTTTCGGATAAGCTTGCCTCCATTGTATTCTCTTTTCTCATATGGGCAATCCACAACAAAGTGACTCACATTACCACAAATGTAGCACGTCCTCACTCGTTGCTTGCCCTTGAGGCCACTTGAGTTGTTCTTGTTGAAGTTGGGCCTAGAGTTCTTCTTTTTGCCCCAAAATTGCCGAGACGCTAGAGTCATATGCTCATGATAAGCATATTTTGTGTCCTCGGGGCAACTCTAATCTTCATCCCCTTCATCCTCATCTTCCACACAAGGCTTGGCCTTCAAAGCAAGGTTGGGCTTCTTTGATCGTTGAGATTGCAACACCGCGTTGTCGACGGTCTTATCCAAGATCCTCATGGCAACAAACTCATCAAACACTTCACTTGATGACAAAGTGTGGAAGTCCGGTCTTTGGCGAATGACGGAGGACATGTCCTTGTGATAAGGCATCATGGCCTTCAGAAACTTGCGCTTGATCCAATTGTCATCCGTGTCCTTGCTCCCATGATCTCGAAGTGCGACTGCAAGAGTGGTCAATCTCCGATAAAGTTCACGAGGATCTTCATCTTCGATCATGCCAAACTCATCGGCTTCATCTTGCACAACTTCATAGTTTGAGTGTTGAATGCTTGCGCTTCCCTTGTACAAGGAACCAACATGCTCCCAAGCTTCCTTGGCCATGGTGAAGGGTCGAAGATGAGCAATGTCTTCGGGAGGGATAGCATCTTGAAGTATGCAAAGAACGGACTCGTTGAATTGATGATCCGCAGCTTCTCTCGGAGTTAGGTTGTAGGGATCATGCGGGTAGAAACCTTGCTCAATGATTCTCCAAAGATTAGTAGAACAATGATTTAAATGACGTCTAAAGCGAAACATCCAAGTAGCAAAATCAGAGTTTTTCACAAACTTAGGTGCGGAGTGGGCAAAAATCCCACTCCCATTCTTAGTAACCGGGACTTGCTCAATACTAGCTTCTCCCTTGTCGGGATTAGCATCCGACACGTTGGTAGTGGGACGAGCCACTTCCAACGGTGCGGTGGATAATTTGAGTCCCTCAAGTAATTCCTTGAATATGCCTTTGACCTCGGTCGCCGGTGAGTCTTTCAATGTGTCCACAGCCACGTTGAACTCCTCAAGAGAGACCGCAGTTCCCCCATCGGATGTAGGCAAGGGCGGAGTTCCACCGGAGTGTACCTCCGTCTCGACTACGTTGTCACCCATACTCATTGGATGGTAAAGTCCTTAATAAAGAGACGAGGCTTTGAAACCAATTGAAAGGATCGATATGGTTGACTAGAGGGGGTGAATAGGCAACTAACAATTTCTAGCTTTTCTTAACCAAATTAAAACTTAGCAACAAAGTAGGTTGTCTAGATATGCAACTAGATGAACAACCTATATGATGCAACAATAGCAAGCACGCAAGCAAGCAAGCTAGGATATACAAAGAAAGCTTGCACAAGTAAAGGTGAGAAATAACCACAAGCGGAGCCGGTGAAGACGAGGATGTGTTACCGAAGTTCCTTCCCTTTGAGAGGAAGTACGTCTCCGTTGGAGCGGTGTGGAGGTACAATGCTCCCCAAGAAGCCACTAGGGCCACTGTATTCTCCTCACGCGTGATACGTCTCCAAAGTATCTATAATTTTTTATTGTTCCATGCTATTATTTATGAAGTCTTGGATGTTTAATGGGCTTTATCATTCACTTTTATATCATTTTTGGGACTAACCTACTAACCCAAAGGCCAATTCCAGATTGTTGTTTTTTGCCTATTTCAGGGTTTTGCAGAAAAATAATATCAAACTGAGTCCAAACGAAATGAAACCTTCGCGGGAGATATTTTTGGAGAAAATCACACACAAGAAGCTTGAGAACCACGTCAGAGGATCGAGGAGCCGCCCTCGAGGGCGGGGGGCGCGCCCCCCTTCCCAGGGCACGTCCCCTGCCTCGAGGCCTCCTCAAGTGGCCCCCGGTGCCCTCCTTCTTCCTATATAAGTCCACATACCCCAGAAACTCCGAGAACAGAGAGAAAACCCTAATTCCACCACCGTAGCTTCTGTTCCCGTGGAGATCCCATCTTGGATCCTGTTCCGGAACTCCACCGGAGGGGGATCCATCACGGAGGTCTTCATCATCATCATCATCATCGCCCTCACCATGAGTTGTGAGTAGTTTACCACAGACCTTCGGGTCCATAGCTAGTATCTAGATGGCTTCTTCTCTCTCTTTGGATCGCAATACAAAGTTCTCCTCGGTCTTCGAGGAGATCTATTTGATGTAATCTCTTTTTGCGGTGTGTTTGTGGAGATCCGATGAATTGTGAGTTTATGATCAAGGTTATTTATGAAAGATATTTGGTTCTTCTCTGAACTTTTTATGTGTGCTCATAATATCCTTGCAAGTCTCTTCGAATTATAGGTTTGGTTTGGCCTACTAGATCTATAGTTCTTGCAATGGGAAAAGAGCTTGGCTTTGGGTTCAATCTTGCGGTGTCCTTTCCCAGTGACAGTAGGGGCAGCAAGGCACGTATTGTATTTTTGCCATCGAGGATAAAAAGATGGGGTTTATATCATATTGCTTGATTTTATGCCTCTACATCATGTCATCTTGCTTAAGGCGTTACTCTATTCTTATGAACTCAGTACACTAGATGCATGCTAGATAGCGGTCGATGTGTGGAGTAATAGTAGTAGATGCAGGCAGGAGTCGGTCTACTTGTCTTGGACGTGATGCCTATATACAATGATCATGCCTAGATAGTCTCATAATTATTCGCTTTTCTATCAATTGCTCGACAGTAATTTGTTTACCCGCCGTAGAATATCGCTATCATGAGAGAAGCCACTAGAGAAAACTATGGCCCCCGGGTCTATTCTCAACATATCAATCTACATCTACTTTACTTTTATCGCTTTTATTTTCTGTTCAAATAAACAAAAATACCAAAAATATAAACTATCATCTCTATCAGATCTCACTTTCGTAAGTGACCGTAAAGGGATTGACAACCCCTTATCGCGTTGGCTGTGAAGTTCTTATTTGTTTGTGCAGGTATGAGGGACTCGCGCGTGGTCTCCTACTGGATTGATACCTTGGTTCTCAAAAACTGAGGGAAATACTTACACTAATGTCCTACATCTCCCTTTCCTCTTCGAGGGAATACAACGCAAGCTCAAGAGGTAGCAAGAAGAATTTCTGGCGCCGTTGCCGGCGCAAAAGTCATATACCAAGTACCTATCACAAACCCTTATCCTTCGCATTACATTTATTTGCCTCTCATTTTCCTCTCCCCCACTTCACCCTTGCCGTTTTATTTGCCCTTCTTCTGCCATGTGTTTATCTTCGCTTGCTTCTTGTTTTCTTGTGTGCGTTGGATTGCTTGCTTGTCACTATGGCCGAGAACAATACCAAATTGTGTGACTTCTCCAATACCAGCAACAATGATTTTATTAGCACTCCGATTGCTCCTATTACCGATGCTGAATCTTGTGAGATCAATGCGGCTTTGTTGAATCTTGTCATGAAAGATCAATTCTCCGGACTTCCTAGTGAAGATGCCGCTATCCATCTAAACAACTTTGTTGATTTGTGTGATATGCAAAAGAAAAGGGATACAGACAACGATATTGTTAAATTGAAGTTATTTTCGTTTTCACTTAGAGATCATGCTAAAACTTGGTTTTCCTCTTTGCCTAGAAATAGTATTGATTTGTGGAATAAGTGCAAAGATGCTTTTATCTCTAAGTATTTCCCTCTAGCTAAGATCATCTCTCTTAGAAACGATATTATGAATTTTAAGCAACTAGATCATGAGCATGTTGCACAAGCTTGGGAGAGAATGAAATTGATGATACATAATTGCCCTACACATGGTTTGAATCTATGGATGATTATTCAGAACTTTTATGCTGGCTTGAATTTTGCTTCTAGAAATCCTTTAGATTCGGCCGCCCGAGGCGCTTTCATTGAAACCACCTTAGGAGAAGCTACCAAACTCCTAGATAAAATTATGGTTAATTATTCTTAATGGCACACCGAAAGATCTACTAGTAAAAAAAAGTGCATGCTATCGAAGAAATTAGTGTTTTGAGTGGAAAGATGGATGAACTTATGAAATTGTTTGCTACTAAGAGTGCTTCTTCTGGTCCTAATGATATGCCTTTGTCCACTTTGATTGAGAATAACAATGAATCTTTGGATGTGAATTTTGTTGGTAGGAATAATTTTGGTAACAATGCTTATAGAGGTAATTTTAATCCTAGGCCTTTCCCTAGTAATTCCTCTGATAATTATGGTAATTCCTACAACAACTCTTATGGAAAGATGCCTTCTGAATTTGAAACTAGTGTTAAGGAGTTTATGATCTCACATAAGAATTTCAATGCTATGCTTGAAGATAAATTGCTTAAGGTTGCTGAATTGGCTAGAAGTATGGATAGAATTACTCTTGATGTCGATTCTTTGAAACTTAGATCTATCCCACCTAAGCATGATATCAATGAGTCTCTCAAAGCCATGAGAATTTACATTGATGAATGCAAAGAAAGAACCGCTACAATGCGTGCTAAAAGAGAAGATTATATTAAATCGTGTTCTTCTAGTTATCATGAAAATAAAGATGAAGATCTGAATGTTATTGATGTGTCTCCTATTAGATCCTTATTTTCTAGGATTAATCTTGATGAGAATAGGATTGGAGACGATTCTGCTTTAAGGTGTCCCAATGATTTGGAGTTTTTAGATCTTGATGCTAAAATTACTAAAAGTGGGAGTGAAGAGATTAAAACTTTGCATAGTGATGAACCCACTACTTTGGATTTCAAGGGATTCAATTATGATAATTGTTCTTTGATTGATTGTATTTTTTTGTTGCAATCCGTGTTAAATTCTCCGCATGCTTATAGTCAAAATAAAGCTTACACCAAACACATAGTTGATGCTTTGATGCAATCTTATAAAGAAAAACTTGAGTTAGAAGTTTTTATCCCTAGAAAGCTTTATGATGAGTGGGAACCTACTATCAAAATAAAAATAAAATATCATGAATGCTGCTTTATGTGATTTGGGTGCAAGTGTCTCCACTATCCCAAAAACTTTGTGTGATTTGCTAGGTTTCCATGAGCTTGATGATTGTTCTTTAAATTTGCATCTTGCAGATTCCACTATTAAGAAACCTATGGGAAGAATTAATGATGTTCTTATTGTTGCCAATAGTAATTATTTGCTCGTAGATTTCATTGTTCTTGATATAGATTGCAATCCTTCATGTCCTAATATTCTTGGTAGACCTTTCCTTAGAACGATTGGTGCAATTATTGATATGAAGGAAGGAAATATTAAGGATTGCCTTCCAAGGATGGCAATACCTATCTATAATTTTTTATTGTTCCAAGCTATTATTTATGAAGTCTTGGATGTTTAATGGGCTTTATCATTCACTTTTATATCATTTTTGGGACTAACCTACTAACCCAAAGGCCCAGTCCAGATTGCTGTTTTTTTTTGCCTATTTCAGGGTTTTGCAGAAAAAGAATATCAAACGGAGTCCAAACGGAATGAAACCTTCGCGAGAGATATATTTGGAGAAAATCACGCACAGGAAGCTTGAGAACCACATCAGAGGATCGAGGAGCTGCCCTCTGTTGGAGAAAGTAGCAGAATTCAAAAAATTTCCTACGCTTCACCAAGATCAAACTAAGGAGTCATCTAGCAACGAGCATAAAGGAGTGCATCTACATACCCTTTGTAGATGGCGAGCAGAAGCGTTCAAGAGAACGTGGATGATGGAGTCGTACTGGTCGTGATCCCTATCACTGATGATCCCAGCGCCGAACGTACGGCACCTCCGTGTTCAACACACGTACGGTGCAGCGACGTGTCCTCCTTCTTGGTCCAGCAAAGGGGAAGGAGAGGTTGATGGAGATCCAGCAGCACGACGGCGTGGTGGTGGATGCAACGGAAAAACAGTAGGGGCTTCGCCAAGGACCTGCGGGAGGAGGGAGATGTGTAATGAGGGGGAGAGGCGCCAGGGGCAAGGGTGCGGCTGCCCTCTCTCCCCCACTATATATAGGGGCCAGGAGGCACCGGCCAAGGGGGTGGCTTGCCCCCCAAGCTAAGGGGGGCGCCCCCACCCTTAGGGTTCCCAACCGTAGGCGCAGGGGGGAGGCCCAAGGGGGGTGCGCCAGCCCACTATGGGCTGGTTCCCCTCCCCCACGGCCCATGGGGCCCTCCAGGATGGGTGGCCCCACCCGGTGGACCCCCGGGCCCCTTCCGGTGGTCCTGGTACACTACCGGTGACCCCCGGAACTCTCCCGATGGCCGAAACTGGACTTTCTATATATAATTCTTTACCTCCGGACCATTCCGGAACTCCTCGTGACGTCCGGGACTCTTAACAACATTCGGGTTACCGTGTGCATATATCTCTACAACCCTAGCATCATCGAACCTTAAGTGTGTAGACCCTAGGGGTTCGGGAAACACGTAGACATGACCGAGACGACTCTCCGGTCAATAACCAACAGCGGGATCTGGATACCCATGTTGGTTCCTATGTGTTCCTCGATGATCTCATCGGATGAACCACGATGTCAAGGATTCACTCAATCCCGTATGCTATTCCCTTTGTCTATCGGTATAGTACTTGCCCGAGATTCGATCGTCGGTATACCGATACCTTGTTCAATCTCGTCATGGCAAGTCTCTTTACTCGTTCCGTAATACATCATCCCGTGACTAACTCCTTAGCCACATTGAGCTCATTATGATGATGTCTTACCGAGTGGGCCCAGAGATACCTCTCCGTCATACGGAGTGACAAATCCCAGTCTAGGTTCGTGCCAACTCAACAGACACTTTCGGAGATACCCGTTGCGTACCTTTATAGCCACCCAGTTACGTTGTGACGTTTGGCACACCCAAACTATTCCTATGGTATCCGGGAGTTGCACAACTTCATGGTCTAAGGAAAAGATACTTGACATTGGAAAAGCTTTAGCATTACGAACTACACGATCTTGTGCTAGGCTTAGGATTGGGTCTTGTCCATCACATCATTCTCCTAATGATGTGATCCCGTTATCAATGACATCCAATGTCCATGGTCAGGAAACCGTGACCATCTGTTGATCAACGAGCTAGTAACTAGAGGCTTTACCAGGGACACGTTGTGGTATATGTATTCACACATGTATCACTGTTTCCGGATAATACAATTCAAGCATGAATAACATACAGTTATCATGAACAAGGAAATATAATAATAACCATTTTATTATTGCCTCTAGGGCATATTTCCAACAGTCTCCCACTTGCACTAGAGTCAATAATCTAGTTACATTGTGATGAATCGAACAACCATAGAGTTCTGGTGTTGATCATGTTTTGCCCGTGGAAGAGGTTTAGTCAATGGATCTGCGACATTCAGATCCGTATGCACTTTACAAATATCTATGTCTCCATCTTGAACATAATTCCGGATGGAGTTGAAACGGCGCTTGATGTGCTTGGTCTTCTTGTGAAACCTGGGCTCCTTGGCAATGGCAATAGCTCCTGTGTTGTCACAGAAGAGAGTCATCGGGCTTGACGCGCATGGGTTGACTCCTAGGTCGGTGATGAACTCCTTCATCCAGACTCCTTCCTGCGCTGCTTCGCAAGCAGCTATGTACTCCGCTTCACATGTAGAAGCAGCTATGTACTCCGCTTCAAAATATACACGTATCCGGTTTGTGACTTGGAGTCATCCAGATCTGTGTCGAAGGTAGCATCGACGTAACCCTTTACGACGAGCTCTTCGTCACCTCCATAAACGAGAAACATATCCTTAGTCCTTTTCAGGTACTTTAGGATGTTCTTGACCGCTGTCCAGTGTTCCATACCGGGATCACTTTGGTACCTCCCTACCAAACTTATGGCAAGGTTCACATCAGGTATGGTACACAACATGACATACATAATAGAACCTATGGCTGAGGCATAGGGGATGACACTCATCTTTTCTCTATCTTTTGCCATGGTTGGGGATTGAGCCGTGCTCAATCACATACCTTGCAACACAGGCAAGAACCCTTTCTTGGACTGATCCATATTGAACTTCTTCAATATCTTATCAAGGTATGTGCTTTGTGAAAGACCAATGAGGCGTCTTGATCTATCTCTATAGATCTTGATGCCTAGTATGTAAGCAGCTTCTCCAAGGTCCTTCATTGAAAAACTCTTATTCAAGTAGGCCTTTATGCTCTCCAAGAATTCTATATCATTTCCCATCAACAGTATGTCATCTACATATAATATGAGAAATGCTACAGAGCTCCCACTCACTTTCTTGTAAATACAGGCTTCTCCCCAAGTCTGTATAAAACCAAACGCTTTGATCACATCATTAAAGCGAATATTCCAACTCCGAGATGCTTGCACCAGCCCATAGATCGAGTGCTGGAGCTTGCATACCTTGTTAGCATTCTCAGGGTCGACAAAACCTTCCGGCTGCATCATATACAGCTCTTCCTTGAGGAAGCCATTAAGGAATGCCGTTTTGACGTCCATTTGCCATATCTCATAATCATAGAATGCGACAATTGCTAACATGATTCAGACGGACTTCAGCATCGCTACAGGAGAGAAAGTCTCGTCGTAGTCAATCCCTTGAACTTGTCGATAACCTTTAGCGACAAGCCGAGCCTTATAGATGTTCACATTACCATCCGCGTCTGTCTTCTTCTTAAATATACATTTATTTTCTATAGCGTGCCGATCATCGGGCAAGTCCACCAAAGTCCATACTTTGTTTTCATACATGGATCCTATCTCGGATTTCATGGCTTCAATCCATTTGTTGGAATCCGGGCCCGCCATCGCTTCTTCATAGTTCGAAGGTTCACCGTTGTCTAACAACATGATTTCCATGACAGGGTTGCCGTACCACTCTGGTGCGGAACATGTCCTTGTGGACCTTCGAAGTTCAGTAGTAACTTGATCTGAATCTTCATGATCATAATCATTAACTTCCTCCCCTGTCGGTGCAGGCACCTGAGGAACAATTTCCCGCGTTGCGCTACTTTCCGGTTCGGGAGGGGTGACAGTCACCTCATCAAGTTCTACTTTCCTCCCACTCACTTCTTTCGAGAGAAACTCTTTCTCCAGAAAGGATCTATTCTTGGCAACAAAGACCTTGCCTTCGGATATGAGGTAGAAGGTGTACCCAATCGTTTCCTTTGGGTATCATATGAAGACACATTTTTCCGATTTGGGTTCGAGCTTTTCAGGTTGAAGTTTCTTGACATAAGCATCGCAACCCCAAACTTTCAGAAACGGCAGCTTAGGTTTCTTGCCAAACCAAAGTTCATACGGTGTCGTCTCAACGGATTTTGACGGAGCCCTATTTAAAGTGAATGCGGCAGTCTCTAAAGCATAACCCCAAAAAGATAGCGGTAAGTCGGTGAGAGACATCATAGATCGCACCATGTCCAACAGAGTTCGATTTCGACGTTCGGACACACCATTACACTGAGGTGTTCCGGGCAGTGTCAATTGTGAAACAATTCCACAGTTTCTTCGGTGTGTGCCAAATTCGTGACTTAAATATTCACCCCCACGATCCGATCGTAAGAACTTTATTTTTCTGTCACGTTGATTCTCAACCTCATTCTGAAATTCCTTGAACTTTTCAAAGGTCTCAGACTTGTGTTTCATTAAGTAGACATACCCATATCTACTCAAGTCATCTGTGAGGGTGAGAACATAATGATAGCCTCCGTGAGCTTCAACACTCATTGGACCGCACACATCGGTATGTATGATTTCCAATAAGTTGCTTGCTCGCTCCATTGTTCTGGAGAACGGAGTCTTGGTCATCTTGCCCAAGAGGCATGGTGCGCACGTGTCAAATGATTCATAATCAAGATACTCCAGAAGTCCATCTGCCTGGAGCTTCTTCATACGTTTGACACCAATATGACCAAGGCGGCAATGCCACAAGTATGTGGGACTATCATTATCAACTTTACATTATTTGGCATTCACACTATGAATATGTGTAACATCACGTTCGAGATTCATCAAGAATAAACCATTGACCAGCGGGGCATGACCACAAAACATATCTCTCATATAAATAGAACAACCATTATTCTCGGATTTAAATGAGTAGCCATCTCGCATCAAACGAGATCCAGATACAATGTTCATGCTCAAAGCTGGTACTAAATAACAATTATTAAGGTTTAAAACTAATCCCGAGGGTAGATGTAGAGGTAGCATGCCGACGGCGATCACATCGACCTTGGAACCATTCCCGACGCGCATCGTCACCTCGTCCTTCGCCAGTCTCCGCTTATTCCGCAGCTCCTGCTTTGAGTTACAAATGTGAGCAACCGCACCGATACCAAATACCCAGGAGCTACTACGAGTGCTGGTAAGGTACACATCAATAACATGTATATCATATATACCTTTGACGTTGTCGGCCTTCTTATCTGCTAAGTATTTGGGGCAGTTCCGCTTACAGTGACCCGTTCCCTTGCAATAAAAGCACTCAGTCTCAGGCTTGGGTCCATTCTTTGGCTTCTTCCCGGCAACTGGCTTACCGGGCGCGGCAACTCCTTTGCCGTCCTTCTTGAAGTTCTTCTTACCCTTGCCCATCTTGAACTTAGTGGTTTTATTCACCATCAACACTTGATGCTCTTTCTTGATCTCCACCTCCGCTGATTTCAGCATTGAATACACTTAGGGAATGGACTTCTCCATCCCTTGCATATTGAAGTTCAACACGAAGCTCTTGTAGCTAGGTGGGAGCGACTGAAGAATTCTCTCAACGACCGCTTTGTCTGGGAGATTCATTCCCAATTGAGACAAGCGATTGTGCAACCCAGACAATTTGAGTATGTGCTCGCTGTTGGGGAACGTTGCATGGGAAACAAAAATTTTCCTACCGTTCACCAAGATCAATCTAGTAGATGCAACTACGAGGGGAGAGTGTGATCTACGTACCCTTGTAGATCGCTAAGCGGAAGCGTTATGAACGCGGATGATGGAGTCGTACTCGTCGCGATTCAGATCGCCGAAGACCTAGCACCGAAGCAACGGTGCCTCCGCGTTCTTCACACGTACGGCTCGGGGACGTCTCCTCCTTCTTGATCCAGCAAGGGGTGGAGGAGAGGTTGATGGAGAACCGGCAGCACGACGGCGTGGTGGTGATGGTGGAGAAGAACTCCAGCAGGGCTTCGCCTAAGCACCGCGGGAGAGGAAGATGTAACGGGAGAGGGAGGGCAGCACCGAGGAACAAACTGTGTTGGCTGCCCTCCCTTTGCCCCACTATATATAGGGGGGGTGGAGAGGTTAGGGCGCCCTAGGGTTTCCCCCTAGGGGCCGGCGGCCAGGGCAAGGGGAGGGGGCGGCGGCCAGGGCAAGGGGGGGCGGCCAGGCCCTAGGGTTTCCCCCCCTAGGTGCCTTGCCCCCCAAGGCCAAGGGGTGCGGCCAGCCCTAGGGGGTCCCACCCCCTTAGCCGCATGGGGAGAGGGCCCAGGGGGGCGCACAGCCCCTTGAGGGCTGTGGTGTTCCCCCTTGTGGCCCAATAGGCCCAGAACAACTTCCGGACCCCCCGAAATCCCTTCCGGTACTCCGCCGATTTCCCGATGCTCCCCGGAACACTTCCGGTACTCCGAAACCTTTCATCCTATATATCAATCTTCGTCTCCGGACCATTCCGGAGACCCTCGTCATGTCCGGGATCTCATCCGGGACTCCGAACAACCTTCGGTAACCATGCACTCTTCTCACTAACAACCCTAGCGTCACCGAACGTTAAGTGTGTAGACCCTGCGGGTTCGGAAACCATGTAGACATGACCGAGACACTCCCAGGTCAATAACCAATAGCGGGATCTGGATACCCATATTGGTTCCTACATGTTTCTCGATGATCTCATCGGATGAACCACGATGTCAAGGATTCAGGCAATCCCGTATACAGTTCCCTTTGTCTCGTCGGTATGTTACTTGCCCGAGATTCGATCGTCGGTATCTCTATACCTAGTTCAATCTCGTTACCGGCAAGTCTCTTTACTCGTTACCGTAATACATAATCCCGTGACCAACCACTTAGTCACTTTGAGCTCATTGAGATGACGTATCACCGAGTGGGCCCGGAGATACCTCTCCGTCATACGGAGTGACAAATCCCAGTCTCGATCCATGTCAACTCAACAGACACCCTCGGAGATACCTGTAGAGTACCTTTATAGTCACCCAGTTACGTTGTGACGTTTGGCACACACAAAGCACTCCTACGGTGTCAGTGAGTTACATGATCTCATGGTCATAGGAACTTATACTTGACATGCAGAAAACTATAGCGATAACTGACACGATCAAAAGCTATGTTAACGTTTGGGTCTCGTCCATCACATCATTCTCCTAATGATGTGATCCCGTTATCAAATGACAACTCATGTCTATGACCTGGAAACCGCAGTCATCTTTGATCAACGAGCTAGTCCTGTAGAGGCTCACTAGGGACACAAAGTCTGTCTATTCATCCACACGTGTATTTGAGTTTCCAATCAATACAGTTATAGCATGGATAATAAACGATTATCATGAACAAGGAAATATAATAATAACTCTTTTATTATTGCCTCTAGGGCATATTTCCAACAGTCTCCCACTTGCACTAGAGTCAATAATCTAGCATTACAAAGTAATGAATCTAACACCCATAGAGTCTTGGTGTTGATCGTGCTTAGCCCGTGGAAGAGGCTTAGTCAACGGATCTGCAACATTCAAATCCGTGTGTACTTTGCAAATGTTTATGTCCTCCTCCTTGACCGAATCGCGGATGGAATTGAAGCGTCGCTTTATGTGTCTGGTCCTCTTGTGAAACCTTGGTTCCTTGGCTAGAGCAATGGCACCAGTGTTGTCACAGAACAGAGTCATTGGGTTCAGTGCACTAGGCATAACTCCAAGATCTGTCATGAACTCCTTCATCCAGACACCTTCCTTTGCCGCCTCCGAGGCAGCTATATACTCCGCTTCACATGTAGAATCAGCTACCACGCTCTGCTTGGAACTGCACCAGCTTACCGCTCCCCCGTTGAGAATATATACGTATCCGGTTTGAGACTTAGAGTCATCCGGATCAGTGTCAAAGCTTGCATCGACGTAACCCTTTACGACGAGCTCTTGATCACCTCCATAAACGAGAAACATATCCTTAGTCCTTTTCAGGTACTTTAGGATATTCTTGACCGCTGTCCAGTGATCCATACCAGGATTACTTTGAAACCTTCCGGCCATACTTATGGCAAGGCTGACATCTGGTCTCGTGCACAGCATCGCATACATGATAGAGCCTATGGCTGAAGCATAGGGGACGACACTCATCTTTTCTCTATCTTCCGCAGTCACTGGGCATTGAGTCTTACTCAACTTCGTACCTTGCAATACCGGTAAGAACCCCTTCTTGGATTGATCCATTTTGAACTTCTTCAAAACTTTATCAAGGTACGTGCTTTGTGAAAGTCCTATCAAGCGTCTTGATCTATCTCTATAGATCTTGATGCCCAATATGAAAGCAGCTTCACCGAGATCTTTCATCGAAAAACTCTTGTTCAAATACCCCTTCACGCTATCCAAAAATTCTATATTGTTTCCAATCAGCAATATGTCATCCACATATAATATTAGAAACGCTATAGAGCTCCCACTCACTTTCTTGTAAATACAAGCTTCATTGTAAACTTGTATAAACCCAAACGCTTTGATCACCTCATCAAAGCGAAGATTCCAACTCCGAGATGCTTGCACCAGCCCATAAATGGAACGCTGGAGCTTGCATACTTTGTCAGCATTCTCTGGATCAATAAAACCTTCTGGTTGCATCATATACAACTCTTCCTTAAGAAAACCGTTAAGGAACGCTGTTTTGACATCCATCTGCCAAATTTCATAATCGAAAAATGCAGCTATTGCTAACATGATTCGGACGGATTTAAGCATCGCTACGGGTGAGAAAGTCTCATCGTAGTCAATCCCTTGAACTTGTGAAAAACCCTTTGCCACAAGTCGAGCTTTATACACGGTGACATTACCGTCAGCGTCCGTCTTCCTCTTAAAAATCCATTTATTCTGAATGGCCTTCCGCCCTTCAGGTAATACTTCCAAAGTCCATACTTTGTTTTCATACATGGATCCCATCTCAGATTTCATGGCCTCTAACCATTTGTCGGAATCTGGGCCCACCATCGCTTCTCCATAGCTCGTAGGTTCACCGTTGTCTAACAACATGACCTCCAAGACAGGGTTACCATACCACTCAGGTGCAGTGCGTACCCTTGTCGACCTACGAGGTTCGGTAGTAACTTGATCGGAAGCTTCTAGATCATCATCATTGGCTTTCTCTTCAACCTCTGTAGGCTCCACAAAAACATCTTTCTGTGCTGCGCTACTTTCTGGTTGAAGCAGAGGTTCAATAACCTCATCAAGTTCTACCTTCCTCCCACTCAATTCTTTCGAGAGAAACTCTTTCTCGAGGAAGGACCCGTTCTTAGCGACAAACACTTTGCCCTCGGATCTGAGATAGAAGGTGTACCCAACTGTTTCTTTTGGGTATCCTATGAAGACACATTTGTCCGCTTTGGGTTCGAGCTTTTCTGGCTGAAGCCTTTTGACATAAGCATCGCAACCCCAAACCTTGAGAAAAGACAACTTAGGTTTCTTACCAAACCACAGTTCATACGGTGTTGTCTCAACGGACTTAGATGGAGCCCTATTTAAAGTGAATGCAGCTGTCTCTAACGCATATCCCCAAAACGATAGTGGCAAGTCGGCAAGAGACATCATAGAACGTACCATATCTAATAGGGTTCGATTACGACGTTCGGACACACCATTACGCTGTGGTGTTCCAGGTGGTGTCAACTGTGAAACAATTCCACATTTTCTTAAGTGATCACCAAACTCATAACTCAGATATTCTCCCCCTCGATCAGATCGTAGGAACTTGATCTTCTTGTTACGATGATTTTCAACTTCACTCTGAAATTGTTTGAACTTTTCAAAAGTTTCAGACTTATATTAAGTAAATATACCCATATCTACTTAAGTCGTCAGTGAAGGTGAGAAAATAACGATATCCACCGCGCGCCGTTACACTCATCGGACCACACACATCAGTATGTATGATTTCCAATAAGTCACTTGCCCGTTCCATTGTCCCTGAAAACGGGGTCCTTGTCATCTTGCCCATGAGGCACGGCTCGCACGTGTCAAGTGATTCAAAATCAAGAGACTCCAAAAGTCCATCAGCATGGAGCTTCCTCATGCGTTTCACGCCGATATGACCGAGACGGCAGTGCCACAAGAAAGTGGTATTATCATTATCTACTCTACATCTTTTGGCATCAATGTTATGAACATGTGTATCATCACTATCGAGATTCAATAAGAATAAACCCCTAACTTCGGGTGCATGACCATAAAAGATATTACTCATATAAATAGAACAACCATTATTCTCTGACTTAAATGAGTAACCGTCTCGCAATGAACAAGATCCAGATATAATGTTCATGCTTAACGCAGGCACTAAATAACAATTATTCAGGTTCATAACTAATCCCGATGGTAATCGAAGAGCGAGCGTGCCGACGGCGATCACATCAACCTTGGAACCATTTCCCACGCGCATCGTCACTTCGTCCTTCGCCAGCCTCCGTTTATTCCGCAGTTCCTGTTTAGAGTTGCAAATGTGAGCAACCGAACCGGTATCAAATACCCAGGCACTACAACGAGAGTTGGTAAGGTACACATCAATAACATGTATATCATATATACCTTTGTTGTTGTTGGCCCCCTTCTTGTCCGCCAGATACTTGGGGCAGTTCCGCTTCCAGTGGCCATTCCCTTTGCAATAGAAACACTCAGTCTCTGGCTTGGGCCCAGCCTTGGGTTTCTTCACTGGATTAGCAACTGCTTTGCCACCCTTCTTAGAGTTACCCTTCTTGCCCTTGCCATTCTTCTTGAAACTGGTGGTCTTATTGACCATCAACACTTGATACTCCTTCTGGATGTCTGCCTCAGCGACTTTCAGCATCGAAAACAGCTCGGCGATGGTTTTATTCATCCCTTGCATGTTGTACTGCTGGACGAAGCTCTTGTAGCTTGGAGGGAGTGACTGGAGAATTCTGTCAATGATAGCCTCATCCGGGAACACAAGTCCCAGATCAGCTATGCGGGTATAGTACCCAGACATCTTCAGTAAGTGCTCACTGACAGACGAATTCTCCTCCATCTTGCAAGCGAAGAATTTATCGGTGGTCTCATACCTCTCGATCTTAGCATTCTTCTCAAAGATGAATTTCAACTCCGTGTACATCTCATATGCACCATGACGTTCAAAACACCTTTGGAGTCCTCCTTCCAAGCCGTACAACATGGCACATTGTACTATCGAATAGTCATCCGAACGCGTCTGCCAGACGTTCATATCGTCCGCAGAGGCTCCAGGAGCGGGGGGTTGACCTAGCGGTGCATTTAGGACATAAACCTTTTGGGCAGCTGTGAGGATGATCCTCAGATTGCGGAGCCAGTCCACAAAGTTGCTCCC
The DNA here is from genome assembly GCA_902687465.1 of Secale cereale. Classification (NCBI taxonomy): domain Eukaryota; kingdom Viridiplantae; phylum Streptophyta; class Magnoliopsida; order Poales; family Poaceae; genus Secale; species Secale cereale. The sequence continues at coordinate 214,374,342 of LR738710.1, read as the reverse complement.
GTCATCTTTCAGTTTAGCTTTCTCTAGGAACGCATTAAAATTCAGGGGAACTCCTGCGCGAGCCATCTACAACATAAGTTTGCAAAGACATTTTAGACTATTTTTCATGATAAGTGAGTTATTACCTAATCAAATTAATTATAACTCCCACTCAAATTGACATCCCTCCGGTCATTCGAGCGTGACATGATCCAAATTCACCAACCCAAGTCCGATCATCACGTGAGATGAGGTGGTGTCAATGGTGAACATCAACATGTTGATCATATCTACTATATGACTCATGCTCGACCTTTCGGTCCTCCGTGTTCCGAGGCCATGTCTGTACATGCTAGGCTCGTCAAGTCTAACCCGAGTGTTCTGCACGTGCAAAACTGGCTTGCACCCGTTGTATGCGAACGTAGAGTCTATCACACCCGATCATCACGTGGTGCTTCGAAACGACGAACCTTCGCAACGGCGCACACTCGGGGGGAACACAATTTTATCTTGAAATTTTAGTGAAGGATCACCTTATAATGCTACCGTCGTCCTTAGCAAAATAAGATGCATAAAAGGATTAACATCACATGCAAATCATAAGTGACATGATATGGCCCTCAACTCGTGCTTTTGATCTCCATCTCCAAAGCACCGGCATGATCTCCATCGTCACCGGCGCCACACCATGATCTCCATCATCATGATCTCCATCATCGTGTTGCCATCGGGGTTGTCGGCGCCCCACCATGCTCTTACTACTATTGCTACCGTTTAGCGATAAAGTAAAGCATTACAAAGCGCTTAATGATTGACACGCAGGTCATACAAAAAATAAAGACAACCCTATGGCTCCTGCCGGTTGCCGTATGCATCGACATGCAAGTCGATGTTAACTATTACAACATGATCATCTCATACATCAAAATATATTTCATCATGTCATTGGCCATATCATATCACATACATACCCTGCAAAAACAAGTTAGACGTCCTCTAATTTGTTGTTGCATGTTTTACGTGGCTGCTATGGGTATCTAGCAAGAACGCTTCTTACCTACGCAAAACCACAACGGTGATATTCAAGTTGCTATTTAACCTTCTACAAGGACCGCCTTGTTCTATTCCAATTCAACTAAGATAGGAGAGACAGACACCCGCCAGCCATCTTATGCAACAAAAGTCACATGTCTGTCGATGGAACCGGTCTCATGTACGTGGACATGTAAAGTTGGTCCGGGCCGCTTCATCCTATAATACCGTTGAATCAAGAAAGACTAAGGAGGGCAGCAATTTAAACATCAACGCCACAAACCCTTTTGTGTTCTACTCGAGAAAGCATCTACGCAAGATCCTAGCTCATGATGCCACTGTTGGGGAACGTTGCATGGGAAACAAAAATTTTCCTACCGTTCACCAAGATCAATCTAGTAGATGCAACTACGAGGGGAGAGTGTGATCTACGTACCCTTGTAGATCGCTAAGCGGAAGCGTTATGAACGCGGATGATGGAGTCGTACTCGTCGCGATTCAGATCGCCGAAGACCTAGCACCGAAGCAACGGTGCCTCCGCGTTCTTCACACGTACGGCTCGGGGACGTCTCCTCCTTCTTGATCCAGCAAGGGGTGGAGGAGAGGTTGATGGAGAACCGGCAGCACGACGGCGTGGTGGTGATGGTGGAGAAGAACTCCAGCAGGGCTTCGCCTAAGCACCGCGGGAGAGGAAGATGTAACGGGAGAGGGAGGGCAGCACCGAGGAACAAACTGTGTTGGTTGCCCTCCCTTTGCCCCACTATATATAGGGGGGGTGGAGAGGTTAGGGCGCCCTAGGGTTTCCCCCTAGGGGCCGGCGGCCAGGGCAAGGGGAGGGGGCGGCGGCCAGGGCAAGGGGGGGCGGCCAGGCCCTAGGGTTTCCCCCCCTAGGTGCCTTGCCCCCCAAGGCCAAGGGGTGCGGCCAGCCCTAGGGGGTCCCACCCCCTTAGCCGCATGGGGAGAGGGCCCAGGGGAGGGCGCACAGCCCCCTGAGGGCTGTGGTGTCCCCCCTTGTGGCCCAATAGGCCCAGAACAACTTCCGGACCCCCCGAAATCCCTTCCGGTACTCCGCCGATTTCCCGATGCTCCCCGGAACACTTCCGGTACTCCGAAACCTTTCATCCTATATATCAATCTTCGTCTCCGGACCATTCCGGAGACCCTCGTCATGTCCGGGATCTCATCCGGGACTCCGAACAACCTTCGGTAACCATGCACTCTTCTCACTAACAACCCTAGCGTCACCGAACGTTAAGTGTGTAGACCCTGCGGGTTCGGAAACCATGTAGACATGACCGAGACACTCCCAGGTCAATAACCAATAGCGGGATCTGGATACCCATATTGGTTCCCACATGTTTCTCGATGATCTCATCGGATGAACCACGATGTCAAGGATTCAGGCAATCCCGTATACAGTTCCCTTTGTCTCGTCTGTATGTTACTTGCCCGAGATTCGATCGTCGGTATCTCTATACCTAGTTCAATCTCGTTACCGGCAAGTCTCTTTACTCGTTACCGTAATACATAATCCCGTGACCAACTACTTAGTCACTTTGAGCTCATTGAGATGACGTATTACCGAGTGGGCCCGGAGATACCTCTCCGTCACACGGAGTGACAAATCCCAATCTTGATCCATGTCAACTCAACAGACACCCTCGGAGATACCTGTAGAGTACCTTTATAGTCACCCAGTTACGTTGTGACGTTTGGTACACACAAAGCACTCCTACGGTGTCAGTGAGTTACATGATCTCATGGTCATAGGAACTTATACTTGACATGCAGAAAACTATAGCGATAACTGACACGATCAAAAGCTATGTTAACGTTTGGGTCTCGTCCATCACATCATTCTCCTAATGATGTGATCCCGTTATCAAATGACAACTCATGTCTATGACCTGGAAACTGCGGTCATCTTTGATCAACGAGCTAGTCCTGTAGAGGCTCACTAGGGACACAAAGTCTGTCTATTCATCCACACGTGTATCTGAGTTTCCAATCAATACAATTATAGCATGGATAATAAACGATTATCATGAACAAGGAAATATAATAATAACTCTTTTATTATTGCCTCTAGGGCATATTTCCAACAATTACTTATAACTCCCACTCAAATTGACATCCCTCTGGTCATCTGAGCGTGACATGATCCAAATCCACCAACCCAAGTCCGATCATCACGTGAGATGAGGTGGTGTTAATGGTGAACATCTTCATGTTGATCATATCTACTATATGACTCATGCTCGACCTTTCGGTCTTCCGTGTTCCGAGGCCATGTCTGTACATGCTAGGCTCGTCAAGTCTAACCCGAGTGTTCTGCATGTGCAAAACTGGCTTGCACCCGTTGTATGCGAACGTAGAGTCTATCACACCCGATCATCACGTGGTGCTTCGAAACGACGAACCTTCGCAACGGCGCACACTCGGGGGGAACACAATTTTATCTTGAAATTTTAGTGAGGGATCATCTTATAATGCTACCGTCGTCCTAAGCAAAATAAGATGCATAAAAGGATTAACATCACATGCAAATCATAAGTGACATGATATGGCCATCAACTCGTGCTTTTGATCTCCATCTCCAAAGCACCGGCATGATCTCCATCGTCACCGGCGCCACGCCATGATCTCCATCATCATGATCTCCATCATCGTGTCGCCATCGGGGTTGTCGCGCGCCCACCATGCTCTTACTACTATTGCTACCGTTTAGCGATAAAGTAAAGCATTACAAAGCGCTTAATGATTGACACGCAGGTCATACAAAAAATAAAGACAACCCTATGGCTCCTGCCGGTTGCCGTATGCATCGACATGCAAGTCGATATTAACTATTACAACATGATCATCTCATACATCAAATATATCTCATCATGTCATTGGCCATATCATATCACATGCATACCCTGCAAAAACAAGTTAGACGTCCTCTAATTTGTTGTTGCATGTTTTACGTGGCTGCTATGGGTATCTAGCAAGAACGCTTCTTACCTACGCAAAACCACAACGGTGATATTCAAGTTGCTATTTAACCTTCTACAAGGACCGCCTTGTTCTATTCCGATTCAACTAAGATAGGAGAGACAGACACCCGCCAGCCATCTTATGCAACAAAAGTCACATGTCTGTCGATGGAACCGGTCTCATGTACGTGGACATGTAAAGTTGGTCCGGGCCGCTTCATCCTATAATACCGTTGAATCAAGAAAGACTAAGGAGGGCAGCAATTTAAACATCAACGCCACAAACTTCTTTGTGTTCTACTCGAGAAAGCATCTACGCAAGATCCTAGCTCATGATGCCACTGTTGGGGAACGTTGCATGGGAAACAAAAATTTTCCTACCGTTCACCAAGATCAATCTAGTAGAAGCAACTACGAGAGGGGAGTGTGATCTACGTACCCTTGTAGATCGCTAAGCGGAAGCGTTATGAACGCGGATGATGGAGTCGTACTCGTCGCGATTCAGATCGCCGAAGACCTAGCACCGAAGCAACGGTGCCTCCGCGTTCTTCACACGTACGGCTCGGGGACGTCTCCTCCTTCTTGATCCAGCAAGGGGTGGAGGAGAGGTTGATGGAGAACCGGCAGCACGACGGCGTGGTGGTGATGGTGGAGAAGAACTCCAGCAGGGCTTCGCCCAAGCACTGCGGGAGGAGAAGATATGACGGGAGAGGGAGGGCAGCACCGAGGCACGAACTGTGTTGGCTGCCCTCCCTTTGCCCCACTATATATAGGGGGGGTGGAGAGGTCAGGGCGCCCTAGGGTTTCCCCCTAGGGGCCGGCGGCCAGGGCAAGGGGAGGGGGCGGCGGCCAGGGCAGGGGGAGGCGCCCAGGCCCTAGGGTTTCCCCCCCTAGGTGCCTTGCCCCCCAAGCCCAAGGGGTGCGGCCAGCCCTAGGGGGTCCCACCCCCTTAGCCGCATGGGGAGAGGGCCCAGGGGGGGCGCACAGCCCCCTGAGGGCTGTGGTGTCCCCCCTTGTGGCCCAATAGGCCCAGAACACCTTCCGGACCCCCCGAAAACCTTCCCGGTACTCCGCCGATTTCCCGATGCTCCCCGGAACACTTCCGGTACTCCGAAACCTTTCATCCTATATATCAATCTCCGTCTCCGGACCATTCCGGAGACCCTCGTCATGTCCGGGATCTCATCCGGGACTCCGAACAACCTTCGGTAACCATGCACTCTTCTCACTAACAACCCTAGCGTCACCGAACGTTAAGTGTGTAGACCCTGCGGGTTCGGAAACCATGTAGACATGACCGAGACACTCCCAGGTCAATAACCAATAGCGGGATCTGGATACCCATATTGGCTCCTACATGTTTCTCGATGATCTCATCGGATGAACCACGATGTCAAGGATTCAGGCAATCCCGTATATAGTTCCCTTTGTCTCGTCGGTATGTTACTTGCCCGAGATTCGATCGTCGGTATCTCTATACCTAGTTCAATCTCGTTACCGGCAAGTCTCTTTACTCGTTACCGTAATACATAATCCCGTGACCAACTACTTAGTCACTTTGAGCTCATTGAGATGACGTATTACCGAGTGGGCCCGGAGATACCTCTCCGTCACACGGAGTAACAAATCCCAGTCTCGATCCATGTCAACTCAACAGACACCCTCGGAGATACCTGTAGAGTACCTTTATAGTCACCCAGTTACGTTGTGACGTTTGGCACACACAAAGCACTCCTACGGTGTCAGTGAGTTACATGATCTCATGGTCATAGGAACTTATACTTGACATGCAGAAAACTATAGCGATAACTGACACGATCAAAAGCTATGTTTACGTTTGGGTCTCGTCCATCACATCATTCTCCTAATGATGTGATCCCGTTATCAAATGACAACTCATGTCTATGACCTGGAAACCGCGGTCATCTTTGATCAACGAGCTAGTCCTGTAGAGGCTCACTAGGGACACAAAGTCTATCTATTCATCCACACGTGTATTTGAGTTTCCAATCAATACAGTTATAGCATGGATAATAAACGATTATCATGAACAAGGAAATATAATAATAACTCTTTTATTATTGCCTCTAGGGCATATTTCCAACACTCGCTGACAGAACTATTCTCCTCCATCTAACAACTGTAGAATACGTTGAAGACGTTATACTCTCAACTCGGGCATGAGCTTGGAAAACCATTTTCAGCTCTTGGAACATCTCATATGCTCCGTGGTGCTCAAAACTCTTTTGGAGCCCCGATTCTAAGCTGTAGAGCATGCCGCACTGAACCAGGGAGTAATCATCACAACGCGACTGCCAAGCGTTCATAATATCTTGGTTTGCCGGGGCGGGAGCGTCACCTAGCGGTGCTTCTAGGACATAAGTTTTCTTGGCAGCTATGAGGATGATCCTCAGGTTACTGACCCAATTCGTATAGTTGCTACCATCGTCTTTCAGCTTGGATTTCTCTAGGAACGCGTTGAAGTTGAGGGTGACATGAGCGTGGGCCATTTGATCTACAAGACATATTGTAAAGAATTTAGACTAAGTTCATGACAATTAAGTTCATCTAATCAAATGAACTCCCACTCAGATAGACATCTTGAAGGAAATATGCCCTAGAGGCAATAATAAAGATGTTATTTGTATTTCCTTATATCATGATAAATGTCTTTTATTCATGCTAGAATTGTATTAACTGGAAACTTAGTACATGTGTGGATACATAGACAAAACAGTATGTCCCTAGTATGCCTCTACTAGACTAGCTCATTGATCAAAGATGGTTATGTTTCCTAGCCATAGACATGAGTTGTCATTTGATCAACGGGATCACATCATTAGGAGAATGATGTGATGGACTAGACCCATCCGTTAGCATATCACTATGATCGTTTAGTTTTACTGCTATTGCTTTCTTCATGACTTATACATGTTCCTATGACTATGAGATTATGCAACTCCCGAATACCGTAGGAACACCTTGTGTGCTATCAAACGTCACAACGTAACTGGGTGATCATAAAGATGCTCTACAGGTGTCTCCGAAAGTATTCGTGGTGTTGGCATAGATCAAGATTAGGATTTGTCACTCCGAGTGTCGGAGAGGTATCTCTGGGCCCTCTCGGTAACACACATCATAATAAGCCTTGCAAGCAAAAGACTAATGAGTTAGTCACGAGATGATGTGTTACAGAACGAGTAAAGAGACTTGCCGGTAACGAGATTGAACTAGGTATAGTGATACCGACGATCGAATCTCGGGCAAGTAACATACCGATGACAAAAGGAACAACGTATGTTGTTATGCGGTTCGACCGATAAAGATCTTCGTAGAATATGTAGGAGCCAATATGGGCATCCAGGTTCCGCTATTGGTTATTGACCGGAGAGATGTCTCGGTCATGTCTACATAGTTCTCGAACCCGTAGGGTCCGCACGCTTAAACGTTCGTTGACGATATAGTATTTAATGAGTTAGGTATGTTGGTGACCGAATGTTATTCGGAGTCCAGGATGTGATCACGGACATGACGAGGAACTCCGGAATGGTCCGGAGATAAAGATTAATATATGAGATAATAGTGTTTGACCTCCGGAAGGGTTCCGGAATTCACCGGAAGAGGTTCCGGATGTTTCCCGAAGTGTTTGGGTACGAGAACACGTTATTTGGGCCAAAAGGGAAAGCACACAAGGTTTTTGGAAAGCGCAAAAGGAAGTTTTGCGGAGTCCAGGGGCCAGACGCCAGGGTCCCTGGCGTCTGGGTCCAGACGCCGGGAACCCTGGCGTCTGGCCCTGGAGTCCGAGAAGGACTCTTGCCTTTCGGGTGAAACCGACTTTGTGAAGGCTTTTACTCCAAGTTTCGACCCCAAGGCTCAACATATAAATAGAGGGGTAGGGCTAGCACCCAAGACACATCAAGATACACCAAGCCGTGTGCCGGCCACCCCGACCCTCTAGTTTATCCTCCTTCTAGTTTCTGTAGTGCTTGGCGAAGCCCTGCAGAGATTGTTCTTCATCAACAACCGTCACCACGCCGTCGTGCTGCCGGAACTCATCTACTACTTCGCCCGTCTTGCTGGATCAAGAAGGCGAGGACGTCATCGAGCTGAACGTGTGCTGAACGCGGAGGTGCCGTACGTTCGGTACTAGATCGGGACGGATCGTGAAGGTGCACGACTACATCAACCGCGTTGATAAACGCTTCCGCTTTCGGTCTACAAGGGTACGTAGACACACTCTCCTCTCTCGTTGCTATGCATCTAGTAGATAGATCTTGCGTGATCGTAGGAAAATTTTGAAAATACTACGTTCCCCAACAGTGGCATCATGAGCCAGGTCTATGCGTAGATGATATGCACGAGTAGAACACAATGAGATTGTGGACGATACTAGTCATACTGCTTACCAGCATGTCATACTTTGCTTCGGCGGTATTGTGAGATGAAGCGGCCCGGACCGACATTACGCGTACGCTTACGCGAGACTGGTTTCACCGTTACGAGCACTCGTTGCTTAAAGGTGACTGGCGGGTGTCTGTCTCTCTCACTTTAGCTGAATCAAGTGTGGCTACGCCCAGTCCTTGTGAAGGTTAAAACAGCACATACTTGACGAAACATCGTTGTGGTTTTGTATGCGTAGGTAAGAACGGTTCTTGCTAAGCCCGTAGCAGCCACGTAAAACTTGCAACAAACAAAGTAGAGGACGTCTAACTTGTTTTTGCAGGGCATGTTGTGATGTGATATGGTCAAGACATGATGAGTTATACGGTTTTGTATGAGATGATCATGTTTTGTAATGTTATCGGCAACTGGCAAAAGCCATATGGTTGTCGCTTTATTGTATGAAATGCAATCGCCATGTAATTGCTTTACTTTATCACTAAGCGGTAGCGATAGTCGTAGAAGCAATAGTTGGCGAGACGACAACGATGCTACGATGGATATCAAGGTGTCGCGCCGGTGACGAAGGTGATCATGACGGTGCTTTGGAGATGGAGATCAAAAGCACAAGATGATGATGGCCATATCATGTCACATATTTTGATTGCATGTGATGTTTATCTTATTATGCTTCTTATTTTGCTTAGAACAACGGTAGCATTATAAGATGATCCCTTACTAAATTTCAAGGTATAAGTGTTCTCCCTGAGTATGCACCGTTGCGAAAGTTCTTCGTGCCGAGACACCACGTGATGATCGGGTGTGATAAGCTCTATGTTCAAATACAACGGGTGTAAGACAGTTTTGCACACGCAGAATACTCGGGTTAAACTTGACGAGCCTAGCATATGCAGATATGGCCTCGGAACACTGGAGACCGAAAGGTCAAGCGTGAATCATATAGTAGATATGATCAACATAAGATGTTCACCATTGAAACTACTCCATCTCACGTGATGATCGGACATGGTTTAGTTGATTTGGATCACGTGATCGTTTAGATGACCGGAGGGATGTCTATCTAAGTGGGAGTTCTTAAGTAATATGATTAATTGACCTTTAATTTATCATGAACTTAGTCCTGGTAGTATTAGCATATCTATGTTGTAGATCAATAGCTCGCGATGTTGCTCCCCGTTTATTTTATATGTTCCTAGAGAAAACTAAGGTGAAAGATGTTAGTAGCAATGATGCGGAATTGTTCCGTGATCTGAGGATTATCCTCATTACTGCACAGAAGAATTATGTCCTTGATGCACCGCTAGGTGACAGACCTATTGCAGGAGCAGATGTAGACGTTATGAACGTTTTTGACAAAAGCTCGATATGATGACTACTTGATAGTTTAAGTGCACCATGCTTTACGGCTTAGAACCGTGACTTCAAAAACGTTTTGAACGCCATGGAGCATATAAGATGTTCCAAGAGTTGAAATTAGTATTTCATACTCATGCCCGTGTCGAGAGGTATAAGACCTCTGACAGTACTTTGCCTACAAGATGGAGGAGAATAGCTCAACCAGTGAGCATGTGCTCAGATTGTCTGGGTACTACAATTACTTTAATCAAGTGGGAGTTAATCTTCCAGATAAGATAGTAATTGACAAAGTTCTCTAGTCACTATCACCAAGTTAGTAGAACTTCGTGATGAACTATAATATGCAAGGGATGACGAAAGGAATTCCCAGCTCTTCGCGATACTGAAGTAGGCGAAGGTAGGAATCATGAAAAAGCATCAAATGTTGATGGTTAACAAGACCACTTGTTTCAAGTAAAGGGCAAAGGGATAGAAGGGGAACTTCAAGAAGAATGACAAGCAAGTTGTCACTCCCGTGAAGAAACCCAAAGCTAAACTCAAGCCTGAAACAAGTGCTTATACTGCAAAGGAAATGGTCACTAAAAGTGGAACTGCCCTAGATACTTGGCGGATAAGGAGGATGGCAAAGTGAACAAAGGTATATTTGATATACAGATTATTAATGTGTATTTTACTAGTGTTCATAGCAACCCCTCGGTATTTGATATTGGTTCAGTTGCTAAAGAGTAGTAACTCGAAGTGGGAGTTGCATAATGAACATAAACTAGTTAAAGGATGAAGTGACGATGTATATTGGAAGCAGTTCCAAGATTGATATGATCATCATCGCACACTCCCTATACTTTCGGGATTAGTGTTGAACCTAAATAACTGTTATTTGGTGTTTGTATTGAGCATGAATGTGATTTGATCATGTTTATTGCAATACGGTTATTCTTGTAAGTTAGAGAATAATTGTTGTTCTGTTTACATGAATAAAACCTTCTATGGTCATACACCCAATGAAAATAGTTTGTTGGATCTCGATCGTGTGATACACATATTCATAATATTGAAGCCAAAAGATGCAAGGTTAATAATGATAGTGCAACTTATTTGTGGCACTGCCGTTTAAGTCATATTGGTGTAAAACGCATGAAGAAACTCCATAATGATGGACTTTTGGAATCACTTGATTATGAATCACTTGGTGCTTGCGAACCATGCCTCATGGGCAAGATGACTAAAAACTCCGTTCTCCGGAACCATGGAGCGAGCAACATATTTGTTGAAAATCATACATACTGATGTATGCGGACCAATGATTGTTGAAGCTCGCGGCGGGTATCGTTATTTTCTGACCTTCACTGATGATTTGAGCAGATATAGGTATATCTACTTAATGAAGCAAAAGTCTGAAACATTTGAAAAGTTCAAAGAATTTCAGAGTGAAGTAGAGAATCATCGTAACAAGAAAATAAAGTTTCTACGATCTGATCGTGGAGGAGAATATTTGAGTTACGAGTTTGGTCTTCATTGAAACAATGTGGAATAGTTTCACAGCTCACGCCACCCGGAACACCACAGCATAATGGTGTGTCCGAACGTCGTAACCGTACTTTATTGGATATGGTGCGATCTATGATGTCTCTTACCGATTTACCACTATCGTTTTGGGTCATGCATTAGAGACAGCTGCATTCACGTTAAATAAGGGCCTCATCTGAATCCGTTGAGACAACGCCTTAAGAACTGTGGTTTGGCAAGAAACCAAAGTTGTTGTTTCTTAAAGTTTGGGACTGCGATGCTTATGTGAAAAAGTTTCAACATGATAAGCTCGAACCCAAACCGGAGAAGTAAATCTTCATAGGATACCCAAAAGAAACTGTTGGGTACACCTTCTATCACAGATCCGAAGGCAAGATATTCGTTGCTAAAAAATGGATCCTTTCTAGAGAAGGAGTTTCTCTCGAAAGAAGTGAGTGGGAGGAAAGTAGAACTTGATGAGGTAATTGTACCTTCTCCCGGATTGGAAAGTAGTACATCACAGGAAATTGTTCCAGTGATTCCTACACCAATTAGTTAGGAAGTTAATGATAATGATCATGAAACTTCGGATCAAGTTTCTGCTGAACGTCGTAGATCAACCAGAGTACGTTCTGCACCAGAGTGGTACGGCAACCCAGTTCTGGAAATCATGTTACTAGACCATGATGAACCTACGAACTATGAGGAAGCGATGATGAGCCCAGATTCCGAAAAATGGCTTGAAGCCATGAAATCTGAGATGGGATCCATGTATGAGAACAAAGTGTGGACTTTGGTTGACTTGCCCGATGATCGGCAAGCCATCGAAAATAAATGGATCTTCAAGAGGAAGACCGACGCAGACGGTAATATTACTGTTTACAAAGCTCGACTTGTTGCGAAAGGTTTTCAACAAGTTCAAGGAGTTGACTACGATGAGACTTTCTCACCCGTAGCGATGCTTAAGTCTGTCCGAATCATGTTAGAAATTGCTACATTTTATGAAATCTGGCAAATGGATAACAAAACTGCGTTCTTTAATGAATTTATTAAAGAAAAATTGTATATGATGCAACCCGAAGGTTTTGTCAATCCTAAAGGTGCTAACAAAATATGCAAGCTCCAGCGATCCATCTATGGACTGGTGCAAGCATCTCGGAGTTGGAATATACGCTTTGATAAGTTGATCAAAGCATATAGATTTATACAGACTTACGGTGAAGCCTGTATTTACAAGAAGTGAGTGGGAGCACTACAACCTTTCTGATAAGTATATGTGAATGACATATTGTCGATCGGAAATGATGTAGAATTTTCTGGAAAGCATAAAGGAGTGTTTGAAAGGTATTTTTCAAAGAAAGACCTTGGTGAAGCTTCTTACATATTGGGCATCAAGATCTATAAAGATAGATCAAGACGCTTGATAAGACTTTCGATGAGTACATACCTTGATAAGATTTTGAAATAGTTCAAAATGGATCAGTCAAAGAAAAAGTTCTTGCCTGACTTGTAGGGTATGAAGTTGAGTAAGACTCAAAGCCAGACCACGGCAGAAAAATATAGAGAGAATGAAAGTCATTCCCTATGCCTTAGCCATAGGTTCTATAAAGTATGCCATGCTGTGTACCAAACATGTTGTGTACCTTGCCAAGAGTTTGACAGGGAGGTACAATAGTGATCCAGGAGTAGATCACTGTACAGCGGTCAAAATTATCCTTAGTAATTGGATGACTAAGGAAATATTTCTCGATTATGGAGGTGATAAAGAGTTTGTCGTAAAGAGTTACGCCGATGCAAGCTTTGACACTAAATCCTGATAACTCTAAGTATCAATCTGGATGCGTATTGAAAGTGGGAGCAATTAGCTAGAGTAGCTCTATGCAGAGCATTGTAGACATAGAAATTTGCAAAATACATACGGATCTGAATGTGACAGAACCGTGGACTAAACTTCTCTCACAAGCAAAACATGATCACACCTTATTACTCTTGGGTATTAATCACATAGCGATGTGAACTAGATTATTGACTCTAGTAAACCTTTTGGGTGTTGGTCACATGGTGATGTGAACTATGGGTGGTATTCACATAACGATGTGAACTATCAGTGTTAAATCACATGGCGATGTGAGCTAGATTATTGACTCTAGTGCAAGTGGGAGACTGAAGGAAATATGCCCTAGAGGCAATAATAAAGATGTTATTTGTATTTCCTTATATCATGATAAATGTCTTTTATTCATGCTAGAATTGTATTAGCCGGAAACTTAGTACATGTGTGGATACATAGACAAAACAGTATGTCCCTAGTATGCCTCTACTAGACTAGCTCATTGATCAAAGATGGTTATGTTTCCTAGCCATAGACATGAGTTGTCATTTGATCAACGGGATCACATCATTAGGAGAATGATGTGATGGACCAGACCCATCCGTTAGCATAGCACTATGATCGTTTAGTTTTACTGCTATTGCTTTCTTCATGACTTATACATGTTCCTATGACTATGAGATTATGCAACTCCCGAATACCGTAGGAACACCTTGTGTGCTATCAAACGTCACAACGTAACTGGGTGATCATAAAGATGATCTACAGGTGTCTCCGAAAGTATTCGTGGTGTTGGCATAGATCAAGATTAGGATTTGTCACTCCGAGTGTCGGAGAGGTATCTCTGGGCCCTCTCGGTAACACACATCATAATAAGCCTTGCAAGCAAAAGACTAATGAGTTAGTCACGAGATGATGTGTTACGGAACGAGTAAAGAGACTTGCCGGTAACGAGATTGAACTAGGTATAGTGATACCGACGATCGAATCTCGGGCAAGTAACATACCGATGACAAAAGGAACAACGTATGTTGTTATGCGGTTCGACCGATAAAGATCTTCGTAGAATATGTAGGAGCCAATATGGGCATCCAGGTTCCGCTATTGGTTATTGACCGGAGAGATGTCTCGGTCATGTCTACATAGTTCTCGAACCCGTAGGGTCCGCACGCTTAAACGTTCGTTGACGATATAGTATTTAATGAGTTATGTATGTTGGTGACCGAATGTTATTCGGAGTCCAGGATGTGATCACGGACATGACGAGGAACTCCGGAATGGTCCGGAGATAAAGATTAATATATGAGATAATAGTGTTTGACCTCCGGAAGGGTTCCGGAATTCACCGGAAGAGGTTCCGGATGTTTCCCGAAGTGTTTGGGTACGAGAACACGTTATTTGGGCCAAAAGGGAAAGCACACAAGGTTTTTGGAAAGCGAAAAGGAAGTTTTGCGGAGTCCAGGGGCCAGACGCCAGGGTCCCTGGCGTCTGGGTCCAGACGCCGGGAACCCTGGCGTCTGGCCCTGGAGTCCGAGAAGGACTCTTGCCTTTCGGGTGAAACCGACTTTGTGAAGGCTTTTACTCCAAGTTTCGACCCCGAGGCTCAACATATAAATAGAGGGGTAGGGCTAGCACCCAAGACACATCAAGATACACCAAGCCGTGTGCCGGCTACCCCGACCCTCTAGTTTATCCTCCGTCTACTACTTCGCCCGTCTTGCTGGATCAAGAAGGCGAGGACGTCATCGAGCTGAATGTGTGCTGAACGCGGAGGTGCCGTACGTTCGGTACTAGATCGGGACGGATCGTGAAGGTGCACGACTACATCAACCGCGTTGATAAACGCTTCCGCTTTCGGTCTACAAGGGTACGTAGACACACTCTCCCCTCTCGTTGCTATGCATCTAGTAGATAGATCTTGCGTGATCGTAGGAAAATTTTGAAAATACTACGTTCCCCAACACATCTCTCTAGTCATCTAAGTGAAACATGATCTGAATCGACTAAGCTGTGTCCGATCATCACGTGAGACGGACTAGTCATCAACGGTGAACATCTTTATGTTGATCGTATCTTCTATACGACTCATGTTCGACCTTTTGGTCTTCCGTGTTCTGAGGCCATGTCTGTACATGCTAGGCTCGTCAAGTGAACCCAAAGAGTATTGCGTGTGTAAATCTGGCTTACACCCGTTGTATGCGAACGTTAGAGCCTATCACACCCGATCATCACATGGTGCTTCGGAACAACGATCCTTAGCAACGGTGCACAATTAGGGGAAACACAATTCTTGAAATTTTAGTGAGAGATCATCTTATTTACTACCGTCGTTCTAAGAAAATAAGATGCATAAACATGATAAACATCACAAGCAATCAAATAAAGTGACATGATATGGCCAATATCATTTTGCTCCTTTGATCTTCATCTTCGGGGCACCATGATTATCTTTGTCACCGGCATGACACCATGATCTCCATCATCGTGTCTTCATGAAGTCGTCTCGCCAAAAATTACTTCTACTACTATGGCTAACGTTTAGCAAAAAGTAAAGTAATTACATGGCGTTATTCAGTGGCACGCAGGTCATACAAAAAATTAGACAACTCCTATGGCTCCTGCCGGTTGTCATTCTCATCGACATGCAAGTTGTGATTCCTATTACAAGAACATGATCAATCTCATACATCACATATATCATTCATCACATCTTTTGGCCATATCACATCACATAGCACATGCTGCAAGAACAAGTTAGACGTCCTCTAATTGCTGTTGCAAGTTTTTACGTGGCTGCTATAGGTTTCTAGCAAGAACGTTTCTTACCTACGCCAAAACCACAACGTGATATGTCAATTTCTATTTACCCTTCATAAGGACCCTTTTCATCGAATCCGATCCGACTAAAGTGGGAGAGACAGACACCCGCCAGCCACCTTATGCAACTAGTGCATGTCAGTCGGTGGAACCAATCTCACGTAAGCGTACGTGTAAGGTCGGTCCGGGCCGCTTCATCCCACGATGCCGCCGAATCAAGATTGGACTAGTAGCGGCAAGAGAATTGAACAAATCTACGCCCACAACTGCTTTGTGTTCTACTCGTGCAAGATGTTACGCAAAGACCTAGCTCAGATGCCACTGTTGGGGAACGTGGCAGAATTCAAAAAAAATCCTACGCTTCACCAAGATCACTCTAAGGAGTCATCTAGCAATGAGCATAAAGGAGTGCATCTACATACCCTTTGTAGATGGCGATCGGAAGCGTTCAAGAGAACGTGGATGATGGAGTCATACTGGTCGTGATCGCTTTCACCAATGATCCCAGCGTCGAATGGACAGCACCTCCGCGTTCAACACACATACGGTGCAACAACGTCTCCTCCTTCTTGATCCATCAAGGGGGAAGGAGAGGTTGATGGAGATCCAGCAGCACGACGGCGTGGTGGTGGATGCAACGGAAAAACTGCAGGGGCTTCGCCAAGGACCTGCGGGAGGAGGGAGATGTGTAACGGGGGGAGAGGCGCCAGGGGCAAGGGTGCGGCTGCCCTCTCTCCCACCCCACTATATATAGGGGCCAGGGGGGCGCCGGCCCTAGGAGATGGGATCTCCTAGGGGGCGGCGGCCGGGGGGG
>LR738710.1:214327814-214357475 GCA_902687465.1 Secale cereale | reverse complement strand
GGGGGGGGGGGGGGCTTGCCCCCCAAGCCAAGGGGGGCGCCCCCACCCCTAGGGTTCCCAACCCTAGGCGCAGGGATGGGGCCCAAGGGGGTGCGCCAGCCCACTATAGGATGGTTCCCCTCCCCCCACGGCCCATGGGGCCCTCCGGGATGGGTGGCCCCACCCGATGGACTCCCGGGACCCTTCCGGTGGTCCCGGTACACTACCGGTGACCGCCAGAACTCTCCCGATGGCCGAAGCTGGACTTCCTATATATAATTCTTTACCTCCGGAACTCCTCGTGACGTCCGGGATCTCATCCGGGACTCCGAGCAACATTCGGGTCACCGTGTGCATATATCTCTACAACCCTAGCGTCACTGAACCTTAAGTGTGTAGACCCTACGGGTTCGGGAAACACGTAGACATGACCGAGACGACTCTCCGGTCAATAACCAACAGCGGGATCTGGATACCCATGTTGGTTCCTATGTGTTCCTCGATGATCTCATCGGATGAACCACGATGTCAAGAATTCACTCAGTCTCGTATGCTATTCCCTTTGTCTATCGGTATAGTACTTGCCCGAGATTCGATCGTCGGTATACCGATACCTTGTTCAATCTCGTCATGGCAAGTCTCTTTACTCGTTCCGTAATACATCATCCCGTGACTAACTCCTTAGCCACACTGAGCTCATTATGATGATGTCTTACCGAGTGGGCCCAGAGATACCTCTCCGTCATACGGAGTGACAAATCCCAGTCTCGGTTTGTGACAGCCCGAAACGCCAAGTTCAACTAACGTCACAAGAAACGAGTCCGGCAAGTCCGAAGACCCGTGTACGACTGCCATCGCCGAAGACCATCGACATGTACAACTATGGTCGACATGCAATTCGTCAAGTACTATGACGCCCAAAGGCATCGGATCAAGTTCATCTACGAAACGAGAACGTCTACCTCCACTACCGCCGTGAGAACGACTACTTCCCTCTTCGAAACAAAAACGTGTACGACTACTTCCACTACGTCCCTCGACGACTCGAACCCCTCCAAAAAGCATGCTCCGAAGGTATACCCCGAGTCGAATGCTGATGTGGTGAACGAATGCTTATTGTGTTGTATGAGATGTATCGGATGTTTGCATCGTGTCCGTTGTGGCCCTCGGTTGCCTTGTCGCCGACCCATGGGAACCGGGCAACCGGGATCACCCCACCTTTCATCTTGTTCGACTCGCTCACGCCACCTTTCTTTTGCACCGGTCTCTCGACGAGTTACCGGAACCGATATGTTGCTAAGCATCATTTTCGGATTCGCCGCCGTGGCCCCTTTCTTTCCACCACGGTGACAAATACTTCATATCTCTTCATGTTAACGTTTACTAAAAATTGCATAAAACTTGATCATGTCATCCGCATCATGTTAGCAACATTTAAATGCTTAAAATTGTTGTTTGCTTTAATAATTGCTAAACATGCATATGGGTATTTTCCGGAATTGTTGTTGTAGTTTCCGGACTCATTTAAACTTGTTAACTTGTGTTGTTTTTGAGTGCTTCCTACCTTGCCATGTATTGCATCCTATATAGACTTGTCTTGCATCCTACTTGGTTGAGCATATTGTCATGTTGCTTGTGTTGTTTTTCTATGCTTCCTACCTTGCCAGATATTGCTTCCTGTATAGACTTGTCATGCATCATACCTTGCCATGTATTGCATCATATATAGACTTGTGTTGTTTTCCTGTGCTTCCTACCTTGCCATGTATTGCTTCCTGTATAGACTTGTCATGCATCATACCTTGCCATGTATTGCATCATATATAGACTTGTGTTGTTTTTCTGTGCTTCCTACCTTGCCATGTTTTGCTTCCTGTACAGACTTGATGTGCATCATACGTAGACTTGTTTTGCATCATACTTGATTGAGCATATTGTCATGTCTCGTGTGGTGTGTTTACTGTGTTGCTTGTTTCTTTCCGGCTTGCTTCTCTCGTTAGCTCCGGGTTCGTTCCAGAGTTGTGAGGATTGTTTGACTATTGTATGGACTTGTTCTTCTCCCTCGCGGAATCCCAAGCAAGATGACCATACCCTTGGATACCTTTACTATCATTGCCATGCTTAGTGTCTCGATGCTATCGTTATATGTCACGCTACCCATCTTTATTGTCAGCCTCTCCTTGTTGCCATGAAACCTCTAACCTTTGAAACCTTCCTAGCAAAACCATTGTTTGGCTATGTTACCCGCTTGCTCAGCCTCTCTTATAGCGTTGTTAGTTGTAGGTGAAGATGAAGATCGTTCTAGGTGGGAACTTGTTGTTGGAATATCACAATATCTATTATTATTATTAACACACCTATATACTGGGCATGGGTGGAAGGCTTGGCCTTTTGCTCGGTGTTTTGTTCCACTCATGCCACCTTAGGTGCCGATAAACCGGCATTATGTTCCTTGATTTTGCGTTCCTTACACGGTTGGGTATATGGGGACCCCTTGACACTTCGTCTTTGAATAAAACTCCTCCAGCAAGGCCCAACAATGGTTTTAATTTGCCTCATAATAACAACTTAATTAATTAATTAAAATTGCATAGGGGGTCGCGTCCCCGGGGTTTATTTCTACATAGCAGGGGGGCCAGTGCTGATGGTGTTGGTCCCAAACGGGGGTTCTGCGGGGCCGCCACGGGGAAACTCAAGGTATCTGGTATAACCTGTAGAATCGCCCATCCGGTCGTGGCCTGAGACGAGATACACGCGGCTACTATCAGGGTGTCGGCACGCCGAGAGGTCTGGCTGGACTTGTTTTACCATTGTCGAAATGTCTTGTGCAACGGGATGCCGAGCCTGATCGGATTTCCCTAAGATAAGGGGTGATGATATTATATTTATCACTTCAGCTGATCGTGAGAGCTTGTGATGGGCTAAGTTGGGACACCCCTACAGGGTTATGATCTTTCGAAAGCCGTGCCCGCGGTTATGTGGCAGATTGGAATTTGTTAATGTCCGGTTGTAGAAAACTTGACAGAGGATCCGAAGTAAAACACACAACTGTGTGAGTAACCGTGACTGTCTCTTTTCACTTTGAGAAGAGAACACGGTGGGGTTATGTTTGACTCGTAGGTAGTTCAGGATCTTTAGCGATCATTACTAGTTTGCGACCGCTTGCGTAGATGCTCATCTTATTCTTGTACTCGTAAGTTAGCCACCATATTATGCTTAGCCGCTACTGCAACCTCGCCACTTTACCTCTTCCTACCCATAAAGCTTTGCTAGTCTTGATACCCATGGTTATGGGATTGCTGAGTCCTCGTGGCTCACAGATACTAGAACACCAGATGCAGGTTCAGCCGAGATTGACGCAAGAGATGGGTCAGAACTTCCGGGAGTTCCATGAAGAGCGTGGTCGTATGCTTGTGACGTTTTCGACGATCAGTAGTGGTTTCTACTAGGGGCGATTCGGACATGTGGCTTTATGTATTTGGTATCTTTCTTTTGGATCTTCGCCCGTAGTCGGGTTATGATGTTTTGAATGATGATTTGCTTATGTAATGTAGTGTGTGACGTGGCGAGTGTAAGCCGGCTATCCTTTTGAAATTTCATCCCTATTTTTACATGATTCGTGCAAAGATACCGAACTTGAGATCATTCCAGAATGGGCTTATACCTTTAAGTCGTGCCTCGACACGTAGGAGGTATAGTCCCATCCTGGGCATTACACGGTTCGTGCCAACTCAACAGACACTTTCGGAGATACCCGTTGCATACCTTTATAGCCACCCAGTTACGTTGTGACGTTTGGCACACCCAAAGTATTCCTACGGTATCCGGGAGTTGCACAACCTCATGGTCTAAGGAAAATATACTTGACATTGGAAAAGCTTTAGCATTACGAACTACACGATCTTGTGCTAGGCTTAGGATTGGGTCTTGTCCATCACATCATTCTCCTAATGATGTGATCCCGTTATCAATGACATCCAATGTCCATGGTCAGGAAACCGTGACCATCTATTGATCAACGAGCTAGTAACTAGAGGCTTTACCAGGGACACATTGTGGTCTATGTATTCACACATGTATCACTGTTTCCGGACAATACAATTCAAGCATGAATAACAGACAGTTATCATGAACAAAGAAATATAATAATAACCATTTTATTATTGCCTCTAGGGCATATTTCCAACACCCTCGAGGGTGGGGGGCACGCCCCCCTTCCCAGGGCGCGCCCCCTGCCTCGAGGCCTCCTCAAGTGGCTCCCGGTGCCCTCCTTCTTCCTATATAAGTCCACGTACCCCAGAAACTCCAAGAATAGAGAGAAAACCCTAATTCCACTGCCGTAGCTTCTGTTCCCGTGGAGATCCCATCTTAGAGCCTGTTCCGGAGCTCCGCCGGAGGGGGATCAATCACGGAGGCCTTCATCATCATCATCATCGCCCTCACCATGAGTTGTGAGTAGTTTACCACATACCTTCGGGTCCATAGCTAGTATCTACATGGCTTATTCTCTCTCTTTGGATCTCAATACAAAGTTCTCCTCGGTCTTCGAGGAGATCTATTTGATGTAATCTCTTTTTGCGATGTGTTTGTCGAGATCCGATGAATTATGAGTTTATGACCAAGGTTATCTATGAAAGATATTTGGTTCTTCTCTGAACTTTTTATGCGTGCTCATAATATCCTTGCAAGTCTCTTCGAATTATTGGTTTGGTTTGGTCTACTAGATCTATAGTTCTTGCAATGGGAGAAGTGCTTGGCTTTGGGTTCAATCTTGCGGTGTCCTTTCCCAGTGACAGTAGGAGCAGCAAGGCACGTATTGTATTGTTGCCATCGAGGATTAAAAGATGGGGTTTATATCATATTTCTTGAGTTTATCCCTCTACATCATGTCATCTTGCTTAAGGCGTTACTCTGTTCTTATGAACTCAATACACTAGATGCATGTTGGATAGCGGTCGATGTGTGGAGTAATAGTAGTAGATGGAGGCAGGAGTCGGTCTACTTGTCTCGGACGTGATGCCTATATACAATGATCATGCCTAGATAGTCTCATAATTATTCGCTTTTCTATCAATTTCTCGACAGTAATTTGTTTACCCGCCGTAGAATATCGCTATCATGAGAGAAGCCACTAGAGAAAACTATGGCCCCCGGATCTATTCTCAACATATCAATCTACATCTACTTTACTTTTATCACTTTTATTTTCTGTTCTTATAAAAAAAAATACCAAAAAATATAAACTATTATCTCTATTAGATCTCACTTTCGTAAGTGACCGTAAAGGGATTGACAACCCCTTATCGCGTTGGCTGCGAAGTTCTTATTTGTTTGTGCAGGTGCGAGGGACTCGCGCGTGGTCTCCTACTGGATTGATGCCTTGGTTCTCAAAAACTGAGGGAAATACTTACGCTACTGTGTTGCATCTCCCTTTCCTCTTTGAGGGAATACAATGCAAGCTCAAGAGGTAGCAACGCCCTCACACAATGCAAGGTGCCATGATTCTACTAGTGGTGCCCTTGAATGCGGCGACCGAACCTTTACAAACAAGGTTGGGGCAATCTCCACAACCGAATTGGAGACTCCCAACGACACCACGAAGCTTCACCACAATGGACTATGGCTTCACGGTTACCTCAACCGTCTGGTACTCAAACACCCAAGAGTAACAAGATCCGCAAGGGATTAGTGGGGGGAATCAAATTTCTCTTGGTGGAAGTGTAGATCGATGCCTTCTCAAGCAATCCCTAGGAAATCAACAAGTTTGATTGGCTAGGGAGAGAGATCGGGCGGAAATGGAGCTTTGAGCAACAATGGAGCTTGAGGAGGAAGAGGTGAGTCTTCTAGAGGTAGAAGACTCACCTTATATAGTGGAAGGACAAATCCAACCGTTATCCACCAACTCTGCCCGCAATACGCGGTACTACCGCACTTAACATGCGGTACTATCGCACCTGGTGCGGTACTAC
The DNA here is from genome assembly GCA_902687465.1 of Secale cereale. NCBI lineage: Eukaryota > Viridiplantae > Streptophyta > Magnoliopsida > Poales > Poaceae > Secale > Secale cereale. Next base: position 214,351,527 of record LR738710.1, on the reverse strand, counting down.
CGCTGGCGCGGCATGAGCCAGATCTAGCCCCTGTTGCGTTAAAACAACGGGCGGTAGTACTGCCGGAGCGGTACTACCGCACGTCCTTACGGTACTACCGTAAGACAGGGTGAGACTGGTCGGGGAAGAGTGCGTACTAAATAAATTACGTTCGCGGCTACTTCCGTAGAGTTACAGTCGATGCAAAAACCCGACACGGTACTACCGCTTGCTAGAAGCGGTACTACCGCATAGGACGCAGAAGTAAAAAATTACTTCTGCTCCTACTACCGTACTAGTTACAACACTGGGGCCAGTCACACGGTACTACCGTGTCCTTGGCACGGTACTACCACAACGTGCGGCACTACCGTAACCCTGGAGCGGTACTACCATGGGGTCGTGCGGTACTACCGCTTTATTTGAGCGGTACTGTTTTTGCAAAAGACAAGGAAAAATAGCTAGAGCTCCAGTGAAGCGAAAGAAAGGTGGTGTGAAGAATAGATGTGTACGTGTTGATTCCACCTAAACCTTTCCGAAGCGGACCCCCTCTTAATAGTACGGCTTTCCTATGACTCAATTCCACCGAAAAGAAACAAAAGGAAACACCGTCTTCAATAGGTTCCGAGGGGCACTTAATCGTCTTGTGCCTAGGTGTGAGATATCTGAAAAGCTCAGTGCACACGATTAGTCTGCAAAAGCATTGTCATCAATCACCAGAACTACTTAGGGAGAAATATGCCCTTACAGTAAGCAAGCACAAGATACTAACACACTAAAGCTTGGATAAGTAAAGGATAGAGATAACCAAAAGTGGAGCCAGTGAAGACGAGAATGTGTTACCGAAGTTCCTTCCCTTTGAGGGGAAGTACGTCTCCGTTGGAGCGGTGTGGAGGCACAATGCTCCGCAAGAAGCCACTAGGGCCACCGTATTCTTCTCACGCCCTCACACAATGCGAGATGCCATGATTCCACTATTGGTGCCCTTGAAGGCGGTGACCGAACCTTTACAAACAAGGTTGGGCTCTCTCCACAACTGAATTGGAGGCTCCCAACGAAACCAGAGAGCTTCACCACAATGGATATGGCTCCGAGGTGACCTCAACCCTCTAGGGTGCTCAAACAACCAAGAGTAACAAGATCCGCAAGGGATTAGTGGGGGAAATCAAATTTCTCTTGGTGGAAGTGTAGATCTGGGCCTTCTCAAGCAATCCCTAGAAAATCAACAAGTTTGATTGGCTAGGGAGAGAGATCGGGTGGAAATGAGGTTTTGGAGCAACAATGGAGCTTGGGGAAAAGGAGGTAGGTCTTCAAGAGGAAGAAGAACCCTTTATATAGTGGAGGAGAAGAGTGAACCGTTACACTCATATCTGCCCGCACAGAGCGGTACTACCGCTGGGCCGAGCGGTACTACCGCTGGTGCCAGCGGTACTACCGCGACCCCCAGCGGTACTACCGCCCTGTGTTAGGGGCGAGGCAGAGAGGGTAGGAGTGGTAGTAGCCGCGGTGGTGGCAGCGGTACTACCACTGCTACTACTGTTGCTACTACCGTAGAACCCGACACGAGAAATACTCGTCCCGAATCAACGCGGAGGTGGAGTGTAGCCGCAGCGGTACTGCCGCGTATATGCCCAAGAGGTACTACCGCGACTTCTCAGCGGTACTACCGCTTAGAGCGTATAGGCGATACTACCGCCATGGCTACGGTACTACCGCGCCCAACACATAGAAGTGGAGATCCCTAAGGGAAGGAGATATGAAGAGGGTGCGAAAATAGTGTACGTGATGATTCCACCCTGGTCTTTCCAATGCGGAGCCCTCCTTGATAGTACGGTGTCTCCTACGACTCAAGTCCACCAAAACATAAGCCTAGCAAGACAACACGTCTTGAGCTGATAACTCGGAGGGTAGAAGATCGTCTCGTGCCTCTGGATTCATATATGAAATACTTGGCACACACGATTAGTCCGCAAACACATTGTCATCAATCACCAAAACCACATAGGTACGGACATGCCCTATCAACAACAGAGATAGATATTCTCTACAGCCCTAAATGACCTAAAAATTACAGAGAACTATTTTATAATATATAAAAAAAATACCAGTTGAAGAAATATCAGGAGGGGGCCACCAGAAAGTCACGAGCTTAGGGGGCACGCCCATTGAGCTCGTGACCCCAGCAGCAGGCCTCCGGTGCCCATCTTGTGCTATATGAGGCCCTTTGCCCTAGAAAAAACGAAGACTTTCTGAACTAAGCACCGCCATCTCGAGGCGAAACCTAGGCAGGAGCACTTTTGCTCTTCGGTGGAGAGATTCCACCGGGGAAACTTCGAATTCGAAGTCATCGAGATCACCATCAGTCCCCTCATCGTGGGAGGACCAATCTTCATCAATGTCTTCACCAGCATCATCTCCTCTCAAACCCTAGTTCATCTCTTGTATTCAATCTTTGTCCCAAAATCTCAGATTGGCACCTGTGGATTGCTAGTACTGTTGTCTTGTAGTTGATGCTTGTTGGTTTATTTGGTGGAAGATTATATATTCAGATCCTCAAGCATATTCAATACACATCTGATCTTGAACAAGAATATGATTTGCGAGTAGTTACTTTTGCTGTTGAGGACATGGAAAAAGTCTTGTCATAAGTGTTGTAAATATGCCCAAGAGGCAATAATAAAATGATTATTGTCAAATTTCCCATTCATGATAAATGATTATTATTCATGCTAGAATTGTATAGATTGGAAACTTAAATACATGTGTGAATACATAAACCACACAGTGTCCTTAGTGAGCCTCTACTAGAATAGCTCATTGATCAAAGATGGTTATGGTTTCCTAACCATAGACATGAGTTGTCCTTTGATAACGGGATCACACCATTAGGAGAATGATGTGATGGACTAGACCCAACCGTAAGCTTAACATCAGATCGCTTAGTTATTTTCTACAACTTTCTTCATGACAAGTATATGTTCCTTCGACCATGAGATCATGCTGCTCTCGGATACCAGAGGAATGCCTTGTGTGCTATCAAATTTCACTTCGTAACTGGGTGATCATAAAGGTGCTCTACAGCTATCTCTGATGGTCTCTACTGGGTTGCATGGATCAAGACTGGGATTTGTCGCTCCGTGTGACGGAGAGATATCTCTGGGCCCTCTCGGTAATACAACATCACAAGAAGCTTGCAATCATATGACTAATGAGTTTAGTAACGGGATTTGTATTATGGAACGAGTAAATAGACTTGCCGGTAATGAGGTTGAACTTGGTATGGAGATACCGACGATCAAATCTTGGGCAAGTAAAATATCGCCAGACAAAGGGAATTGCATGCGAGATTAACTGAATCCTTGACATCGTGGTTCAACTGATAAAGATCGTCATGGAATATATAGGAACTAATATGGGCATCTGATACGTCTACAATGTATCTATAATTTTTTATTGTTCCATGCTATTATATTATTTGTTTTGGATGGTTAATGGGCTTTATTATACACTTTTATATTATTTCTGGGACTAACCTATTAACCCAAGGCCCAGTGCAAATTGCTGTTGTTTTTCCTATTTCAGTGTTTCGCGGAAAAGGAATATCAAACGGAATCCAAACGGAATGAAACCTTCGGGAGAGTTATTTTTGGAACAATTGCAACACAGAAGACTTGGAGTACACGCCAGGAAGCGAACGAGGCGACCACAAGGGCAGGGGCGCCCAGGGAGGTAGGCGCGCCCCCACCCTCGTGGGCCCCTCGTGGCTCCCCTGACATGCCTCTTCCTCCTATATATACCTACGTACCCCGAAAACATCCGAGAGCATCACGAAACCCTAATTCCACCGCCGCAACCTTCTGTACCTGTGAGATCCCATCTTGGGGCCTGTTTCGGAGCTCCACCGGAGGGGGAATCGATCACGGAGGGCTTCTACATCAACACCATAGCCTCTCCGATGAGTTGTGAGTAGTTTACCGCAGACCTTTGGGTCCATAGTTATTAGCTAGATGGCTTCTTCTCTCTCTTTGTATCTCAATACAAAGTTCTCCTCGATCTTCTTGGAGATCTATTCGATGTAATTCTTTTTGCTGTGTGTTTGTCGAGATCCCATGAATTTTGGGTTTATGTATGCATGATTTAAATATCTTTGCATGTCTCTTCGAATTATCAGTTTGGTTTGGCCTACTAGATTGGTAGTTCTTGCAATGGGAGAAATGCTTGGCTTTGGGTTCAATCTTGCGGTGTCCTTTCCCAGTGATAGTAGGGCAGCAAGGCACGTATTGTATTGTTGCCATCGAGGATAAAAAGATGGGGTTTATATCATATTGCATGAGTTTATCCCTCTACATCATGTCATCTTGCTTAAGGTGTTACTCTCTTCTTAGGAACTTAATACTCTAGATGCATGCTGGATAGCGGTCGATGTGTGGAGTAATAGTAGTAGATGCAGAACCGTTTCGGTCTACTTGTCACGGACGTGATGCCTATATACAGTGATCATGCCTAGATATTCTCATAACTATGCGGTTTTCTATCAATTGCTCGACAGTACTTTGTTCATCCACCGTAGAAATCTGCTATCATGAGAGAGGCCACTAGTGAAACCTATGCCCCCCCGGGGTCTATCTTTATCATATTAATCTTCCATCTACTATTTATCTTTACTCTACTTTTGTTTTGCAATCTTTTACTTTCCATATACATATCAAAAATACCTTATCTTATCATCTCTATCAGATCTCACTTTTGTAAGTGGTCGTGAAGGGATTGACAACCCCTTACCGCGTTGGTTGCAAGGTTCTTATTTGTTTGTGTAGGTACGAGGGACTCGCGCGTGGTCTCCTACTGGATTGATACCTTGGTTCTAAAAAACTGAGGGAAATACTTACGCTACCATGCTGCATCATCCTTTCCTCTTCGAGGGAAGACAACACAAGCTCAAGAAGTAGCAGCATCCAGGTTGCGCTATTGGTTATTGATCGGAGAGGAGTTTCAGTCATGTCTACATGATTCTGGAACCCGTATGGTCGCACGCTTAACTCTCGGTAGCGCTAGGGTAGTATTGAGATATTAATAGTGGAAACTCCGAATGTTGTTCGGAGTCCCGGATGGGATCTGGGACATCACGAGGAGCTCCAGAACGGTCCGGAGGTAAAGATGTATATATGGAAAGTTGTTGTCGGGGTTTCGGAAAAAGTTCGGGTTTTTTCGGTATTGTACCGGGAAGGTTCTAGAAGATTCCAGAGTGGGGCCCACCTGCATGGGGAGACCCACATGAACGTGGGTAGTGGGAAAGCCTTCACTCCCCTGATCTAGGCGTACCAAGATCCTCCCTTAAAAGGAATAGTATCATATCCCTAAGGGATAAGATCAGGATCCCTAAAAAGGGGGATAGTGATCGATGGGGAAGGAAAGGAGGGATTTCCTTCCTCCACTTTGGCCAACGACCCTCGGGCCTTGGAGGGGAAGCCACCAGCCCCCTCCACACATATTTAAAGGTGGGGAGGTGTTGGGGGCATCAATCCTTCCACTCTTGCCCGTCTCCCTCCCGTTACACCCCTCCACCTCGCGCAGACGCTTGGCGACCCCCTCTACCTCGCGCATACGCTTGGTGAAGTCCTGCTGCAGTTCCGCTGCCACCACTACCACCATGCCGCCATGTTGGTTCAGATCTCAGCTACCTCATCTCCTCGCTTGCTGGATCAAGAAAGAGAGGACGCCGTCGAGCCGTACGTGTGCTAAACTCAGAGGTGCCGCACGTGCGGTACTAGATCGGATTAGATCGTGAGTATGACTACATCAACCGCGTTACGACACTAATACTTTCGGTCTACAAGGGTGTGTAGACACACTCCCCTCTCGTTGCTATGCATCTCCTAGATTAGATCTTGGGTGTTTCGTAGTTTTTTTTATTTTCATGCAACGTTCCCCAACAATAAGTAATCATGTGGAGTTAGTATTCGTTCAATATTTTGATGATATGTATGTTGTCTTTCCTCTAGTAGTGTCGTATGAACGTCGACTACTTGACACTTCACCATATTTGGCCCTAGGGGAAGACATTGGGAAGTAATAAGTAGATGATGGGTTGCGAGAGCGATAGAAGATTAAACCCTAGTTTATGTGTTATTTTGAAAGGGGCTGATTTGGATCCATATGTTTTATGCTATGTTTAGATTTATCTTATATCTTCTTTCGTAGTTGCGGATGCTTGCGAGAGGGGGTAAACATAAGAGGGTTGTCTGTTCAAGTAAGAACAACACCCTAGCACCGGTCCACCCACATATAAAATTATCAAAGTAGTGAACGCGAATAAACTAAACATGATGAACGTAACTTGACGAGAATCCTGATGTGTCCTCGAGAGCACTTTGCCTTATATAAGAGAACTTTCCAGCTTGTCCTTTGCTATAAAAAGGATTGGTCCACCTTGATGTGCCTTTGTTACAATTGCTACCTTTTACTTGTTAAGAATTACCTTACTATGTAATTATCTGCTACCACTACTTTCAGTACTTGCAAAAAATACCTTGATGAAAACCACTTGTCATTTTCTTCCGCTACTCGTTGGGTCTGACACTCTTATTTATCGAAACGACTACGATTGATCCGCTATACTTGTGGGTCATCAATGATCTTCTCAATGTTGGGTGAAGTAGATCATGCAACACATGCCTCCTTTGGTCGAAAGGTCATTACTATTAGTGTGATGGTAGGATGCGAAGGTCGATAGTGATAGTGCTTATCTCCTTCCTTCCCAGATCATTGTGCTAGGGAATAAACGAAGATCACCTCAATTGCGTCTATGCGATAACCCTTAATACCGTTTGGTAACTGAAGTGGGGATGAACGGTAGTGGCATATGTGATTAGGGGCTCACGTATCTATACTTGTATATGTCCACTTGTAGAAATATATAAAGTTACTTAGGAATCCGAACTTTGAATTATGCTTAGGCATAGGTCACGTTAGACAAATGCTAGTGGGGAATCCAAATTCTCGAAGAATGCTTTAACCCTCTTGATTCCAACAACCATTACTTTACAACGCATTCTCTTTTTTATTTTACCCATGCATTTTATTACCATGTTAACTTATTTTTTCCGCTTTGCTTTAGATCGCAACTAACTTGCACACACACTATAATAAATCATTACAAGAGATAAAGTACATGTCGTGTGCTCTTTGCGGATCGATACTCCTACTACGAAAAAGCTACAACTAAACCATGTGCACTTGTGGGCCATCACCCCCTCAGGCGGTGTGTGTTGGCAGGTGGCCGACGACGCATGCTTAGTTGCCAGTACAGGGGCGGGGCTTTGCCCCCTTGTCCGGGTCTAGGTCTCCTTGTGAGCGGCCCTATGTGTCTGTTGGGCAGCCGCTGTGACGATTTTGATTTCCTTCCGTTCATCTACCATGTCAGAGTCTCGTGGGTCGGGGTTGGAGCTATGTGCTTCCCTTCCCGGTGTGTGGCGTCAGTGAGATGTTCGACACTAGCTGTCGTGCCCGACCCGAGATGGTTGGCTGTCTGCTCGGCTCTCCGACGGGCTTGTGGCGGCAGTGTTGGCTTCGCCTCTTTCCAATGGGTGACATGGGGTTAGCGGTGGGTGGCCCTGGCTCGTTCTCTTTCGTTGGTAGTACGGGTGCCTAGATCGGGCGGAATCTCGTGGTGGTGCAAGTGAGGTTTCGAGGGATTTTCTTGTGAGGCCTTGCGATAACCACGTCGGTGGGTCATTTTCCTCTTGGGGACTTTGTTGCAGGACTCTTCCCAAGGCCAGTGTTGTGGGTGAAAACCTAGGTCTATTCTGACTCGACAGAAGTGACGCGTTGCGTGGTTTCCCTCCTTGGGGAGGTGCTGATTGGGCTGTGGCGATGTGTTCTTACCGCTTTGCGCTTATGCTTGACAACATTTTGGTGCCGTTTTCTCGCCTTTGTGCACCATTTTTTGTTCGATTTCTGCTGTTCGGTTACATTTTTATCTGCTTTGTAAGATGACCTTGTCATTATCTTGAAACTTTCCTTGTGTATTTTTTCTGCACAAACACTGTAAGAATGCAAGTACTCACACACGTGCACACACACAGTCAGACATGTGAGTGGGCAGACACATTCTACTTTATGAGCGCCTCCAAAAGACCAAAGCAATTTTGATTGTTAGTACTTCATAGATTATAGCCAGGCGAAAACATAACTCGAAAGGTAATAAATACTTGGACCGGTCCGTATATTTTACTCAAACAAATACTCCCTCCGTTCCTAAATATTTGTCTTTCTAAAGATTTTAACAAGTGACTACATACAAAGCAAAATGAATGAATGTACACTTTAAAATATGTCTACATACATCTATATGTTGATTCTGTTTGACATGTCTAGAAAGACAAATATTTAAGAACGGAGGGAGTAGATAGAACGTGCACGCCGCAAAAGCCATTTGATAAGGCGTACACTACCGAAGTCCTCGCCTCTGGGCTCCCCGTGTTTATAACTGGTACCCTTCATGTAACTGGCACGTTAATACTAAGTTTTATGACGAAATGCAAATGTGAAGCGCGTGTTCGTTGGTGCTCCAAGTCGCAGATGTTATTGGAAAATAGACGTGCTAACCATACTTATCATGGAGTAAGTAGAATTTTCCAGCTCAAGTCATCCAAGAACAACACGCATCCCATTCAAGGGAAGAAACCCGGAAGCGCGGCGCGCACGTTGATGAATGCCTAGCCACCACCACACACAGAGATCCGAAGACGCGCTCCAACGGGCGTGGTCAGAGAGGATCCCCGGCCGCAACGGTAACGCCAGCCCAACCGGCCACCAAACGCGCCACGCCCGGAACCCAAGCCAACAGACGGCCAGCCGTACCCCTCTCCCTTCCTCCGCAACCCTACGCGACCTCCACGCCGCTATATAAGCCTCCCCCTGCCCTCCCCTCCCTCTCACCTCCCAAGCCGCCACTCTCAAGCCTCTCGCCCATCCGCGTGCAGCATCTCTCTAGCTCCCCCCTAGAGAGATCTCACAGCCGAGTAAGCCGCAGCGAATTCCCCTCCGGCCTCCTCCTCCCAGCAGCACCAGGAACCAACCCAACTCGCCAATGGCCGGTCTCAGGATGAAGTTCGTCGCCGTCGCCGCCATGGCCGCCGCGCTCGTCGCCTCCGCGGCCGCCGCCGAGGCCCCGGCCCCGGCGCCCGCCTCCGACGCCGCCGCCGCCGTGCCCCTCGCCGCGGCCTCCTTCGCCGCCGCTGCCTTCGGCTACCTCTTCTGCTAGATCCGTCGCGGTGGCGCGTGATGGGATGACCCTTCTTCGTCTGTCCGGCTTGGTTTACTCGTCGTCTTGGTGTGTGCGTGCGTGTGTTGGTGTTGGGGTGTGAGGTGTGGGCGCGTGCGTGCGTGTATGTATGGGTCGCGGTGGTGTGGGAGGTGTCCAGTACGTGCGTGCGCCGGCGTGCCATTCTTTGTGTTGGTGATCATGTACTTACCCTCTTGTTCTTGCTATGAATGAGACCATTTATTTGATTCTTTCTTTCCAGCTTAAACATCAATTCTTAAACTGTTCTGATTCTGATGCATGCCATTGAGAATTTGAGATGATGAATCTTTGCATTTCGCATCACCAGGTCTTTCGTCAGGAAATTCCGTGCTAATAATAAAACCACAGTGCACAAAAGAACCATACCAAATTAACGCTGTTCAACGTCCAATTTGTCATACGAAGAACGATTTGATGCACGCCCCGCATCTGTTACCGGCAAAACCTCCAGCTATCCAAGCTCGGAGTTGCTGGTTTCTGTGTCGTAAGAGGTGGAAAAATGAATTAAGGTCTTCGAGCAATGCAATCTGGAAACCAAATAGGCCTTGTGTTTTCTGAAGAACAGTCTTGGGGATTTTCCTCATTTTTTGTGTGGGGGTACATGTAGTACTTGCATGGTTTGTTTGGAAACGCCAGGTTGTTAATTGGGTGAGCGATCCAAAGGCTGGAATGATTGGGCCATGTGGCCGCCATGTGCAGCCGCTCAGCATCGGTCCACAGGTGAGTTGTCGAGGTAGGGCAACCGTACCAACTGTTATCATTTTCTGCCACGACGCACCAACGGTATCATGGAAATCCATGGTAAGGTGATTTTTTCTCGAATACGTATACAATGGTAAGGTGAATTGAAGTCCGAACAGTGCGTTTCGCTGGCACAGTTGAACAGTTCGTCTAATGTTTTTTGTCGACACATTTGCGTTTAGTGTTTGCCCAGTAAGAAGAATGGCCTGAGCGTATAAGCTCATATTTGGGAGGAAAAGGGGAGGGCGACAGGAGGCTGGAAAACTGTACTGTAATAAGGCCGGCCCAATTGTAAATATGAAACTGGACGACGCCCATATAATAATGCTGGGGGTTGCCCCTTCCGGCCCATCTAGATCTGCGAGAACTATATCTTGCTTACAGCGAGAGTGTCTACCATCTCGTCACGTTGTGTTCGCTTTGTCTTTTTCTTTTTCTTTCGTTTTCATGTTTTCTTTCTTTTCATTCGGTTTTCTCTATTTCTCCAATGGGTTTCTTCACTTTTTTGTTTTTACTCGGTTTCTTCAAAGATTTTATTGTTTTTCACTACTTTTCACTCTCTTTCGTTTTCTTTGTTTCTTTCTTGTTTTTTTAATCTTCCCTTTCAAATTTTTTCGTTTATTTCCTCGGGATTATTCCATTTTTTATTTCCTTATCTTTTTACACAGTTTTTTCTTCGGTTTCTTGTCTTTTCTTTATTTTATTTTGTTTCTTTCTTGCCTTTTCCTTTTTTGTTTGTTATATTTCAATTTTCTCTTGTTTCCTCTTACTCCATCCATTTTTATATACAAGGCCACAAACTCAAATTACAGGTACCAATTTAAAATTTAATGTCTGCTTTGCAAGTCAGCTTTTCTTTTCGTTTACTGGGATCATTAATACCACACATGCATGCAAGAACTCTGAGTGGAGGAAGTAGCTTATTGTCATTATGACTACATGCATGCAACTATTAAAGAGGTTGCTAGTACGAGAAAATATCATTAATTTTGCCTCGATTACTGTTGGTGGCCTCGATTACTGCTAGTACGAGAAAATATCATTAATATCACAATTTTTTATGTTTGTTTGTAACTTTTCACCATTTTTCTGATTTCTTCAACACATATTTCTCCGATTGTGTCAAAATAGAGTTCAAGTTATAAATGTGTCTCTTTAATATTGATAGTCAAAATGTAGGATCAATGTTCTTGTTCTCTGTGCACCTACCCAGCTACTCCCTCCGTTCGGAATTACTTGTCGCAGAAATGGATGTATCAAGACATGTTTTAGTTCTAGATACATCCATTCCCGAGATAAGTAATTCCGAACGGAGGGAGTACATCACAGTGAAGCTGCAATCATTGGATAATTAATTAATTCTATTAAGAAATACCAAGATAATTAGGTTACTGTTATGCATATGATGTTGCGTTATAGTCATTATTGATTTGTAGTACTTTCCAATGCTATCAAAATATCATTAGTGCATACATATTCTCACATTTATTTGTGATATTAGTCGAGACGTGTATTGCATGTGCACGCTTGCTAGTTATGAAACAAAGTACAAATGTACGAGCAACATATTGAGAACAAGTACCAAATTGTACATTTATTATTGAAAAAACAGTCAAAGAATTATCTTATCACACTATTACATTCAGATAATCAACTATGCATCAATAATGCTCTAATATGATTGCTAACTGCACAACTTAAACTATACACCTATGAAAATGCATTAAACTCTTGCACTTGTTGCAATCTCAGGTTTAGGGACCCACATGGCCCTTGATACAAAATGAGTTAGAAACAAGTGCAACTCCGTGTAGTTCATGCTCCTAGTAGTCGAGCAATTGATCTGAATATGGCAACTTACTATAGAGTAGGCGTACAACCATAGTCTTCATTGGCAACAAAACAATGTTTTTCATATAGACAAAAAAAACCCCAAACAACAAGATATTAATAGCATGTCATCATCTGATTGAACCTATCATAAAAAGGATTGAAAAGGGACGGTAGATTTAGAAGCCGATCTGTTGATCAGTATACTTTGGCAATAGTTGTATTGAATATTAAATCTAAAAAAGCTAAAAAGGCACAATAATTCAGGTTACCCGTAAAACACCATGTATCAATCACATATTTTTCATCAGTATGATCATGAACTCACCTAAAACAAAACAATCAAGATGAAGACTCATCCAATAATTAGGAGAGCACTGCAATGAAATGGCTACTCGTAAGACGCTTCTAGCACTGAAAAATCTAAATTCTCCAACTCAGTATGCCACTATAAGGCGCTCACCGTCCAACTTCTTGAGAAATTTCTAATCCCTCTCCCTTTTTCACTTCTTTGTTTCCAGTGCCTTCCTCCCATTCTCCTTCCACAAACGCTACTCTCTAGTTTCCTGAAAAACAAGAAATGGAACTCCTATTTCAACGCCAACTATCGCAGTTAAGCTAATGTAGATACAAAGGTTGTAGAGACTTTGCTCAATACACAATAACGAATATGAATCAAATATTGAGTGCTAAATGTAATTCTACTACCACAAACCATGTATATTCTTTTTGAGGTATTGTTCATACTCTTTATGTCATATAAATATCATGCATAGTATCATAGATGATTGTATTTATTGTCATGCATGAAAACATAGTAGAATGACATTTATTATGATACGGTATCTACCGATATTACTCAAACCCTCTCTATTTTCTTTAATTGCCTACCACATCAGCGTACCTTCTAGTCCCGAGTGTATGATACCGGCTAAGCTACCACCACTATGACCCTCAGCCTATTGGCGTTTTAAACCATTGCATTTCTTCTTTCGGTCATTCTTGGCCGTTGGATGTCGTTCCGAGCATTCAAGGGCCGCTACTGTAATGCCCCGGATGTAATACTTTCCCTTTTAGGCAATATATATATCTCTGGCTTCATCAATTTCATTCCGGGTTCTTTGTCTTTTCGGGTTTTTGTCTTTTGTTGTGTGCGTGTGTTCATTCATTCATATCATGTAGTCATGTGCATCGCATTGCATTTGTGTTGTCGTTTGCATCCGGCCTCACTCGTTTCTTTCCGTTGTCCGTTTCGAGTTCCGGAGCTCTCTCACGTGTCCGTGGCATCCCCTAGCCCTACTTTGGTGTTTGGTCGTGTAACGTTTCCGGTTTGGCGTGAGACTTGTCGTGTGTTGTTGTTTTGGTGTGTGTAACCCGCCTGTCGAATCTCGTCGCGTTTGGAGTTCGTTTGCTACTCCAACAGTTATTCTCATGGGCTGAAAATACCCCCTCTTTGAGGCCCAATACACCCCTCCAACAGCCCACCAAACCTAACCAACCCCTCCCTTCATCTAGGCCATCTAATTGTGATCATGTGGCAGAAAACCTCACTCCATTTGGACAACCCTAGCTCCTTGTGCCTATATAAACGTCCATCTCCCCCAAAATTTGCGTCCAGAAAACCCTATGCTTCCACAGTGCGCCGCCGGTGCTTCCACCGTTGAATCCCGGTGCTTCCACCGTTGAAAATTCGTGCTTCCGACGTCCCGAAAACCATGCTTCCGAGAGTCTCCACCGTGCTTTCGTAGTGCACTCGCCGTGCTTCCGACCAGACGCGCGGACCCCGCGTCATCTTCTTCCTCACCGCGCCGCCGTCTTCTCCGCCGCCGGCCGCTCCTCGCCGCCGCGGGCTCGCCGACCGGAGCAGCCACCACCGCCGTGGCCTCCTCCTCACCTCCGACCGTCGGCCACCGCTGCCACTCTCCGGCCGGCGCCGCCACCTCGCCAGCCGGGCCGCCGCAACCCGCCGCCCGGTCTCCCTCCGACGCCCCGCCGCCCCGGCTCAAAGCCGCGCCGCCGCCTGGATCGAGGGGAGCAGGAGGCTCCCCGATCCGATCGCGCCACCCCGCCTGGGCCAGGTTCGTGCCGGGTGGGCCGAAGCCTCGGCCCAGCCGGCTCCCTCGCTGGGCCGGCCCATTGACCCCCCCCCCCCGCGGGCCCGCTCCGCTTCGGCCAGCTCGGATCCGCGAAGATCCGTCAGGCCGCGTTGACTTTCTGTTGACCCGGAGGTAGTCCCGTTTTTCCACTAAGTTCCTGGGTGATTTTGATCTCTGATGCAGTTTTAAAACGTGGATAACTTTTTGTGCGTTGGTCCGATTTGAGCAAATGATATGTCAAAATGATCGTGGAGACATGTACTACGTTTTGTTCCATTGTGCCATGCATGTTTGAGGTCATCTAGATGCTTAAATATCTGTTGGAAGAGTGCTACTTGTTATAAACTGTTGTTAGTAGTTGTTTTCATGCCATCTTTGCAATGTGATAACTTGGTGCATGTTTATCCAAATGAAGCAAATGATATGTCCACGTGTTCGTCATGAAATGCTCTACATGTTGATTGCTTCATCTTGCATGATAGATATCATCTTGCCATGTTTATCTCCTTTGCAAAGTGCTATGTGGCTGTTTTGTTGTTAAACTTGTTATGAGATGTCAATTTGAGGAGCTCATTGCTATCGTTGTGTTTGTCCCCTTGATGCATGCTTAAGTGTTTTGGATTCACCATCATGTGTACTTTGCTGTGGTGCTTACCACTTGCCATGTTTAGCTTTGAGGTGACTTAAACTTGCTCTCAAAGATGCCATGATGAAACTGCTGTTTTAACACTTAGTGAAATTTCACTAAGTATGGAATCTGTAATTTTCAGATGCCATGTTTGCTTGTTGTTCTAGGCCAATCCATGATAGTTTTGGGGTGACTCTTGATGATTCCTTGTTGTATATATTGTTGGCTATCCATTCATGCTCTCACATGCTTATTTGAGTGGCTGTAGAATTTTTAACTCTTGCTCCCAAGTTGCAACAAATTACTGTTGTCAGGATTTTGTTGTAAAGTTCAATATGTCATAGCTTGTTGCTATTGATCCATGGCTCCTTTGGGGATGCTCCAATGGAATTGTTTGCTGTAGGATATGTCTACTTTGTGTCCATGCTCCTTGCCATGATGTTTGAGTGTTGTAGGATATTTATTTATTGCTCCGAAGTTGCTGTGTGGCTGTTATTTTCAGCTTGTGCATGTTTATTGTTTCGGGTGTAACTTTTAGCCCGTTGCTCCGTTTTGAGCAAGTCCTATATGTAACTTGTGTGTTTTTGCATGTAGATTCATATTATCCTATTGTTGTCATGTTTTGAAGCATTTTGCTTGATGCATATTGTTGTGCTGTAACACTGTGCTTCCTAAGTAGACTTTCTGTGCTTCCATAGTGCATCTGTTTTGCTTCCATAGTGCATCAGTCATGCATCCAGTAATTTTTCTGCGCATTGCATCTTGTTTGATTCGTTGCATTGTGTTCTTGTGTTTGAGTAGAGCCGGAAGCTGAGACCGAGTACGAGTACGAGCACGAGGTTACTACCGAGGTTGAGAACGAGGACCCCTCTTACGATCCCATCGACAACTCTTCAGGCAAGATGACCGAACCCCGATAACATTACTATCTTTGCCTATTGCTAGAAGTCTCGTTCTATAGTTTTGCCTCGATGCCCATGTTTTTCCTGTCAGCCTCCTATTGTAACCATGAACCTGTTTAACCACCCTACCTATGCAAACCTTTGATTGGCTATACGTAGGCTTCGCTCAGCCCCTCTTATAGCATTGTTAGTTGCAGGTGAAGATTGAAGATTCTTGCTTCTTGTTGAAGCTGGATATCACACTATATTAATTATTAAATAAAATCATCTATATATTGGTAATGGGTGGAAGGCTAAGCCTTTTGCTTGGTGTTTTGTTCCAGTCATGCCTCTAGGAACCGTATAAACCGGTGTTATGTTCCTTGATTATGCGTTCCTCACACGGTTGGGGTTATGGGCCCCCCTCGATAAACCGCTAAGTGCTAAGTCTTTTTCAGCAAGTCCCAACATTGGTACTATTTGCCTAATAACTAAAAACTTGCATAGGGAGTAATTAACCCTCTTCTTAATCAACAACCCGGGCCAGTGCTCCACATGAGTGTTGGTCCAAACTGGGCGTCACGCGGGGCCACCTCGAGGGAACTCAAGGTCTGGTAAAAACCTGTGGGATCGCCCATCCGGTCGTGGCCTGAGACGAGATACGCGCGGCTACTATCAGGGTGTCGGCACGCCGGGAGGATTTGATGGATTAGTCTTACCTTAGTCGGAGTATCTTGAGCACGGGATTCCGAGGATACTCGGGCCTTCCCACCTTGGAGTTGCGACTCCGCGGATCGTGGGCTTGTCATGGGCCAAGTTGGAACACCCCTGCAGGGTTATGAACTTTCGAAAGCCGTGCCCGCGGTTATGTGGCAGATGGGAGCTTGTTAATATCTGGTTGTAGAAAACTTGACACCATGTTCCAATACACTACCAGCGTGTGTACCGTGACGGTCATTTTCCGAAAGGGATTCGGGAAGTGAACACGGTGGGGTTATGTTTGACTTGCTTTAGTTAGGATCACTTCGTGATCATCTCTCGACCGAGGCACCTTCTCTTCTCGCTCTCTTTTACGTAAGTTAGTGCTAGTGCTGCTGCAGACTCTTATTTCTTTCTTCAGCCTTGTTCCACACCCACGGCTGGGATAGTCGTGTTATCCGGGAACGGGAGTGCTGAGTCCTCTGTGGCTCACAGTTACTTCAACACCCCAGATGCAGGTACGATGGTGAGCTACACAGGCGATGGCACTGAGCTAGACTGGGAGTACGACGAGGAGCGTAGCCGTTTCTATGTGAACTATCCGGCTGATAAGTAGAGCTTCTACTAGGATTCGATCTAGACCTGTGGTTTAATGCTATGTTTGGTATCTTGTCATTTGGATCTTACCCTTAGATGGGCTGTGATGTTTATCTGAATGATGTTTGAACATGTAATGAATTTGTGTGACGTGGCGAGTGTAAGCCAACTATCTTTTCAGTTTTCCATCCCTATTTTTACATGAGATGTGCAAAGGTACCGAACTTGCGATCATTCCAGAATGGGCTTATATCTTTAAGTCGTGCCTCGACACGTAGGAGATATAGTCCCATCCTGGGCATTACAAGTTGGTATTCAGAGCCTTCTCCGACCTAGAAGCCCCCACTGTTTGATCGAATCGTTGACGGTCGAGTCTAGGCACCCACTTAAAATGTTTTTGAGTCCTATATTTATATTGGAGAGTAGGATTTCTTGTGCTCCTCATCCCCTTTTCATTCTGGTGAGGACTCCTGACGACTACTCTTGCCTCTTCTACTTTCAAAAAATTGCACCAATTTTTTTTAGGAATCTCGCGAGTATTGTGGGATTGTTTCGATGTCTTTGTGACGAGAATATTGTTCTCGATGCCTCCTGACATTAGGGGTTGTAGCAGTGTCCCGGGGAGTTGACCTTCGTGGTATTGTCGTCACAAGCATATCGCGACAGTACTAGAATACTTAAGACGGCCGACATCGAAAACTCTCCTATACGGTTAGTGGCAAGATAACCCCGACATCACCCAGTACTGGGGAGGTAGTTCGGGAGTATTGCCATAGCTTTGTATAGTGGATGCTTTTTGAAGGTCCAAGGTAGACAGTTTCCGAGAAAGACTGGTTATGTGTTGAAGGATGGATACAACTGGATGTAGGTTTAGAGTTGATTGCGCGGTGCTTCCCCTGTATCCCCAACACCTGATTGCATAACTGGAAACTTTCGGAAATCAATAGGTGGGTTTATCCAGTAGATCGTAGGCATTCTTCCAACGAATGCAGGTTAGCGAGTTCGGGGTTCTACATTGAGTGAAGTGGTTTTATGGCCGATGTTCCGATCGGGAGTTGCATCTTAAAGGATCATTGGCTATGCTGATCCGGGGATTGCAAAACCCTTACGTAACGCGTTCATAAGCTTTCAGCACAAAGATGTCGAATGAAGCTCATATCTTGTGTTTGTTCCATCTGTACCTTGTGTTTTTTCTTATTTACCTTTTGTCCCCTATGTGGCTTCTCGTGAAGATTGTTGTTATCATTAAACTGAGAATTTCATTCGTTCCTCTTGTTCGAATGATTCTTGTGAAGACTATGTTGCATTTCTATCCGTTGTTTCAGCTTATACCTTCTTTCAATCAAATTACTGATTGGTGGTCATCTATTTCAGGATGGCTCCGAAACGGGTTCCCAACGCTAACCCAGAGGGTGAAGAGGTTCCAGATCGTCCTCCTTCCCCTCCTCCTCCTTCTGAGGCTTGGAGAGCGATTATGCAGACTACAAATCAGAACACCCAGATGTTGATGCAGATGATGCAGCAAATGCAAGCAAATCAAGCAAATCAGGGTGCTCCAGGGAACCAAGGCAATTTCTTCAACCAACAGCACCATGCTACGCTCAACCAGTTCTTGGCTAATCAACCAAAGGCTTTCAGTTACTATGTCGATCCTCTCGATGCTGAAGATTGGATCACCGATATCAAGAAGCATTTTGAGTGCAGCAACGTAAGGCCTGAGGACTATGTGAAATTTGCAGCCTTCCAACTCAAGGACCAAGTAGCTGACTGGTGGCAGCAGTACAAAGACTCCAGAGAAGGGCGTGTGATCTCTTGGGATGATTTCTGCAAGGACTTTCGCTCTCACCACATTCCAACAAGTGTCATCGAGGGTATGCCTGAGCAATTCCGCAACCTGAAGCAAGGCTCGATGACTGTCTACTAGTATAATGTCAAGTTCCAAAACCTCGCCCGCTATGCTAAGCAAGACATGCCAGATGCCAAGAGCAAGATCTATCAGTTCCGTGGAGGTCTCAAGGATGAACTTCAACTTGCTCTCACCTTGTTCGAGCCTGACGAGTTCGACAAATTCTATAACATGGCGCTTAAGCAAGAGGCAGCCCAGCTCAAGATGGAGGCTTCCAAAAAGAGGATTCGAGATGCCGTTCACTCCTCCTCATCTTCTCAAGTCGTCGCGAAACAACATAAATTTTGGCTTCCTCCTCCTCCAGTGATCCGAGCTCCCTACAACAACAACAGCAACAAGAACTCCGGTGGTCGTGGTTTCTCCCACCCACCCAACCCGAGCAACCAGTCTAAAAATCAGTTTCAGTCTCAAGGTTCCAAGTCAAGTGGTTCTCATTTCCGTCCTCTCTCAGAAGTGGTCTGCAACAAGTGCACTCAGAAAGGTCACTATGCTAACAAGTGCCCCAACCCTAGGCGCCTTCCGCCTCCTCCACCTGTCAGTATAGCTATTGTCAAGCATAATCCAAAGTCTGCAAGGGTGAATCTGATGAATGCAGCGCAAGCGGAGAATTCTTCTGATGTGATTTTGGGTAACCTTTCAGTTAACTCTTTTCTAGCTAAAGTGTTGTTCAATTCGGGTGCTTCATGTTCTTTCATGTCATATCCATTTGCATCCAAGCACAACATTGTCACCAAAAGTTTGCCAAGGGAATTGTCAGTTGTTTCTTCGGGCAAACTAATGCATTCAAAGATATTTGCTCCGGATGTATCTATTCGCATGGGTGATTATCGCTTTCTGGCTAAACCGGTGGTTCTCGGCAATTCCGACATTGACCTCATCCTCGGGATGGATTGGCTTTCTCAGCATGATGCTCAAATTGACTGTGCACAGAAGGAAGTCAACATTACTCATTCCGATGACAATGTGATTATCTTCGCCTCCAGGGATAACACAATCAGGCTTTTCTCTCTCAATGACAAGGGCGAAATGAATGCCATATCTCAAATTCCGGTGGTTAACGAATACGAAGACGTCTTTCCTGAAGAACTTCCAGGCATGCCTTCACACCGTCAAGTGGAATTCGTCATTGAACTCGAGCCTGGTACTGAGCCAGCATGCCGGCGTCCATACAAGCTCTCTCCTAAAGAGTTGAAGGAGTTGAAGACGCAGCTTGATGAACAGGAGCGTATGGGTCTGATCAGGCCTAGTACGTCTCCTTGGGGCTGTGGTGTCTTATTTGTCAAGAAGAAGGATGGCACGGAGCGCCTCTGCGTCGATTACCGGCCATTGAACAAGAAGACAATAAAGAACAAGTATCCGCTCCCCAACATCAACGAACTGTTCGAGCAGCTCAAAGGAGCCAAAGTGTTCTCTAAGCTCGATCTCCGAATGGGCTATCACCAGATTCGCATTCGAGAAGAAGATATCCCCAAGACTGCCTTCAGAACGAGCTACGACTCCTATGAGTATACAGTCATGTCCTTTGGTCTCGCCAATGCTCCACCTACCTTCTCGAGAATGATGCACTACATTTTCAACCCCTACACCGGCGAGTTTGTGCTTGTGTATCTGGATGATATTTTGGTTTTCTCCAAGAATGAAGAAGATCACGAAAAGCACCTCCGTCTCGTTCTCGACAGACTCCGTGAACATAAGTTCTATGCCAAGTTCTCCAAGTGCGAATTTTGGCTCGATAAGGTCTTGTATCTGGGCCATATCATCTCCGCTGACGGTATTGCGGTAAACCCCGAGAAAGTTGAAGCAATTGTCAACTGGGAAGCTCCTCAGAACGTCAAGCAACTCCGAAGCTTCCTTGGTCTTGCCAGCTATTGCAGAAGGTTCGTTGAGAACTTCTCCAAGATTGCCAAGCCTCTTTCCAACTTGCTGCAGAAGAATGTCAAGTACTACTGGTCTCTAGATTGTGAAGTGGCATTCAAAACTCTCAAAGAAAAGCTCGTCTCTGCTCCAGTTCTTACTCCTCCAGATGAGTCCAAGCCCTACAAAGTATTCTGTGATGCTTCTCTTCAAGGTCTTGGTGGTGTGCTTATGCAGGACAAGAGAATTGTGGCATACACTTCTCGTCAGCTGAAGCCAAGTGAGAAGAATTACCCCACACATGATCTCGAACTAGCAGCTGTGGTACATGCTTCGATTACGTGGAGACATCTTCTGTTGGGCAGAAAAGTCGACATCTTCACCGATCACAAGAGCTTGAAGTACATCTTCACACAGCCGAATCTGAACCTCCGCCAGACTCGTTGGGTCGAAATGATCCAAGAGTATGATCCCAACATCAAATACACATCTGGCAAGGCGAATGTGATTGCAGATGCTTTGAGCAGAAAGGCATATTGCAACAGCCTTCTTATCAAGCCGTTCCAGCCTGAGCTTTGTGAAGCATTCAGGAAGCTCAACCTCCAAGTTGTTCCGCAGGGCTTTCTTGCAAATCTTCAAGTTGCTCCTACCTTGGAAGATCAGATCCGTGAGGCCCAACTCAGTGATGCTATGGTGCAGAAAGTGAAACATGGTATTGCAAAGGGTACTCCTAAATACAAGTGCTATCGCGTTGGTGAGAGAGATACCTTGTTCTTTGAGGACAGACTTGTGGTTCCCAAAGGTGATCTCAGGAAGCTCATAATGGAAGAAGCACATGATTCCCTCCTTTCCATTCATCTTGGTAGTTCCAAGATGTACCAAGACCTCAAGCAATCTTACTGGTGGACTCGCATGAAAAGGGAGATTGCCCAATTCGTGAATGAATGTGATGTCTGCAGAAGAGTGAAGGCAGAGCATCAACGTCCAGCCGGTCTTCTCCAACCTATTCCTATTCCCGAGTGGAAATTCGACCACATTGAAATGGATTTCGTCACTGGCTTTCCTAAGTCCAAGAGAGGGAATGATTCTATCTTTGTGGTGATTGACAAGCTTACCAAAGTCGCTCACTTCCTTCCAGTCAAAGAATCCATCAATGCAGCTCAATTGGCAGAGTTGTACACTTCCAGAATTGTGTCCTTACATGGCATTCCTCAAGTTATCTCCTCAGACCGTGGAAGTTTGTTCACTTCTAAGTTCTGGGACTCCTTTTAGTCTGCCATGGGCACCAAGATCAGGTTCAGCACTGCTTTTCACCCTTAGACTAGTGGTCAAGTCGAGCGAGTGAATCAGATTCTAGAAGACATGCTCAGAGCCTGTGTCATATCTTTTGGCATGAAATGGGAAGATTGCCTTCCATTTGCCGAGTTCTCTTACAACAACAGCTTTCAAGCAAGTGCCGGCAAAGCTCCGTTTGAAATCCTCTATGGCAGAAAGTGCCGTACTCCTCTCAACTGGTCCGAGACTGGTGAACGTCAACTTCTTGGCAATGACTTGATCTCAGAAGCCGAAGAAATGTGCAAAGTCATACGTGAGAATCTCAAGGTCGCTCAGTCGCGTCAGAAGAGCTACTATGATGGCAATCATCGTGATTTGGCCTTCAACATTGGGGATCATGTTTATCTCCGTGTTTCTCCTATGAAAGGCACCCAAAGATTCGGTATCAAAGGAAAGCTTGCTCCTAGATACGTCGGGCCTTTCAAGATCCTTGGCAAAAGAGGCGATCTAGCCTATCAACTTGAGCTCCCTTCCAACTTCGCCAATGTTCATGATGTGTTTCATGTGTCTCAACTCCGCAAGTGCTTCAAGACTCCTGAACGCATGATTCCGTTTGAAGAGATTGATCTTCAACAGGATTTGTCCTACCGAGAGCATCCCGTTGCTATTCTCGAAGAAACCGAGCGCAAGACCCGCAACAAGTCCATCAAATTCTTGAAAGTCAAGTGGTCACACCATACCGACCGAGAAGCTACGTGGGAACGAGAAGATCATCTTCGTTCCGAGTACCCTTCCTTTTTCCAGTCCTAGATCTCGGGACGAGATCTTTTTGTAGTTTGTAATGCCCCGGATGTAATACTTTCCCTTTTGGGCAATATATATATCTCTGGCTTCATCAATTCCATTCCGGGTTCTTTGTCTTTTCGGGTTTTTGTCTTTTGTCGTGTGCGTGTGTTCATTCATTCATATCATGTAGTCATGTGCATCGCATTGCATTTGTGTTGTCGTTTGCATCCGGCCTCACTCGTTTCTTTCCGTTGTCCGTTTCGAGTTCCAGAGCTCTCTCACGTGTCCGTGGCATCCCCTAGGCCTACTTTGGTGTTTGGCCGTGTAACGTTTCCGGTTTGGCGTGAGACTTGTCGTGTGTTGTTTTTTGGTGTGTGTAACCCGCCTGTCGAATCTCGTCGCGTTTGGAGTTCGTTTGCTACTCCAACAGTTATTCTCGTGGGCTGAAAGTACCCCCTCTTTGAGGCCCAAGACACCCCTCCAACAGCTCACCAAACCTAACCAAACCCCTCCCTTCATCTAGGCCATCTAATTGTGATCATGTGGCTGAAAACCTCACTCCATTTGGACAACCCTAGCTCCTTGTGCCTATATAAACGTCCATCTCCCCCAAAATTTGCGTCCAGAAAACCCTATGCTTCCACAGTGCGCCGCCGGTGCTTCCACCGTTGAATCCCGGTGCTTCCACCGTTGAAAATTCGTGCTTCCGACGTCCAGAAAACCATGCTTCCGAGAGTCTCCACCGTGCTTCCGTAGTGCACTCGCCGTGCTTCCGACCAGACGCGCGGGCCCCGCGTCATCTTCTTCCTCACCGCGCCGCCGTCTTCTCCGCCGCCGGCCGCTCCTCGCCGCCGCGGGCTCGCCGGCCGGAGCAGCCACCACCGCCGCGGCCTCCTCCTCACCTCCGACCGCCGGCCACCGCCGTCGCCCGCCGGCCGGCGCCGCCACCTCGCCAGCCGGGCCGCCGCAACCCGCCGCCCGGTCTCCCTCCGACGCCCTGCCGCCCCGGCTCGAAGCCGCGCCGCCGCCTGGATCGAGGGGAGCAGGAGGCTCCCCGATCCGATCGCGCCGCCCCGCCTGGGCCAGGTTCGCGCCGGGTGGGCCGAAGCCTAGGCCCAGTCGGCCTCCACCGTC
>LR738710.1:214309791-214327693 GCA_902687465.1 Secale cereale | reverse complement strand
CCCCCCGCGGGCCCGCTCCGCTTCGGCCAGCTCAGATCCGGCCCGATCCGCGAAGATCCGTCAGGCCGCGTTGACTTTCTGTTGACCCGGAGGTAGTCCCATTTTTCCACTAAGTTCCTGGGTGATTTTGATCTCTGATGCAGTTTTAAAACGTGGATAACTTTTTGTGCGTTGGTCCGATTTGAGCAAATGATATGTCAAAATGATCGTGGAGACATGTACTACGTTTTGTTCCATTGTGCCATGAATGTTTGAGGTCATCTAGATGCTTAAATATCTGTTGGAAGAGTGCTACTTGTTATAAACTGTTGTTAGTAGTTGTTTTCATGCCATCTTTGCAATGTGATAACTTGGTGCATGTTTATCCAAATGAAGCAAATGATATGTCCACGTGTTCGTCATGAAATGCTCTACATGTTGATTGCTTCAGCTTGCATGATAGATATCATCTTGCCATGTTTATCTCCTTTGCAAAGTGCTATGTGGCTGTTTTGTTGTTAAACTTGTTATGAGATGTCAATTTGAGGAGCTCATTGCTATCGTTGTGTTTGTCCCCTTGATGCATGCTTAAGTGTTTTGGATTCACCATCATGTGTACTTTGCTGTGGTGCTTACCACTTGCCATGTTTAGCTTTGAGGTGACTTAAACTTGCTCTCAAAGATGCCATGATGAAACTGCTGTTTTAACACTTAGTGAAATTTCACCAAGTATGGAATCTGTAATTTTCAGATGCCATGTTTGCTTGTTGTTCTAGGCCAATCCATGATAGTTTTGGGGTGACTCTTGATGATTCCTTGTTGTATATATTGTTGGCTATCCATTCATGCTCTCACATGCTTATTTGAGTGGCTGTAGAATTTTTAACTCTTGCTCCCAAGTTGCAACAAATTACTGTTGTCAGGATTTTGTTGTAAAGTTCAATATGTCATAGCTTGTTGCTATTGATCCATGGCTCCTTTGGGGATGCTCCAATGGAATTGTTTGCTATAGGATATGTCTACTTTGTGTCCATGCTCCTTGCCATGATGTTTGAGTGTTGTAGGATATTTATTTATTGCTCCGAAGTTGCTGTGTGGCTGTTATTTTCAGCTTGTGCATGTTTATTGTTTCGGGTGTAACTTTTAGCCCGTTGCTCCGTTTTGAGCAAGTCCTATATGTAACTTGTGTGTTTTTGCATGTAGATTCATATTATCCTATTGTTGTCATGTTTTGAAGCATTTTGCTTGATGCATATTGTTGTGCTGTAACACTGTGCTTCCTAAGTAGACTTTCTGTGCTTCCATAGTGCATCTGTTTTGCTTCCATAGTGCATCAGTCATGCATCCAGTAATTTTTCTGCGCATTGCATCTTGTTTGATTCGTTGCATTGTGTTCTTGTGTTTGAGTAGAGCCGGAAGCTGAGACCGAGTACGAGTACGAGCACAAGGTTACTACCGAGGTTGAGAACGAGGACCCCTCTTACGATCCCATCGACAACTCTTCAGGCAAGATGACCGAACCCCGATAACATTACTATCTTTGCCTATTGCTAGAAGTCTCGATCTATAGTTTTGCCTCGATGCCCATGTTTTTCCTGTCAGCCTCCTATTGTAACCATGAACCTGTTTAACCACCCTACCTATGCAAACCTTTGATTGGCTATACGTAGGCTTCGCTCAGCCCCTCTTATAGCATTGTTAGTTGCAGGTGAAGATTGAAGATTCTTGCTTCTTGTTGAAGCTTGTTGGGATATCACACTATATTAATTATTAAATAAAATCATCTATATATTGGTAATGGGTGGAAGGCTAAGCCTTTTGCTTGGTGTTTTGTTCCAGTCATGCCTCTAGGAACCGTATAAACCGGTGTTATGTTCCTTGATTATGCGTTCCTCACACGGTTGGGGTTATGGGGCCCCCTCGATAAACCGCTAAGTGCTAAGTCTTTTCCAGCAAGTCCCAACATTGGTACTATTTGCCTAATAACTAAAAACTTGCATAGGGAGTAATTAACCCTCTTCTTAATCAACAACCCGGGCCAGTGCTCCACATGAGTGTTGGTCCAAACTGGGCGTTACGCGGGGCCACCTCGAGGGAACTCAAGGTCTGGTAAAAACCTGTGGGATCGCCCATCCGGTCGTGGCCTGAGACGAGATACGCGCGGCTACTATCAGGGTGTCGGCACGCCGGGAGGATTTGCTGGATTAGCCTTACCTTAGTCAGAGTATCTTGAGCACGGGATTCCGAGGATACTCGGACCTTCCCACCTTGGAGTTGCGACTCCGCGGATCGTGGGCTTGTCATGGGCCAAGTTGGAACACCCCTGCAGGGTTATGAACTTTCGAAAGCCGTGCCCGCGGTTATGTGGCAGATGGGAGCTTGTTAATATCCGGTTGTAGAAAACTTGACACCATGTTCCAATACACTACCAGCGTGTGTACCGTGACGGTCATTTTCCAAAAGGGATTCGGGAAGTGAACACGGTGGGGTTATGTTTGACTTGCTTTAGTTAGGATCACTTCGTGATCATCTCTCGACCGAGGCACCTTCTCTTCTCGCTCTCTTTTACGTAAGTTAGTGCTAGTGCTGCTGCAGACTCTTATTTCTTTCTTCAGCCTTGTTCCACACCCAAGGCTGGGATAGTCGTGTTACCCGGGAACGGGATTGCTGAGTCCTCTGTGGCTCACAGTTACTTCAACACCCCAGTGGTGAGCTACACAGGCGATGGCACTGAGCTAGACTGGGAGTACGACGAGGAGCGTAGCCGTTTCTATGTGAACTATCCGGCTGACCAGTAGAGCTTCTACTAGGATTCGATCTAGACCTGTGGTTTAATGTTATGTTTGGTATCTTGTCATTTGGATCTTACCCTTAGATGGGCTGTGATGTTTATCTGCATGATGTTTGAACATGTAATGAATTTGTGTGACGTGGTGAGTGTAAGCCAACTATCTTTTCAGTTTTCCATCCCTATTTTTACATGAGATGTGCAAAGGTACCGAACTTGCGATCATTCCAGAATGGGCTTATATCTTTAAGTCGTGCCTCGACACGTAGGAGATATAGTCCCATCCTGGGCATTACAGCTACTCCCGGAACTAATTTGGACGTTTCCTGTAATTCTGGGCCAGATGGGTCGCTCGACCTTTCCTCGAAGAGAAGTGACCTTTTACCGTCACAAGTTACGTCGCAGTCCTCCCCCTCCCGATTCCTCTCCTCCATGAGCCATATCCGCAGGGCCTCCATCGCTAGCGTTGTCCTGCTATCCTCACGGTCTTCTTCATCTCTTCAACATGCCTGACTCCTCTCGCAACCATGTGAGACGCCGCCATGTCTGCCATACAATGCCTGACTCATCTCTTCAACATTCTATGGATTCTCTTTTCTTCATAACTTTAGGGCCTTAGACTGCCATACAATGTTGCCTAAAAGCACTTGTCGGGTGCTGAAGAAAAAGGAAAAAGAAAAAGAAAACAAGCGATCTGCAAATTTAATCACAGAAGGGTCCAAAGCGTTCTTAAAATTCAATGTTGCCCAAGAAACATTATTGTTGTTGATGGTGTCACTTGTATTTGGTTCTTATTTGGGGTTGAGGTAACCATGTTAGTTTCATTTTGCTATCTTTTTAGTCTTTCTGACATGATATGGCATTGTTCAACTAGGTGCATAGATGGAAGTTTACTCTTAGTACTATGCAAATAAGGTTAAATAATTAATCTAGGGCGCGTACACGCATATATGTTGGATTATGGATAGGCTTAGGCCCATATAAGACAATAATCTCTGGTTAATCTCTAAGGCCCATGCATGTGCACGACAAGTGGTGGGAAGTTTGGTGGGAAATTTAGTACTCCCATACTGCTATAGTAACAAGAGTGAGACATCTCCATAAGGGCTGCTCTACCACTTGCTATTGGGAGCTTGGAAATAAGAGTTGTGCACGCGCGTTCCTCCTCCTCCGCCCGCCTCACCTCACCATGCCTCGCCTGGCCTCGTCAAGACGCGCTCGTGCGCCGCGTGTTGCGGGAATGAGCCGGGCCGAAGCTTATTTTTGCCGGTCAGGAATGGTTAGTTAATCTCAGATTAATTAACGAATCACTTACAAGAGTGCCACTGTCCGAGACGTTGGACCGTGGGCTCTCCGCGGACTCGGTCGTGGGCCTGAGCACAGGCCCATCTACCCGACGGCTTATATAAGAAGGCGCTGGCCAGTGGAGTGAACTCTAACTCAGTTCACTCACTACCTTCTACTGTTCCTCTCTATGTCTTGCTTCCGGCTATCCCATCCCGACGACCGCGTGCACGGATGGTCGGGAGAGCAGGTGCCTTCGGAACCCTGTCGTTCGAGATCATGTTCGGGAGAACGACAATAAGGTTTTTGGGAAGCGTCTCGACATGACTGCTCCCGATTCATCCCTGTCTCCGTCCGCCTTTGCTTCCACTACTTCCCCTGCGTCGACACCATGGTCGAAGACGCCGCCGCCAAGAAGAAGGCCATAGACAACGCCGAGGCTGCCGCCGCCGCCGCCGCGTAGGCCTGCCCAACCGGAGGGTATGATCTGTTCGCCCCTCGTTTACTCGTACATGTGCTAGCCGTATACATGTTGTTCATAGATGTTTCGATTCTATGTACTATACGTGCTCACATGCTTAGGTATTGGTATGAGATGCATACCGTATTTGTCATGTTTATCGTTTTCTTGTGGATTAGATTAGTAAAAAAACACTAATATTTCAACAATATAGTTATAGGACCCAGGGGCCATGTCGTTGAGTTCGTCCTAGGCCTTCTGAAACATAGGGCCGGCCCTGGTCAGATCGCTAGACGGCGGCCGAGCCAGTTCAATAGGCGTCACCAGGCACACTGTCGTCAAAGATGGCCACTACGCTTTCGTCCTTCATCCACGCCGCCACATATTTCCCTGCACTTGTGATTGCGAGTAGGAGCCAGCAGGAGGACAAGGAGGAGCAAGAGCCACATATGTGCTAGATGTCGCTGCAACGGAAGCTTTGGCGTTGAAAAATGGTATGAAGCTAGCAGACTATTGGGATGCTCAAATGTGATCTTTGAATCCGATAGCCTTGAGATTATCCAGGCATGCAAGAGGAAGTTGATAATCCTTATTCTACTATTCTGAATGAGTGTTTTCATTTAGCTCAAATATTGCTTGAGTATTGTACTCTTATTGAATAAGGGAAGGGAACAAGGTGGCACACAAGTTTGTTAGAGGTTTCTATGATTCTAATTCTATAATTTATTGAGAGGGTGCTCCTCCGCAGATTATCCTCGAAATCACTAATTGAGGAGTACTCGTTGCAAAGATCACCCCAAACCCCCATGTTGCGACAAGTGGCGCGCTACATGTGCGCCACTTGTCGCAACCTGAGCGTTTTCCTTTTTTCGTAGATCCGTTTATTCAAAACGTTTTATCTCTTAAACCGTGCGTCCAAATCTCGAACCGTTTTCACCGTCGAATTCCTCGCGTCGAGATCTTCAAAACTAGATCCATGTTGATAGGTTTTGACGAACTTTTTTTCACGAAAAAAACCCGGCGAAAAACCAAACCAGGCACACTGCTTTTTTCCCTTTCCAAAAGAGGCACGGCGGTGACTCTTGGGAAAACACAACCGTGCCTCTCGCTGAAGCAAAACCGTGACTCACGCGAAAAAAACAACAGAAAACACGTTTTTTTTCCTTTCCGAAAGAGGCATGGTCATGACTCTCGCGAAAGCACAACCTTGCCTCTTGCGGAAGCAAAACCATGACTCTCGCGAAAGAAAAAAAAACAAAAAACGCGTTTTTTCCTTTCCGAGAGGCACGGCCGTGACTCTCGCGAAAGCACAACCGTGTCTCTCGCGGAAGCAAAACCGTGACTCTCGCGAAAAAAATAAATAGAAAATGCGTATTTTTCCTTTTCGAAAGAGGCACGGCCGCGACTCTCGCGAAAGCACAACCGTGCCTCTCGCGAAAGCAAAATCATGACTCTCGCGAAAGCAAAATCATGACTCTAGCGAAAAAAAAACAGAAAATGCGATTTTTTTTCCATTTCCGAGAGGCACGGCCGTGACTCTCGCGAAAGCACAACCGTGACTCTCGCGGAAGCAAAACCGTGACTTTCACGAAAAAACGTGTTTTTTCGCAAAATTTTTTTTCGTTTTTTTTTGTCGAAAAGGTAAGGAAGACCGATGGAAAACCATACCGTAAAAAAACCCAGAAAAAAACCGTTCAATAAGCCGAAAACGCGTGCGAAAAAATAAAATAAATAAAATCCGGAGGAAGCGTCCAGAGCGCGACACGTGACGAATGACTGAGAGCGCGCCAAGTGGCGCTGATCGCTGCGAGGCTCCCGAAGGAGCGCTCGTTAACTAGTTGCTCCCGATTATCCTAGCTGAACTTGTTTGTAATGTAACAATTATTTGATTTGAATAAAGTGTGCCCCAAGTTCTAAAAAAAAAAGTTTGTGGACTCCCGGTGCCTTCGGTTTGTTAAAAAAAAAAAATCGGATCTGTCTTCGGGCCGAAATCCAGGCTCGTGAGTTCATATCATGGAGGGGCACGCGTCGTTGCAGAAGTCCCACCATCGATCCCCTCCCGTCGTTCCCGTCGCGAAGGAAAAGCACGAAGCACCAAACCCTAATTGCCTTCCTTCCTACCCCCGGCTGCCTCTGCTCAAAAAAAAAAAAAAAAAAAATCCGGCTGCCATGTCATCTCTTCGTTCCCGGCGTGGTATCTTGACCACAATCCCGGTCTCCGACGATGGGACCTTCGGCTACTCCGTCCCGTCCCCGGCCGATTGCTCCAATGCAGCAGCTACACTGCTTCCGTATGTTTTTTTAGCAAACCCTGCTTCCGTATGAACACCCCCCATGTCGTTTTCATGTTGTGTTCCATCTCCATAGATTAGCATCCTCAGATTTCTCGTGGGAGTGGAGTGGACTCGTTGTGTTAGTTTATACAACGGCAATATATTTCTGTTCTTCGAAATCGATTTGATTTGTCCATGGTTTTTGGATCGTGGTGGGTCGATGTCGTGGAGTTTAGTACTTCCTCCGTTTCTTTTTAGTCTGCATATAAGATTTGGTCAAAGTCAAATTTTATTAACTTTGATTAAGTTTATAGAATAATATATCAAGATTTACAATATGAAATTAATATTGTTAGATGCGTCATAAAATTAATTTCCATACCATACAGCTTTAGTCAAAGTTTAACTTTGATCAAATCGTATATATGAGACTAAAAAGAAACGGAAGGAATATTTCTCTACATATATTTAACTACTACTCTACTTACTAAAATCAGCTTGGTCATAGCTAGTACGTCGATTATACGGATTATTCATCTATCTCCTTCTCCTCTGCTCATCGAATCTGCCTGCTTGCTCCGCTTCAGGTTTTGGGGGACAGAGGACAAGCCTGCTCCATTGGTACTGCCACAAGGGCAAACCATTCGTGAGGCCATTGCCCGCTCCTTGAAGAAAGAGCAAGAGAGTAAGTTTTCAAATTTGTCCGTGCTTCCCAGTTGCCTCCCAGGGGCGCAAAACTTTTCGTCTCTTGGGCTGCCTCTTTTGTACCAGCAGCCAGATCACTGGGGAATTAGATTTTACACAAGAATTGATCTCAAGGGATCTTTCCACACATATCCCCATGTGGGTGGACCATTTGAGAGCTTAACTGAAGTTAACAATGCTATTGAGCTCTACCTTGTTGGCCGCCAGGAGGAGCAAATGTAAGACTTCTCAACTTTGTTCCTTCTAGGTTTCTGCCAGTCCTGTTTAATTTGTGCCAATACATGCAGTTAAGTAAATGTATAACACAAATTAGGATTTTTTTTAATAGAGCCAAGTTTGACTTGTAAATTGTAATAGAAATGCCAGCCTATACTATTTGGATCTACTTGAAGTGAATGAACATTTTTTTAACTGTATTTGTGAGAATTATTGAAATATTCATAAGTCATATATGCGTAGCTGTAAATTAACAAAGCACATATGAGAACTATGCTACGACATCCTATCTAGGTATAGTTTGCCAGAATAACAATTTTTACTGTTGGTTGGCTTTTTAGCTTGGCACACCGCACACCCACATGCATAGCTATGCTTTCTTGTGTGCAAAATAATGGTGATAACCAGAACAATTATGCTAGCGTACTGAGTTCAATTCTGCAAGGAAAAATTGATATGTTTTCTCTTGCACTGAGAACTTGCATTGTAGCAACAGCAGAGTAACCAGTCTTTTTAATGGACTTTTTGTCAATCTGTTTCCTTCACTTGTGAGAACGTACAGTGTGCCAGCCATTTAAATGATCTGATCTTACTAGGTTTGTGGGATTATCTGGAGTGGAGCTTGCTGTACAAAGGTGCCTTTACTGGCCTGATGGCAGAAGGAAAAAGCATTTTTTTTTTCGAAACGGAGGCAAAAGATTTGCCTCATCGATTAAATAAGAGGAGAATAGAGTTACAGAGTGCTACAAAAGGCCGAGAGAACGGCATGACAATTACTCGCGTAATACAATTTTCCCTAATTTCTTCGCCCCTGCAGTAACCCAAAGGTTGGCCTCATCCACAATAAGCTTTAGGAGGATTGGTGGCGGTGCATTCTTGTGACGGAACACCCTAGCGTTCCTCTCATTCCATATTGTCCACGACACAAGCATGGTAAGAGAGGCCATGGCGCGTCGATCCGGGTTGCTCAAGTTGGTTCGCCTATCCCACCACTCCAAGAGGGATCCCGCAAGGTGCCAGTCATTAGTGTTCATGTGCACAAGGCCATATTTATCAATGATCAAACGCCAGAGCCTAGTAGTGAAGCGGCACTTAACGAAGAGATGGATGCCCGTCTCCTGCTCGCGCTTGCAGAGGGGACAGAGGCCACAGTTAGGCCAACCACGCCGCTCAAGCCGGTCGGCGGTCCAAATCCGATCTTGCAAGGCCAGCCAAGCGAAGAATTTGACTTTCGGGGGCGCCCACACCTTCCACACCATGAAGTTCATGGGGGATAGAATCAAACCAAGGAACTGCGCCTTGTACGCGGTTGACGCCGAGTATAAACCATCTGTAGAGTGTTTCCATATAATGTCGTCCTCGGAGTGTTCGTCGAGCTGGAAATCGTGAATGAGCATCCAGAGGGTAAAAAATTCGCGGACGTGGTGGCCGGTGATGACGGTGTCTTGTCTGATCTTGAGCATCCAAGCATTCCCCTTGAGAGCCTCCCGCACCTTCCAGTTCTTTCTCCTCGAGGCCTTAAAAATGAGTGGTGCAATTTCCTTGGGCTTGCGACCAAGCAACCATGGCGAATCCCAGAAAGGCGTTTTGGCCCCATTGCCCATGATGATAGTAGTGGAGGCATAGAAGAAATCGTGGTCCTCCGCCAGCTGGTTGAAGCTCTGGTGGACAAGTATAATGATGATCACAACCTTTTGGGGGTCTGTTCTCTGTCCCTTTCCCTCTTGCCCTCACTGCGCAAGGGTTGCATTGTATCTCTCTCTTATCCATTCCTGTAACAATCGAATGCTGATTGAATCCATGCTTCTTTTCAGGATCTTGCATATGAATTCAAAGATATTATGTGCTGCCAATCAATTAGAGATAGTAGGTTTTACGATCATATCAATTTCACTGCGAAGGTTAAAGGAGCTGATGATTTGAACTGCGGCACCGACAAACTATTCTTTGCTGAAGTCATGTATAATCAATCATCGAGTGAATTGTTTGTCATCTGTTTATGTGTGTTGGATCCTACTGCTAATGGTATGATATATTCCGTTCCTGGACTCTTTACATACTTTTGAACTACCTTGAACTTATGTGTCACAGTTTTGTAAGTTGGGTTTCTGGCTCTAGTGTGACCTTTGATACATTAATCTATTTGTCTGCCCCTTTTTCATCTCACATATTATCCTTAAGATTTACATTGGTAATATCTCGAACTGTATAACCATGACTTTTTATTATATTCAATTTGTCAATTATTAAGGTATGATTGTTATTGTGCTTGATTCGTCATTTGTTAGTTATATTAACAATTCCTACTCTCTGTAATGAAGGTTACTGTTATGGTTGTCACTGTAATGGAAGTCCTGACATGAAGCACCCAAGTTCTGGTTACATGGCTGGCCACACAAGTAACGTGTCTGGTATATCTTCTAAGATAAACTGCGGAAAGTTTGATGATGAGGACAATGAGGACGAGGTATGCATGATGATTTATTTTCTGGCAAGTTTCCATTCAGCATTTTGTTGCTTGATTCGTCGCTAATTACATGTCTGTTTTTCACAGCTGGAAGCTGAGAAGGCTAGGTTACGATGGTTGTTTGGGGTAATGACATACATACGTGTGCGATATACTTCCTCCGATCCATATTAATTGATTTAGTATAATATGGATCGGAGGGAGTAGTATTATTTATAGTAACATGATGTTGGTTGCTTGCTTATGCCTTGCTTGTATTTTTGATAGGGCTCTGAGCTGAAGCAAATCAGGGACCCACATGGGGCAGAGGCAATGGAGAAGAACAGCTGAGCCAGCATTGCAGGTAATGCCGCCATATATATCTGTGCGACCTAGTATAATTTATAGTAACACCGTGTTTTTTTTATCGGATGTCCCGGCAATGGGACTAGCAACAGGATGTTGATTACTTGATTATTCCTTGCTTGCTTATCTGTTTTCTCTGGGAGTTTCCTAGAAAGAGGGCCCGTAACATGTAAAGCCAAGGGGAGGTCTGTACTCAGGCCAAGGAGGGCGCTGGAGTGGAAGATACTTGAACATGGGGTAGCAGCGAGGCCACTGGATTAGCATTTTGTTGTGGAGGGGAGTTTGTGTATTTCACTGCCAGCAGCCCTTGTCGAAATATCAAGACCAAGTACCATGTAATTTCCTGTTGTTATTTCCTGCTGCCAAGAAATTAAGAATATTTGTAGGAGGCTATGCCCAAGTACTTCTTGCATGTTTCTATGGCGGTTGTGTTTCACGCTCATTTTTCATAATGAATTGTTGGGTGGACAATAGACGGAACATGATCTATGTGGTGTGTATTGTTGAAACACAGTCAACTCTGTTCTGATTTGTGATTACATGGCACAACCCTAAACCTTGCACAATTGGCATATTCATTACATGGCACAGCTCTGTTCTATGTGGTGTATATTTGGGTGGAAAATAGAAAGATCATCCTTGTTGCCGTAACACAATGAGTCTCGAGCAGAAAACGACATAGCAGGTGCTCGAGCAGCAACCACAGTGGGAACCTCAAGTAAATCAGCACAACGAAGGCGAGTCTTCTCGGTCCGAATATCAGAAAGGGCCTACATAAGAGTAATACAACCACGAGCAAACTACCGAGCGCGCCGTGGCTCAAACTCCTGCCGAATCCGGGACAAAAACTCGTAGACGCAGTGAAACTCCAATTCTGACTACACAGCCTAGCAGCACTGACAACATTCCTACTGCCCGTCTCTATCTTGTGTTTAATGAAGGTTACTGTTATGGTATTTTTTTTTTTTGCGGGGAGGTTACTGTTATGGTTGTCATTGTAATGGAAGTCCTGACATGTTGTACTTCCAGTTACATGGCTGTCCACACGAGTTCCTTTTCTAAAAGATCTAAGATAAATGTGATGAGGACAACGAGGACGAGGTATGCGTGATGATTTATTTTCTGGCAAGTTAGCATTCAGCATTGTGTTGCTTGATTCGGTGCTAATTACATGTCTGTCTTTTACAGTTGGACGCTTAGCGAGAGTGGCGTTTTGGCACATGGGAGGGCGCGCTCCTGATTTTCAAAATGTGTCGTAAACATATTTTGAAATGTCAAAAAATCCCAAACAAAAATTTAGCGTGTACATTTCGATATTGGACATGCTTAGAAAGTCGTTTCACGAAAAACCGATCAAGTTATGTGTCGCATGTAAAAAAAATCCGATGTTAAAAGTGACTTTCACAAGATATCTTTTTGTCATTTTTACACAAAAAACCACAAACAATGTCGGTTTTTTGCCGAAACTTGACGTGCACACATATAATTTCGAGATGTATGCGCCTAATTTTTGTTAAGAATTTTTCCGCACTTTGAAATATATTTTTCAATGGCAGGAGCGCCCGCTTCCAGGAGCACAAACGATTTCCGGAAGCTTAGAAGGTTACGATGTATGTTTGGGGTAAGAGCATCTATAACCGGGTACCGTATTTGCCCCAAACGCCTGGACGGGCTGGACGCAAAAACGGCACCCAACCGGGCGCTTCATTTCTGGCCCAACGCCCAAATTGACCGACACTCCTCATATCCGATCCATATCTGGCACAGATATGGGGAGGCCCGAACATGCCCGCCATGTTGGCTGTGTCAAGGCGGCCCATCCCAAATAGACTTCTGGGTGGCTCCCTATTGAAATAGGGGGGTGCCGCCCGTCCTTCCCTAGTCCAATTCGGACTAGAGGGGGAGGGGTCGCGCAGCCTACCCTGGTCGGCCCTCTCTCTCTCCACTAAGGCCCATGTGGCCCATTAGTTCTCCTGGGGGGTTCCGGTAACCCTTTGGCACTCCGGTTTTCTCCGAAATCACCCGGAACACTTCCGGTGTCCGAATATTGCCGTCCAATATATCAATCTTTATGTCTCGACCATTTTGAGACTCCTCGTCATGTCCGTGATCACATCCGGGACTCCGAACTACCTTTGGTACATCAAAACACATAAACTCATAACATCAATCGTCATCGAACGTTAAGCGTGCGGACCCTACGGGTTCGAGAACTATATAGACATGACCGAGAATCATCTCCGGTCAATAACCAATAGAGGAACCTGGATGCTCGTATTGGTTCCTACATATTCTACGAAGATCTTTATCGGTCAAACCGCATAACAACATACGTTGTTCCCTTTGTCATCGGTATGTTACTTTCCCGAGATTCGACCGTCGGTATCATCATACCTAGTTCAATCTCGTCACTGGCAAGTCTCTTTACTCGTTCCGTAATACATCATCTCGTGACTAACTCATTAGTCATTTGCTTGCAAGGCTTATTATGATGTGTATTACCGAGAGGGCCTAGAGATACCTCTTCGACACTCGGAGTGACAAATCCTATTCTCGATCTATGCCAACACCAGAAACACCTTCGGACACACCTGTAGAGCATCTTTATAATCACCCAGTGACGTTGTGACATTTGATAGCACACAAGGTGTTCCTCCGGTATTCGGGAGTTGCATAATCTCATAGTCATATGAACATGTATAAGTCATGAAGAAAGCAATAGCAGTAAAACTTAAACGATCAAGTTGCTAAGATAACATATGGGTCTTGTCCATCACATCATTCACCTAATGATGTGATCCCGTTGATCAAATGAAAACTCATGTCTATGGCTAGGAAACATAACCATCTTTGATCAATGAGCTAGTCTAGTAGAGGCATACTAGGGACACTCTGTTTTTTCTATGTATTCACACATGTACTAATTTTCCGGTTAATACGATTCTAGCATGAATAATAAACAATTATCATGATATAAGGAAATACAAATAACAACTTTATTATTGCCTCTAGGGCATATTTCCTTCAGTCTTCCACTTGAACTAGAGTCAATAATCTAGATTACATAGTAATGATTCCAACACCCATGGAGTCTTGGTGCTGATCATGTTTTGCTCGTGGAAGAGGCTTAGTCAACGGGTCTGCGACATTCAGATCCGTGTGTATCTTGCAAATTTCTATGTCTCCCTCCTTGACTTGACCGCAGATGGAATTTAAGCGTCTCTTGATGTGCTTGGTTCTCTTGTGAAACCTGGATTCCTTCCCCAAGGCTATTGCTCCAGTGTTGTCACAAAAGATTTTCATTGGACCCGATGCATTAGGTATTACACCTAGATCGGATATGAACTCCTTCATCCAGACTCCTTCATTTGCTGCTTCCGAAGCACCTATGTACTCCGCTTCACACATAGATCCCGCCATGACGCTCTGTTTGGAACTGCACCAACTGACAGCTCCATCGTTCTATAAAAATACATATCCGGTTTGTGACTTAGTCATCCAGATCAGTGTCAAAGCTTGAATCGACGTAACCGTTTACGATGAGCTCTTTGTCACTTCCATAAACGAGAAACATATCCTTTGTCCTTTTCAGGTACTTCAGGATGTTCTTGACCACTGTCCAGTGATCCACTCCTGGATTACTTTGGTACCTCCCTGCTAAACTTATAGCAAGGCACACACCAGGTCTGGTACACAGCATTGCATACATGATAGATCCTATGGCTGAGGCATAGGGAATGACTTTCATTTTCTCTCTATCTTCTGGTGTGGTCGGGCATTGAGTCTTACTCAACTTCACACCTTGTAACATAGGCAAGAACCCTTTCTTTGACTGATTCATCTTGAACTTTTTCAAAACTTTATCAAGGTATGTGCTTTGTAAAAGTCCAATTAAGCATCTTGATCTATCTCTATAGATCTTGATTCCTAATATATAAGCAACTTCACCGAGGTCTTTCATTGAAAAATTCTTATTCAAGTATACTTTTATGCCATCCAGAAATTCTATATCATTTGCCAATCAACAATATGTCATCCACATATAATATCAGAAATGCTACAGAGCTCCCACTCACTTTCTTGTAAATACATGCTTCTCCAAAAGTCTGTATAAAAGCATATGCTTTGATCACCTCATCAAAGCGTATATTCCAACTCCGAGATGCTTGCACCAAGTCCATAGATGGATCGATGGAGCTTGCACACTTAATAAGCTCCTTTAGGATCGACAAAACCTTTTGGTTGCATCATATACAACTCCTCTTTGAGTATCAATTAAGGAATGTAGTTTTGACATCCATTTGCCAGATTTCATAATCATAAAATGCGGCAATTGCTAACATGATTCGGACAGACTTAAGCATTGCTACGGGTGATAAAGTCTCATCGTAGTCAACTCCTTGAACTTGTCGAAAACCTTTCGAAACAAGTCGAGCTTTGTAGACAGTAACATTACCGTCGGCGTCGGTCTTCCTCTTGAAGATCCATTTATTTTCAATAGCTTTCCAATCATCGGGCAAGTCAACCAAAGTCCATACTTTGTTCTCATACATGGATCCCATCTCAGATTTCATGGCCTCAAGCCATTTTGCGTAATCTGGGCTCATCATCGCTTCCTCATAGTTCATAGGTTCATCATGGTCTAGTAACATGACTTCCAGAACTGGGTTACTGTACCACTCTGGTGCGGAACATACTCTGGTTGACCTACGAGGTTCAGTAGTAACTTGATCTGAAGTTTCATGATCATCGTCATTAACTTCCTCGCTGATTGGTGTAGGAATCACTGGAACTAGTTTCTGTGATGTACTACTTTCCAATTCGGGAGAAGGTACAATTACCTCATCAAGTTCAACTTCCCTCCCACTCACTTCTTTCGAGAGAAACTCCTTCTCTAGAAAGGATCCATTTTTAGCAACGAATATCTTGCCTTCGGATCTGTGATAGAAGGTGTACTGATACGTCTCCAATGTATCTATAATTTTTGATTGTTCCATTCTATTATATATTCTGTTTTGGATGTTTAATGGGCTTTATTATACACTTTTATATTATTTTTTGGACTAACCTACTAACCTAAGGCCCAGTGCAAATTGCTGTTTTTGCCTATTTCAGTGTTTCGCAGAAAAAGAATATCAAACGGAATGAAACCTTCTGGAGAGTTATTTTTTGAATGATATCTTCACGAGAGACTTGGAGTACAAGTCAGAGAAGAAACGAGGTGCCCACGAGGAGGCAGGGCGCGCCCAGGGGGGTAGGTGCGCCCCCACCCTCATGGGCCCCACATTGCTCCACCGACGTACTTTTTCCTCCTATATATACCCATATACCCTGAAAACATCGAGGAGCACGAAGAAACCCTAATTCCACCACCGTAACCTTCTGTTCCCATGAGATCCCATCTTGGGGCCTGTTCCGGAGCTCCGCTGGAAGGGGCATCGATCACGGAGGACTTCTACATCAACACCATAGCCTCTCCGATGAGTTGTGAGTAGTTTACCACAGACCTTCGGGTCCATAGTTATTAGCTAGATGGCTTCTTCTCTCTCTTTGGATCTCAATACAAAGTTCTCCTCGATCTTCGAGGAGATCTATTCGATGTAATCTTTTTGCGGTGTGTTTATCGAGATCCGATGAATTGTGGGTTTATGATCAAGATGATCTATGAACAATATTGGATTCTTTTCTGAAATCTTTTATGTATGATTATAATATCCTTGCAAGTCTTTTCTAATTATTGGTTTGGTTTGTCCTAGTAGATCTATAGTTCTTGCAATGGGAGAAGTGCTTGGCTTTGGGTTCAATCTTGCGGTGTCCTTTCCCAGTGACAGTAGGGGCAGCAAGGCACGTATAGTATTGCGGCCATCGAGGATAAAAAGATGGGGTTTATATCATATTGCTTGAGTTTATCCCTCTACATCATGCCATCTTGCTTAAGGCGTTACTCTATTCTTATGAACTTAATACTCTAGATGCATGCTGGATAGCGGTCGATGTGTGGAGTAATAGTAGTAGATGCAGAATCGTTTCGGTCTACTTGTCACGGACGTGATGCCTATATACAATTCATGCCTAGATATTCTCATAACTATGCGCTTTTCTATCAATTGCTCGATAGTAATTTGTTCACCCACCATAGAATTCTGCTATCATGAGAGAAGCCACTAGTGAAACCTATGGCCCCCCGGGTCTATCTTCATCATATTACTTTCCTTTCAACTAGCCAATTTCTGTTGCCGTTGCTTATTTGCTTTATTTACTTTCTGTTCTTATACCAAAAATACCAAAAATATTATCCTATCCTATCTATCAGATCTCACTCTCGTAAGTGAGCTTGAAGGGATTGACAACCCCTTATCGCGTTGGTTGTGAGGTTCTTATTTGTTTGTGCAGGTGCGAGAGACTCGCGCGTGGTCTCCTACCGGATTGATACCTTGGTTCTCAAAAACTGAGGGAAATATAGACGCTATTGTGTTGCATCACCCTTTCCTCTTTGAGGGAGTATAACGCAAGCTCGAGAAGTAGCAAGAAGAATTTCTGGCGCAGTTGCCGGGGAGACTCACGCCAAGTCAAGTCAAGATTTGATCTCCCGTTAACTAGCCAATTTCTGGCGCCGTTGCTGGGGAGATCTACGCAAAAGTCATAGACCAAGTACCTATCACAAACCCTTATCCCTCGCACTACATTATTTGCCTCTCGTTTTCCTCTCCCCCACTTCAACCTTGCCGTTTTATTCGCCCTTCTTCTTCAGTGTGTTTTACCATTCGCTTGCCTCTTGTTTGCTTGTGTATTGGATTGCTTGCTTGTCACTATGGCTCAGGACAATACCAAATTGTGTGACTTCTCCAATACCAAAAATAATGATTTTATTAGCACGCCGATTGCTCCTATCTTAGATGCTGAATCTTGTGAGATCAATGCTGCTCTGTTGAATCTTGTCAT
This sequence comes from Secale cereale, assembly GCA_902687465.1. Lineage (NCBI taxonomy): Eukaryota > Viridiplantae > Streptophyta > Magnoliopsida > Poales > Poaceae > Secale > Secale cereale. Next base: position 214,310,234 of record LR738710.1, on the reverse strand, counting down.
GAAAGATCAATTTTCTGGCCTTCCTAGTGAAGATGCCGCTACCAATCTGAACAACTTTGTTGATTTGTGCGATATGCAAAAGAAGAGGGATACGTATAATGATATTGTTAAATTGAAGCTATTTCCGTTTTCACTTAGAGATCGCGCTAAAACTTGGTTTTCCTCTTTGCCTAGAAATAGTATTGATTCATGGAATAAGTGCAAAGATGCATTTATCTCTAAGTATTTTCCTTCCGCTAAGATTATCTCTCTTAGAAACGATATTATGAATTTTAAGCAACTAGATCATGAGCATGTTGCACAAGCTTGGGAGAGAATGAAATTAATGATACGTAATTGCCCTACACGTGGTTTGAACTTATGGATGATTATACAAAACTTTTATGCTGGCTTGAATTTTGCGTTTAGAAATCTGTTAGATTCGGCCGCGGGGGGGGGGGGGG
>LR738710.1:214229222-214309715 GCA_902687465.1 Secale cereale | reverse complement strand
GCACTTTTATGGAGATTACTTTAGTAGAAGCTACCAAACTCCTAGATAATATTATGATTAACTACTCTCAATGGCACACCGAAAGATCTACTAGTAAAAAAGTGCATGCTATTGAAGAGATTAGTGTTTTGAGTGGAAAGATGGATGAAATTATGAAATTATTTGCTACTAAGAATGCTTCTTCCGATCTTCATGATATGCCTTTATCCACGTTGATTGAAAATAATAAGGAATCTTTGGGTGTGAATTTTGTTGGTAGGAATAATTTTGGTAACAATGCTTATAGAGGAAACTTTAATCCCAGGCCTTTCCCTAGTAATTCCTCTAATAATTATGGTAATTCCTACAATAACTCTTATGAAAATTTTGGTAAGATGCCCTCTGAATTTGAGACTAGTGTTAAGGAGTTTATGAATTCGCAAAAGAATTTCAATGCTTTGCTTGAAGAAAAATTGCTTAAGATTGATGAGCTGGCTAGTAATGTGGATAGAATTACTCTTGATGTTGATTCTTTGAAACTTAGATCTATTCCACCTAAGCATGATATCAATGAGTCTCTCAAAGCCATGAGAATTTCCATTGATGAGTGCAAAGAAATAACCGCTAGGATGAGTGCTAAAACGGATTGCTTTTATGAAAGCGTGTTCTTCTAGTTATCATGAGAATAAAGATGAAGTTCTGAAAGTGATTGATGTGTCTCCTATTAAATCCTTGTTTTCTAGTATGAATCTTGATAAAGACGGGACTGTAGATGAGTCTACTTTAGTTAAAAGGCATCCCAATGATTCGGAGTTTTTAGATCTTAATGCTAAAATTGTTAAAAGTGGGATTGAAGAGATCAAAACTTTGCATACCGATGAACCCACTATCTTGGATTTCAAGGGATTCAATTATGATAATTGCTCTTTAATAGATTGTATTTCCTTGATGCAATCCGTGCTAAATTCTCCACATACTTATAGTCAAAATAAGGCTTTTACCGAACACATAGTTGATGCTTTAATGCAGTCTTATGAAAAAAAACTTGAATTAGAAGTTTCTATCCCTAGAAAGCTTTATGATGAGTGGGAGCCTACTATAAAAATTAAAATTAAAGATCATGTATGCTTTGATTTGTTTGATTTGGGTGCAAGTGTTTCCACAATTCGAAAAACTTTGTGTGATATGTTAGGATTCCATGAACTTGATGATTGTTATTTAAATTTGCATCTTGTGGATTCTACCATTAAGAAACCTATGGGAAGGATATGATGTTCTTATTATTGCCAATAGGAATTATGTGCCCGTAGATTTCATCGTTCTTGATATAGATTGCAATCCTTCATGTCCTATTATTCTTGGTAGACCTTTCCTTAGAACGATTGGTGCAATTATCAATATGAAGGAAGGAAATATTAGATTCCAATTTCCGTTAAGGAAAGGCATGGAACACTTTCCTAGAAAGAAAATTAAATTACCTTATGAATCTATTATGAGAGCCACTTATAGATTGCCTACCAAAGTTGGCAATACCTAGATTCATTCTTGTATCGTGCCTAGCTAGGGGCGTTAAACGATGGCGCTTGTTGGGAGGCAACCCAATTTTATTTTATTTGTTTTTGCTTCTGTTTAGGAATAAATATTGCATCTAGCTTCTGTTTAGATGTGGTTTTGTGTTTTAATTAGTGTTTGTGCCAAGTAGAACCTTTGGGAAGACTTGTGTGAAGTTTATGTGATCATGTTGTAAAAAACAGAAACCTTAGCGCTCACCAGATTGGCTGTCATTTTTTTACAGGAGAGTGCTTTTTAGTTGATTCTTTTTGAAGATGATTAATAGACAAATTCCTCACATCCACCAATTTATTTCAGTTTTTTAGAGTTACAGAAGTATTCGAAAGGTACAGATTACTACAGACTGTTCTGTTTTTGACAGATTCTGTTTTTCGTGTGTTGTTTGCTTATTTTGATGAATCTATGAGTAGTATCGGGGGGTATGAATCATAGAGAAGTTGGAATACAGTAGGTTTAACACCAATATAAACAAAGAATGAGTTTATTACAGTACCTTTGAGTGGTGGTTTGTTTTCTTTTACTAACGGAGCTCACGAGATTTTCGGCTAAGTTTTGTGTTGTGAAGTTTTCAAGTTTTGAGTACAGATTTGATGTACTATGGAACAAAGAGTGGCAAAATACTAAGATTGGGGATGCCCAAGGCAACCCAAGGTAAAATTCAAGGATAACCAAAAGCCTAAGCTTGGGGATGCCCCGGGAAGGCATCCCCTCTTTCGTCTTCGTCTATCGGTAACTTTACTTGAGACTATATTTTTATTCACCACATAATATGTGTTTTGCTTGGAGCATCATGTTTGATTTGACTCTTTGCTTTTTGGTTTGCCACAATCATCCTTTCTGGACACACCTTTTGAGAGAGATAAATATGATTTAGAATTTATTAGAATACTCTTTGAGCTTCACTTATATCTTTTGAGCTAGATAGTTTTGCTCTAGTGCTTCACTTATATCTTTTAGAGCATGGTGGTGGTTTTATTTTGTAGAAATTATTGATCTCTCATGCTTCACTTATATCTATTTGAGAGTCTTTTAGAACAACATGGTAATGAGCTTTGGTTATAAAACTATTCCTAATATGACAGGCATCCAAGATGAGTATAGTAAAAAACATTCACATAAAGTGCATTGAATACTATGGGAAGTTTGATACTTGATGATTGCTTTGAGATATGAGGATGGTGATATTAGAGTCATGCTAGTAGAGTAGTTGTGAATTTGATAAATACTTGTGTTTAGGTTTGCAAGTCCCGTAGCATGAACGTATGGTAACCATTGTGTGACAAATTTGAAGCATGAAGTATTTCATTGAGTGTCATCTTTTGTGTGGAGGTCGGGATCGCGCGATGGTTAACTCCTACCAACCCGTCCTCTAGGAGCATGCGTGTAGTACTTTGTTTTGATGACTTGTAGATTTTTGCAATAAGTATGTGAGTTCTTTATGACTAATGTTGAGTCCATGGATTATACACACTCTCACCTTCCACCATTGCTAGCCTCTCTTGTACCGTGCAACTCTCGCCGGTACCATACACCCACCATATACCTTCCTCAAAACAGCCACCATACCTACCTATCATGGCATTTCCATAGCCATTCCGAGATATATTGCCATGCAACTTTCCACCGTCCCATTTGCTATGACACGCTTCATCATTGTCATATTGCCATGCATAATCATGTAGTTGACATCGTATTCGTGGCTAGGCCTGTTGGGGAACGTAGTATTTTAAAATTTTCCTACGATCACGCAAGATCTATCTACCAGATGCATAGCAATGAGAGGGGAGAGTGTGTCTACGTACCCTCGTAGACCGAAAGCGGAAGCGTTAGAACAACGCGGTTGATGTAGTCGTACGTCTTCACGGCCCGACCGATCAAGCACCGAAACTACGGCACCTTCGAGTTCTAGCACACGTTCAGCTCGATGACGTCCCTCGAACTCCGATCCAGCCGAGTGTCGAGGGAGAGTTCCGTCAGCACGATGGCGTGGTGACGATCTTGATGTTCTACCATCGCAGGGCTTCGCCTAAGCACCGCTATAATATTATCGAGGAGAACTATGGTGGAGGGGGGCACCGCACACGGCTAAGAGATCAAGAGATCAATTGTTGTGTCTAGAGGTGCCCCCTTGCCCCCGTATATAAAGGAGGAAGGGAGAGGCCGGCCCTAGAGGGGCGCGCCAAGTGTGGGGAGTCCTACTAGGACTCCCAAGTCCTAGTAGGATTCCCCTTTCCTTTTCGGAGTAGGAGAGAAGGAAAGAGGTGGAGAGGGAGAAGGAAAAGGGGGCTGCACCCCTTGTCCAATTCGGACGAGAGGGGGGGGGGGGCGCGCGCCTCCTTCCTTTTGGCCTTTCTCCTCTATTCCCGTATGGCCCAATAAGGCCCATATACTCCGAAAAATACCCGAAACAGTCGGAACCTTTCCGATGTCCGAATATAGTCGTCCAATATATCGATATTTACGTCTCGACCATTTTGAGACTCCTCGTCATGTCCCCGATCTCATCCGGGATTCCGAACTCCTTCGGTACATCAAAACTCATAAACTCATAATAAAACTGTCATCGAAACCTTAAGCGTGCGGACCCTACGGGTTCGAGAACTATGTAGACATGACCGAGACACGTCTCCGGTCAATAACCAATAGTGGAATTTGGATGCTCATATTGGCTCACACATATTCTACGAATATCTTTATCGGTCAAACCACATAACAACATACGTTGTTCCCTTTGTCATCGGTATGTTACTTGCCCGACATTCGATCGTCGGTATCTCAATACCTAGTTCAATCTCGTTACCGGCAAGTCTCTTTACTCGTTCCGTAATACATCATCCCGCAACTAACTCATTAGCTGCAATGCTTGCAAGGCTTATAGTGATGTGCATTACCGAGTGGGCCCAGAGATACCTCTCCGACAATCGGAGTGACAAATCCTAATCTCGAAATACGCCAACCCAACAAGTACCTTCGAAGACACCTGTAGAGTACCTTTATAATCACCCAGTTACGTTGTGACGTTTGGTAGCACACAAAGTGTTCCTCCGGTATTCGGGAGTTGCATAATCTCATAGTCATAGGAACATGTATAAGTCATGACGAAAGCAATAGCAGTAAAACTTAAACGATCATAGTGCTAAGCTAACGGATGGGTCTTGTCCATCACATCATTCTCCTAATGATGTGATCCCGTTGATCAAATGACAACTCATGTCTATGGCTAGGAAACATAACCATTTTTGATCAATGAGCTAGTCTAGTAGAGGCATACTAGGGACACTCTGTTTTGTCTATGTATTCACACATGTACTAAGTTTCCGGTTAATACAATTCTAGCATGAATAATAAACATTTATCATGATATAAGGAAATAAATAATAACTTTATTATTGCCTCTAGGGCATATTTCCTTCAGTCTCCCACTTGCACTAGAGTCAATAATCTAGATCACATCACCATGTGATTAACACCAATAGTTCACATCGCCATGTGACTAACACCCATAGTTCTCATCGCCATGTGACCAATACCCAAAGGGTTTACTAGAGTCAACAATCTAGTTCACATCCTCATGTGATTAACACCCAAAGAGTACTAAGGTGTGATCATCTTTTGCTTCGTGAGAGAAGTTTAGTCAGCGGGTCTGTTACATTCAGATGCGTATGTATTTTGCAAATTTCTATGTCTACAATGCTCTGCATGGAGCTACTCTAGCTAATTGCGCCCACTTTTAATATGCATCCAGATTGATACTTAGAGTCATCTGGATTAGTGTAAAGCTTGCATCGGCGTAACTCTTTACGACGAACTTTTTATCACCTCCATAATCGAGAAACATTTCCTTAGTCATCCAGTAACTAAGGATAACTTTTACCGCTGTCCAGTGATCTACTCCTGGATCACTTTTGTACCTTCTTGCCAAACTCATGGTAAGGTGATACGTCTCAAACGTATCTACTTTTCCGAACACTTTTGATATTGTTTTGACCTCATTCTTGTATGATTTGAACTAAACTAACCCGGACTGACGCTGTTTTCAGCAGAGCTGCCTGTATGGTTTTATTGTGTGCAGGAAAACGGATTTTTAGGTATCTCAGAAAATTCCACGAAAAATCACAGAAAATCCACGCACCCGAAGGAACCTGTTGCCAGAAGAGGGGCCAGAGGGGGGCCAGGGGGGCTCCAGGCGCCCTGGTGGCGCGGCCCACCCCCTGGCCGCGCCGGGAGGCCGCCTTGGTGGGCCCCACCTCCCCTAGTGCCCTACTTTGACCCGTATTTAGCCCGTGACGAGAAAATCCCAGATCAGAAGTTTTTTTCCCAGTTTTCGTTGCGGAGCCGCCGCCGCCCTCTGTTCTTCTTCGGGAGGGCTAATCTGGAGGCTGGTTTGGCCTCCGGAGAGGGGAGATCGTCGCCATCGTCATCATCATCACCACTCCATCCTCCCTCCATGACTTCTCCTTCCATGTGTGAGTAATCCCCTGCTGTAGGCAAAGGGGATGGTAGGGATTGGATGAGTTAGATCATGTAATAGTTTATCAGATCGTTGGGGGCATGTTGCCTATCATCTACTATGGTGTTTATCATCTTTGCTTCAACTTGTTATTCTTAATGCTTGTCACTTAGGGCCCGAGTGCCATGATTTCAGATCTGAACCTTATGTGTTTGCATGAATATATTTGTGTTCTTGATCCTATCTATGAGTTGTTTGCACCTATTACGGTTCGGAACCGGCGATCCCAAAAGTGACAGCTTGGGATACCAAAGGGGATGGTCCGTAGTTTGAGGATTACATGTATCCATTGAGTTTATTGCTTTGTTCCGGTGCTCTTTGACAGGAGCATCTTAATCTCCATAAGTTCCTTTTGGCCCCGTTCGTAGCGGGATGGTAGGACAAAAGATGTTGTGCAAGTTCTTATTGCAAGCACGTACAACTACCTATGGGATACATGCCTAATGTTTGATATTTGCCTAGATGATCATTACTTTTCCGTGTCCCTTGCCCCAAGTTAGATTCATGATATATCTCATCCATGCAACGCCCAACCATCCATCTCCCTAGCCTACAGTGTTTTAAATCCTGCTGGTTACTAGTTGCTACTTTTGCTATTTACTTTCGCCGTTTACTTTTACTATCACCATAATCACTATCATATCACCGTTACCACTTATCTTTTGCTGCAAGTAAGTATATTTCAGGTGCGGTTGAATTGACAACTCAACTGTCAAAGCTTATAAATACTCTTTGGCTCCCCGTGTGTCGAATCAATAAATTGGGTTATTCTTACCCGCGAAGACTATCTCGATCCCTTACGGTTGAGGGTTATCAAGTACCGTTTTCTGGCGCCGTTGCCGAGGAGCATAGCAATATTTGCAAGTCTACTTGAAGTATCCTACCTGCTGCACTTCATTCGCTATGGGTAAGAAAGGAGACCCCAAGGTTCCGATCTTACTATCCACTACAAGAAGAGGTACTGTTCTGAACACTAGTGCTACGCTTGATTCACCTTCTGTTATGAGTAAGTTTGCCTCACCGCCACCACATGATGCTCCTACTGAATCTGTTACTATGTCCGATGCTCTTGATGATGCTTCTACTACTCTTGATGATATTAGTTCACTTGGTTATGCTCTTGAGAAACAGATCGCTGTTGCTGCAAAAAAAAATCTGGAATTGAAATTCCTATTACTCGCTACCCTATTGGTGGAACTTATGATTATCCTGATTTGAGTGAACTCAAAGAGAGACTCCTTGATGATGATTACTTTATGCTTGATGATGATTTATGCAGGGAACTGACAGAGTTTGCCGGCTCTGACCCTGAAGTTATTAAGAAGCTGTTTGAAAAACACTCTTTGAAGAACAAAACCGTTCCTGATCCTGAATTTGCTACATCTCCTATATGCATTGATGATCCTGATTATGATTTCTCTGTTGATCTTTCACTTATACCTATGGTTGAAGCTGGCCCCTTTTATGACAGAGAAAATGATGGTGCTATTGCACACCTGACTAAACTCACTGAGTTGGGTGGCTTGTTTACCACAGATGAGAAGAAACGAAACTTTTTATGTGACCAAGCTTCTTCCTTTCTCTTTGAAGGAAGGTGCTAAAACATGGTATGATTCACTCCCATGTGGTTCCATTAAGAGTCCTCAAGACTTAGCTTACTCTTTTGTTGATAAGTACTTTCCTGCTCATATGCAACATGCTGCTTTACAAAGAATTTATAACTTTAAACAGTTGCAGGATGAGCACCTCCCTAAAGCTTGGGGGAGGTACTGCGGTCTGATTCGGGCTAGACCAGGACATGAAGTCCCTAAGAACGAATTAATCGATATATTTTATGCTGGTCTAACTGATGAATCCAGGTCCTATTTGGACAGCTGTGCTGGTTGTGTTTTTAGGAAAAGAACACCGGACGATGCAGAGGATTTGGTGGGCAGGATTGCCAAAAACCATGAAGATTGGTCCGTCCCTGAACCACCTCCACCACCAAAGAAGAGGGGCATGTTTGTTCTAAGTGTAATGCCCAGGATGGAGTTATACCTCCTACGTGTCGAGGCACGACTTAAAGGCATAAATCCATCCTAGAATGATCTCAAGTTTGGTATCCTTGCACGACTCATGTAAAAGAGGGATTAAATTGCAAAAGGAGATAGTTGGCTTACACTCGCCACTTCACACAATACATTACATAAGCATAACATCATTCAAAACATCACAACTCGACTACGGGTGAAGATCCAAAAGAAAGATACCAAAACGACATAAAGCCACAGGCCAGGATCGAATCCTAGTAGAAACCACTACTGAACATCGAAACGTAACAAGCACTCTCTTCAACGGACTCCCAGTGAAGAACTTGAAGCAGCTCCTGCATCAAACTCGGCTGAACCTGCATCTGGTGTTGTAGTAACTGTGAGTCACGAGGACTCAGCAATCCCATAACCATGGGTAACAAGACTAGCAAAGCTTTAAGGGTAGGAGGAGGTAAGGTGGTGAGGTTGCAGCAGCGACTAAGCATAATATGGTGGCTAACTTACGAGTACCAGAATAAGAAGAGCATCTACGCAAACGGTCGCAAAAGAGGTGATCGCTAAAGATCCTAACTACATACGTTCAAACATAACCCCACCGTGTTCTCTTCTCAAAGTGAAAAGAGACAGTCACGGTTACTCACACAGTTGTGTGTTTTACTTCGGATCATCTGTCAAGTTTTCTACAACCGGACATTAACAAATTCCAATCTGCCACATAACCGCGGGCACGGCTTTCGAAAGATCATAACCCTGCAGGGGTGTTCCAACTTAGCCCATCACAAGCTCTCACGATTAGCTGAAGTGATAAATATAATATCATCACTCCTTATCTTAGGGAAAACCGATCAGGCTCGGCATCCCGGTAGCACAAGTCATTTCGACAATGGTAAAACAAGTCCAGCAAGACCTCCCGGCGTGCCGACACCCTGATAGTAGCCGCGCGTATCTCGTCTCAGGCCACGTCCGGATGAGCAGTACGTACAGATACCGAAGACCCCAACGAACTGGGTGGTATCCGCAAGTGGCTCTAGTTTGGGACCAACACCATCAGCACTGGCCCCCCTGCTATGTAGAATTAAGAACCCGAGGGTGCGACCCCCTATGCAATTTTAATTAATTAATTAAGTTGTTATTATGAGGCAAATTAAAACCAATGTTGGGCCTTGCTCGAGGAGTTTTATTCAAAGTCGAACTGTCAAGGGGTCCCCATTACACCCATCGTGTTAGGAACGCAAAATCAAGGAACATAATGCCGGTTTATCGGCGCCTAAGGTGGCATGAGTGGAACAAAACACCGAGCAAAAGGCCAAGCCTTCCACCCATGCCCAGTATATAGGTGTGTTAATAATAATTATAGATATTGTGATATATCCAACCACAAGTTCCCTCCTGGAACGAACTTCATCTTCACCTGCAACTAACAACGCTATAAGAGGGACTGAGCAAGCGAGGCTGAGCAAGCGGGTAACATAGCCAAACAATGGTTTTGCTAGGAAGGTGTCAAGGTTAGAGGTTTCATGGCAACAAGGAGAGGGCTGACATAAAAGATGGGTAGCGCGACATGTAACGATAGCATCGAGACAACTAAGCATGGCAATGGTAGTAAAGGTATCCGAGGATATGATCATCTTGCCTGGGATTCCACAAGGGAGAAGAACGGATCCATGAAGAAGACGGAGCAACAGACGAGCGGATCCTCACAACTCCGGAACGAAACCGAAGCTAACAAGAGAAGCAACCGGAAAGAAAACAAACAACGCGGTAAACACACAAGCATAAACATGGCATACAATGCGTAAACAAGTATGATGCATGTCCGGTTTAAATAAGCATGGCATGGCAAGTGCACAAACAAAACTACAAGTTAAGTGGAGATCAATATGCAACGAGTTGCATATTGACGAAACACCACATTTAAATATTTAGTTGACTCTCATTTAATTACAAGACAAGATTAAATGTTGGTTAACATGGCAAGAGGTGAAGCATAATAAAACTACACTATTAAGACATTTTAAATGGGGCCGGAGAATAACAACAACATATCCGGAAAATCCCCATGAGCATGTTTAATAATTATAAAAGCAACAACAATTAACATATATAATGTTGTTAACATGATGCGGATGACATGATCAAGTTTATGCAAGTTTTTGTTAACATTAACATGAAGAGAAAAGAAGCATTTGTCACCGTGGTGGAAAGAAAAGAGTGCCACGGCAACGATTCCGAAAATGATGCCACGGCAACATATCGGTTCCGGTAACTCGTTGAGAGTCCGGAGCAAAAGGAAGATGACGTGGGTGAGTCAAACGAGATGATGGGGTGATCCCGTTGCCGGGTTTCCACGAGTCGGTGGCGAGGCAACCGAGGAACATGACAAAAGGTGGAACGGGCACGAAGCACACACGGGAAACATTTCATACAACACAAGCAAGCATCACACGGGTCACGTCTCGGGGTTATACCTTCGAAGCGTGCGTTCTCTGAGCGGTTCGAGACGTAGAGGAAGGAGTCGTTCTCACGAGTCGTAGAGGAAGTAGTGGTACACGAGTCGCCAACGAGTAGTCGTTCCGTTCGTAGAGGTACTTGAGGGTCTCGGCGACGGTAGACGTTCGGGCGACGGTAGTCGTTCGGGCCGTAGATGTACTCGGTCGTCGTGGTACACGTTTGTAGATGTTCATCCGTCATGTCGTGGTACTTGGCGAGTCATCGTGTAGTCGTGTAGGTGTTCCCGTTCGTAGAGGTACATGCCATCGGAGGGGTACTTGGGGTCTCCGAGTAGTCGTACTCGCACGTCGTGGTACTTGGTCGTGGTTCGTAGGCGTACACGTTCTCTGTCAAGGAACACAAACAACACAAACAAAACAAAAAAAAAACTACAGCACGGAGACAAGGCCACGGCAGCAGCAAACAAGACGGTCTCGGACACGGCGAGGAGGGGCCATGGGCGAGGCCCTGGCGCGCTGGAGCTCGGTGCTGGAGGGGAATGGCTCGAGGGAGCTCCTGGCGAGGCGCACGGCGAAGGAAGGGCGGCTTCGCCCTGGCTGGAGGAAGGAGGCCCGCAGCCTTGGCGCGTGCAGAGGCAGGGAACAGGGAGGCGCGGACGAGGGACGGCGTGGGCCGGCCGTCTCCCTGGCTGGAGAGGAGGGCGACAAGGGTGCGGTGCTGGCCGGAACACTGGAGAGGCCAAGGCGAGGCCCTGGCGAGGAGATGGCGAGGCGGCGCCCTGGCTGGACGCGGCGGAGAGAGGAGCCAGGCGCGGGGCGCGCGGGGCTCGGCCAGGGGACTCGGTCCTGGCGCGGGAGGCCGGCCGCTGGTCTCTGGCGAGCTGGAGGACGGGGTCGGCCAGGCCTGGCCGGGCTTCTGGATGGGCGCGGAGGCTGCGAGGACGACGACCCCGGGCGCTGGGAACGGAGGGAGGATGCGGAAGGAGGGAGGCCATGGCGACCTTGGAGAGGCAGGGCGGAGCTCCATGGCGCGAAGAGGCGGAAGGGCGCCGGGGCGGCGGCTGCGCAGGAGGAGAAAGGGAGGGGGGCTCGAGCGCTGCGCAGGATCGAGAGGAGGAGCGAAGAAGCCTGGCGCGTCGCTGGCTGGTCGGGTTCGGTCGCGAGCGGGATGAGGGGAAAAACGGGGCGAGACAGAGCGAGCGATGGGTGAGGACGGTCGCTGGCGGCGGAGAGGGAGATGGAGAGGGAGTGAGGGGGCGACCGCTAGGGTTAGGAGTGCTGGTTGGGCCAGGAGAGAATGGGCCGGCTGCTGGGCCAAAGGGGAGGAGGAGAAGGAGGCTGTGGGTTGGCTGGAGTGGGCCTAGAGGCCTGGGAAGGCAGGATGGGCTGCTCCTTTTTATTTCCCTTTTAGCATAAAACAAAAGAGAGGATAAAAGAAAGAAGAGGGAGGTTAGGGCAAAACCTAGCACATGGAATTAATTTTCTCGGGCTCGTAAAAATGAGCACGACCGGAGAAAAAATACAAAAGGCCAGATCGGAAAAATAATTCAAACATATTTGAATTTAATTCAAATAGGTTTGAACTAAGACGTGATTAAAGAAGTGTCCAAAAATGTCCGGAATTTTGGAGGAGCCTCGAAACAACGGAAAAGAATTATTGGCAAGATTTTTGAAGGTGAAACTCGAAGTGAAAAGACATGGGGAAATTATGCAAGTGTGTTATGGTGATTCCGAAGCAATGGAATAATTAATAAATATAGCTCCCTAAATATTGAGAGGCTTTTATATGTTATAAAGAGAAGACATTCTTCCCTCGATTTAAATGGACCGAAGGTCCACACGGTTTATTTAGGTTGAGATGCAAAAAAAATATGACATGATGACATGATGCAATGCAAAAATAAATAAAACAAGCACAAAGAACACACGGGCAACCCGGAACATCTGGAATCTTCTGGAACCTTCTGCAATCTTCTGGGACGTTGGTCTTCGGGCGTCACACTAAGCCCCGAAGATATGCGAGAAGCAAAGAAATCTATTAGAGAGAAGGGTATTAAAGCTGAAGACGTGAAGAATCTACCCCCTATTGAGAAGTTGTGTGAGCCTACCACTCACCCTCCTATGGTAGAGGTACACTCTCTTTTAGATTTCAACGCAAGTGACATCCCTCATGGTAAGCCTCCTGATCAATGTTTAGATGAGTTTGACAATTTTATTATGAAACAAAATCATTTTAATGAGAGGATACAAAGTCAATTGCATGATAATTCCCTTGCTATCAAAAGTTTGCTTGATGTTCTAGGTAGAACAGTTAATGATGTTCAATGTCTTGTGAAGAATTTTCATATGGTTCAAACTCAGCTTGAACAAATTTCTAATGTGCAAAAAGATTTGCTTGCTAACAATGCCAAACAAGATGATTTGCAGGCCTTCGGGATTAAGACCCGAGGAGGAACTAGCACTCAAGATCCTCTTTATCCAGAAGGGCATCCGAGGAGAATCGAGCAAGATTCTCAAATGCAGGAAGAAGAAATTGTTGGCTCTCCAAAAAAGAAGAAGAAGAAACGTAAGGAGGCTGACAATTCCAATGATCCTATTACAAATGAAGAGCCAGCTGTTCATCCCAACAGTGTATCTATCTCCGATGCTGAGACTAAAGACGGTGCTGAACCTGAAGGTAAGGATAATGAGAAGAATGATCCGCCTGAAGTTCGAGAAGAAGAAGCACCTGACAAACGTAAGAGGTACACTAGAGAAGACTTCGTCGCAAGAAGACATGGGAAGGAAAGAGAACCATGGATACAGAAACCCATGCCCTTTCCAGGTAAGTCTATCAAATCTAAAGAAGAAGAGCATTACAATAAGTTTTGTGAGTGGATTAAACCTCTTTTTCTTCATATCCCTTTGACTGATGCTATTAAGTTACCTCCCTATTCAAAATATATGAAAGATATTGTCACTAATAAAAGAAAAGTTCCTAATGAAGCAATATCTACTATGCTTGCTAACTACTCTTTCAGTGGCAAGATTCCTGAGAAGCTTGGTGATCCAGGTATACCCACCATTCCTTGCTCCATAAAGAATAATTATGTCAAAACTGCTTTATGTGATCTTGGAGCAGGAGTGAGTGTTATGCCTTTCTCTCTTTACAAGAGGCTTTGTTTAGAGAAACTAATTCCTACAGATATCTCTCTTCAGATGGCTGACAAGTCAACCGCCGTTCCGATAGGTATTTGTGAGGATGTTCCAGTAGAAGTTGCTAATTGTTTGATTCTTACTGATTTTGTTGTGCTTGACATGCCCGAGGATGGGAGCATGTCCATTATTCTTGGTAGACCTTTTCTTAACACCGCAGGTGCTATTATTGATTGCAATAAAGGGAAGGTTACCTTCAATGTGAATGATAAAGAACACACGATGTATTTTCCAAATAAGACCGACAGGAGGCATGGCCTCAACTCTATAGAAAATATCGAGACCGTGAAGATTGGAGAATGGGACTGTCCACTACATGTGCACCACAAATACAAAACTATTATGGTGGGGACAATGTCCATCAAAGTAAAGGTTCAGTGATTACTTCGTAAGAGGTGAGACTTTTTGCTCTATATATCGCCTGTTTGTTGGTAAGACTTGATCAACCTTACTAGTGAACATGTTTTATATAGATAAAAAGTTGAGCTTGTTATGTTTTCATTTGTTTTAGTTTTTGTTCTCCTTGCTGTACCAAGTGTTTATGTTTTGAAGCTACACAATACTAATCACTGCTTTAAGTTTTCAGAAAGTCTTGCAGCTTTTTGAACTTCAAAAAATTTTCAACAGTGAAGTTTTCAAAAAAATTCCAGAAAAATGAAAATAAAAATTTCCATGCCGGGAGTGACCCAAAGGTACCTAGGGCCGGCCAGGGGGACCCACCAGTGGCCCAGGCGGCCAGCTGGCGCGGCCTGCCCCCTGGCCGCGCCCACAGGGCGCCTGGGGCCCACAAGGACCCCTCCAGGTAAGTCTTCTTCCTCCTTCTCTCTTTCTCTCCAAAAACACGAGTTCTGCACTTGTTCTTGTGTTCTTGCTGCTCTTGGAGGCGATTCTTCGATCTCTCTCTACAGCCTATCATTTGAGTTGAGATTTTGAATAAATACTCCCTGGTATGTAACTCCTCCACCCCTCCAATTAGATTTCTGATTGGTGGCTTCATTTGTGAGTATTTAGTAGTTCTTGGTGCTGTATAGATGAGCTTGCATGCATATGTAGAAATTTATTTTCCAAGTTTTGATGCAAGTTTATGCCTTAGGTAAGTGAGTTGAGTAGTTTGCCTTAACCCACTTTGTTTTAATCCTTGTTTTTGTAATTTGCCAAAAATTTCAGAAATGAGTTTGTTAGGAAGAGCAAAGGGGTGGCTTGAGAAGAAGAGGCCCACGCACTCCGATCGAGTTACTAGAGCCGCAGCTTCACCCTCGACTGCTAGGGTGAGCTACAATGAAGATCATGTGCCCCTAGAGTTGTTGGAAGACACAAGTCCATCACGTGCTATGATGTTTCCATGTGATGAATTCCTTGAAGCTGCGGGAATCAAGGATGAGTTTTATAATCTTTGAGCTAATGCAGGTCTAACACGGCTCGTCACGTGCCATGTTACTCAGTATCAAAAACTCACCTCCGGTTTCATGAACAGTTTTAGATATAATCCTGATTCTGGTGCTATTGAGTTTAAAATTTACAATGATCTTATCACCATGCTCTTGGGAAAGTTTTGTGAAATAATAGGTGTGCCAAACGTTGGGCGGACGGCTAGGATGACCTCTCAGCCCTCCGAGCTGAAAACCGTCTTCAACTCTCTCTGCAGCATGGGTACGAGGGATATTCATCGGTCAAAGATCTCGAGCATCTTATTCCCTCACCTCAGGTATTTTGCATATTATGTCGCTAGAGGGGTGTTAGCTCGTGACAACACGAGCAACACTTCTGCGCCGGATATTGCTATCCTGGCAGCCGCCCTCTCAGGGAGGTCTGACTATAATCTGGGTGCCTTAATTGCTCGACGCCTTGCTATGAACAGTAACAGGGGAGATTTATTTGGTGGCGTTTATGCCACACTTATCTTAGAATATCTTGAAGGCACCCCACACCCTGATGATAAGCCTTTTACTTATTTAAGTTTTGATCTTGCTGCTATGAAAAGGCATAAGTTTGTTACCATGACTTCTGAGCTTGATAATCTTGTTTATATCTTGCGTTTCGGGACCACCGCGGAACGCGAGATCCGTCTACCTGCACCTCTTTTGTTTGATTTTTCTCGCAGGAACGGATGGTCCTTTGATGTTATCCAGTTCGATGAGTTCATGGCTTTCATAACCCCATGGAGGGGGTTGTGCCCGACGAGGAGGAGCACGGTGAGTTACCACCTTTTCAGGGGGAGACCGCCACCCAGTTTGGTGAAGGGTCTTCCTCTGCTTGGAGTACGAACTCTTCCTCGTGGGAGGATCCGAGGAGTTCGGTGTACGCGCCAGAATCCTTCTACGACCCTTGGACTCACCACCATTCCCCCGGAGCAGGAGGCTCCTGGGGGCAGTAGCTACTACCAACTTAGGCCAAAAGCCTAAGCTTGGGGGAGTACGTGCCCCTCTCACCTTTCCATTGTATTATCCGTTTTATTCGCTTTGATCTTTTCGAAGTTTTTGCCCGTTTTTCTTTATTTCTTTCTTTGCAAAAACAACAAAAAGATTTTCTCTTTCTTTTGCTTTCGTTCAACCTTTGAAATAATCCAAAAAGATTTCCTTTCTCTCTTTAGTTTGCTTTGTTTTCAGAGTTCAGCTCGAGTCCGTGATGGTATTTAATTATATTTCCTACGTTCGATCGTGCAAGTGACGAGGCAGTAATGATGAAGATCGACTGAAGGGAAGCAACAAGGGAAAACCGGTATGAACTCTTCTTGTTTCTACTTTTGTACATATGCCTGTACTTATGATCTAGAGACCAGCTTGTAGCGACATAGTGCTATGTTTACAATGCTCTCCCAGTGGTTCATGCTTTCCTTGTGGCTAGTCTCGAATAGCTAGAGTATATAATGTGTTATTGAAATGATTTACATGCATTGCACTGTTCATAGTTTGGTATACTAAGGTGGTATTTCCCTTTGGAGAATTCTTGGATTGACTTGGCGCATGTTTACACATGTTTAAGACTAAAAAGTCTGCTCTGCCTTGATGATCTTTGAGTTTTAGAATAGTTATATCACTTCCATGCCCGATTCAATGTTGCTTTGTCGCTCTGCATGATTATGACCGTTATTGCTCTCTAGTTGGTCGCTTCCCAGTCTTTTGCTAACCTCCACCTGTACTAAGCGGACTGACTGCTTGTGCATCCAAAATCCTTTAAACCAGTTATGCCATATGAGTCCACCACACCTTCCTATACATGGTATTTACCTGCCATTCCTAACGAAGACTTTCGTGTACCATCTCGAAATTAATCAAAAGCATTTCTCTTTTTTGCCTCTGTTTTAGCTCATGAGGAAGTAGTAGTTAATTCATGATCTTTTTAGTTGGACAAGTTTCACCCCGGGATTGCATGTCTAATCTGCAAACCCCTAATACGAGAAGGAACTGGCATAGAGTGCGCCCGGCTCATAAAAGATAATACAACAAACAAACCCTCCTTCACGCTTTGTTCATGAGAAATCAGAAAACTTTGGCAGTGATAAACAAAGGAGATTAAGGGGATGTGATCGTCCCCGTGCGGGAGCCGTTCCTCGAAACTTGTCCAGCTCAAGAAGTAATTGGGTTATCTACTAGCATTCGTTGACGAAATATGCACCTCTCAAAAACATTTTTACCTCTGTTTTTAAAACCAAGAGCTCTGGTACATGTTTAGTTTTTGTTTCCGACCACGGGTTTTCAACCTCGCCATCAAATTCCACGGTTCGAGAGTCTCCACCTTCTTTCTTCAAAGCATCAACTAGGAGAGCATAATTGTCATTCTGAGTGTAATGTGCATTGTCCCACAGTATTACATTGTCTTCTGCATGCTTGTGATATTATTTATTCTGAAATTCTTAGTTCTAGTCTCCTTTAAAACTCTGGAGGAGTTTCTGCATTTATGTTTTGCTTCACTCATGGAGGCTAGCGAGATACCACCCTAATATGCTCAAGCTATGTGCAATGTAATCTTGTCTTGATTTTCAGTAGTATATTATTTACTTTTAGGTATTTGTGATTGGTCACTTGAAAGAAGGACTGCTCCGTGCATTGTCCTCATAGCATTGTTTCAATACTTGCTAGACTCTTTTCGTAGTACATGCTTATATACATCTAATGAAGCAAAAGAGTTTGTCAAAGTTTTCTTAGTCGCGTCCAGTTCGTTGAACTGAATTGCTTGAGGACAAGCAATATGCTAAGCTTGGGGGAGTTGATACGTCTCAAACGTATCTACTTTTTAAAACACTTTTGATATTGTTTTGACCTCATTCTTGCATGATTTGAACTAAACTAACCCGGACTGACGCTGTTTTCAGCAGAGCTGCCTGTATGGTTTTATTGTGTGCAAGAAAACAGATTTTTAGGTATCTCAGAAAATTCCACGAAAAATCACAGAAAATCCACACACCCGAAGGAACCTGTTGCCAGAAGAGGGGCCAGAGGGGGGCCAGGGGGGCTCCAGGCGCCCTGGTGGCGCGGCCCACCCCCTGGCCGCGCCGGGAGGCCGCCTGGGTGGGCCCCACCTCCCTTGGTGCCCTACTTTGACCCGTATTTAGCCTGTGACGAGAAAATCCCAGATCAGAAGTTCTTTTCCCAGTTTTCGTCACGGAGCCGCCGCCGCCCTCTGTTCTTCTTCGGGAGGGCTAATCTGGAGGCTGATTTGGCCTCCGGAGAGGGGAGATCGTCGCCATCGTCATCATCATCACCACTCCATCCTCCCTCCATGACTTCTCCTTCCATGTGTGAGTAATCCCCTGCTGTAGGCAAAGGGGATGGTAGGGATTGGATGAGTTAGATCATGTAATAGTTTATCAGATCGTTGGGGGCATGTTGCCTATCATCTACTATGGTGTTTATCATCTTTGCTTCAACTTGTTATTCTTAATGCTTGTCACTTAGGGCCCGAGTGCCATGATTTCAGATCTGAACCTTATGTTTTTGTATGAATATATTTGTGTTCTTGATCCTATCTATGAGTTGTTTGCACCTATTACGGTTCGGAACCGGCGATCCCAAAAGTGACAGCTTGGGACACCAAAGGGGATGGTCCGTAGTTTGAGGATTACATGTATCCATTGAGTTTATTGCTTTGTTCCGGTGCTCTTTGACAGGAGCACCTTAATCTCCATAAGTTCCTTTTGGCCCCGTTCGTAGCGGGATGGTAGGACAAAAGATGTTGTGCAAGTTCTTATTGCAAGCACGTACAACTACCTATGGGATACATGCCTAATGTTTGATATTTGCCTAGATGATCATTACTTTTCCGTGTGCCTTGCCCCAAGTTAGATTCATGATATATCTCATCCATGCAGCGCCCAACCATCCATCTCCCTAGCCTACAGTGTTTTAAATCCTGCTGGTTACTAGTTGCTACTTTTGCTATTTACTTTCGCCGTTTACTTTTACTATCACCATAATCACTATCATATCACCATTACCACTTATCTTTTGCTGCAAGTAAGTATATTTCAGGTGCGGTTGAATTGACAACTCAACTGTCAAAGCTTATAAATACTCTTTGGCTCCCCGTGTGTCGAATCAATAAATTGGGTTATTCTTACCCGCGAAGACTATCTTGATCCCTTACGGTTGAAGGTTATCATAAGGTACACAACAAGTTTGGTACACAGCATGGCATACTTTATAGAACCTATGACTGAGGCATAGGGAATGGCTTTCATTATTTCTCTATCTTTTGCCGAGGTCGGGCTTTGAGTCTAACTCAACTTCATACCTTACAACTCAGGCAAGAACTCCTTCTCTGACTGATCCATTTTGAACTACTTCAAAAACTTGCCAAGGTATGTATTTATTGAAAAACTTTATCAAGCATCTCGATCTATCTCTATAGATCTTGAGGCTCAATATGTAAGCAGCTTTACCGAGGTTTTTCTTTGAAAGAAAAACTCCTTTCAAACACTCATTTATGCTTTCCAGAAAATTTCTATATCATTTCTGATCAACAATATGTCATTCACATATACTTATCAGAAAGGTTGTAGTGTTCCCACTCACTTTCTTGTAAATACAGGCTTCACCGCAAGTCTGTATAAATCTATATGCTTTGATCAACTTATCAAAGCGTATATTCCAGCTCTGTGATGCTTGCACCAGTCCATAGATGGATCGGTGGAGCTTGCACACTTTGTCAGCACCTTTAGGATCGACAAAACCTTCTGGTTGCATCATATACAACTCTTCTTTAAGATATCCATTCAGGAATGCAGTTTTGACATCCATCTGCCAGATTTCATAATCATAAAATGCGGCCATTGCTAACATGATTCAGACAGACTTAAGCATCGCTACGGGTGAGAAAATCTCATCGTAGTCAACTCCTTGAACTTGTCGAAAACCTTTCACAACAAGTCGAGCTTTGTAAACAATAACATTACTGTCAGCGTCGGTCTTCCTCTTTTAGATCCATTTATTTTCGATGGCTTGCCGATCATCGGGCAAGTCAACCAAAGTCCACACTTTGTTCTCATACATGGATCCCATCTCAGATTTCATGGCCTCAAGCGATTTTGCGGAATCTGGGCTCATCATTGCTTCCTCATAGTTTGTAGGTTCATCATGGTCTAGTAACATGACTTCCAGAACCGGGTTGCCGTACCACTCTGGCGCGGAACGTACTTTGGTTGATCTAGGAAGTTCAGTAGTAACTTGATCCAAAGTTTCATGATCATCATCATTAGCTTCCTCACTAATTGGTGTAGGAATCACTGAAACTAGTTTCTGTGATGTACTACTTTCCAATTCGGGAGAAGGTACAATTACCTCATCAAGTTCCACTTTCCTCCCACTCACTTCTTTCGAGAGAAACTCCTTCTCTAGAAAGGATCCATTCTTAGCAACGAATATCTTGCCTTCGGATCTGTGATAGAAGGTGCACCCAACAGTCTCCTTTGGGTATCATATGAAGACACATTTCTCCGACCTGGGTTCGAGCTTATCAGGTTGTAGCTTTTTCACATAAGCATCGCAGCCCCAAACTTCAAAAAACGACAACTTTGGTTTCTTGCCAAACCACAGTTCATAAGGTGTCGTCTCAACGGATTTAGATATTGCCCTATTGAACGTGAATGCAGCTGTCTCTGATGCATAACCCCAAAAGCGATAGTGGTAGATTGGTAAGAGACATCATCGATCGCACCATATCTAATAAAGTACGGTTATGATGTTCGGACACACCATTACACTGTGGTGTTCCAGGTGGCGTGAGTAGTGAAACTATTTCACATTGTTTTTACTGAAGGCCAAACTCGCTAACTCAAATATTTTACCTCTACGATCATATCGTAGAAACTCTTATTTTCTTATTACGATGATTCTCCACTTCACTCTGAAATTCTTTGAACTTTTCAAATATTTCAGACTTGTGCTTCATTAAGTAGATATACCCATATATGCTCAAATCATTAGTGAAAGTCAGAAAATAACGATACCCGCCACGAGCTTCAACACTCATTGGTCCACATACATCTGTATGTATGATCTCCAACAAATCTGTTGCTCGCTCCATTGTTCCGGAGAACGGAGTTTTAGTCATCTTGCCCATGAGGCATGGTTCGCAAGCACCAAGTGATTCCTAATCAAGTGATTCCAAAAGTCCATCACTATGGAGTTTCTTCATGCGTTTTACACCATTATGACCTAAACGGCAGTGCCACAAATAAGTTGCACTATCATTATTAACCTTGCATCTTTTGGCTTCAATATTATGAATATGTGTATCACCACGATCGAGATCCAACAAACTATTTTCATTGGGTGTATGACCATAGAAGGTTTTATTCATGTAAATAGAATAACAATTATTCTATGACTTTAAATGAATATCCGTATTGCAACAAATATGATCAAATCATATTCATGCTCAACGCAAATGCCAAATAACATTTATTTAGGTTTTACACTAATCCCGAAAGTATAGGGAGTGTGCGATGATGATCATATCAATCTTGGAACCGCTTCCAACACACATCATCACTTCACCTTTAACTAGTCTCTGTTCATTCTGCAATTCTCGTTTCGATTTACTAATTTTAGCAACTAAACCGGTATCAAATACCCAGGGGTTGCTATGAACACTAGTAAAGTACACATCAATAATCTGTATATCAAAATATACCTTTGTTCACTTTGCCATCCTTCTTATCTGCCAAGTATCTAGGGCAGTTCCACTTCCAGTGACCATTTCCTTTGTATTAGAAGCACTTAGTTTCAGGCTTGAGTTTTAGCTTTGGGTTTCTTCACGGGAGTGACAACTTGCTTGTCATTCTTCTTGAAGTTCCCCTTCTATTCCTTTGCCCTTTACTTGAAACAAATGGTCTTGTTAACCATCAACACTTGATGCTTTTTCATGATTTCTACCTTCGCCGACTTCAGCATCACGAAGAGCTCGGGAATTCCTTTCGTCATCCCTTGCATATTATAGTTCATCACGAAGTTCTACTAACTTGGTGATAGTGACTAGAGAACTTTGTTAATTCTATCTTATCTGGAAGATTAACTCCCACTTGATTCAAGTAATTGTAGTACCCAGACAATCCGAACACATGCTCACTGGTTGAGCTATTCTCCTCCATCTTGTAGGCAAAGTACTGTCAGAAGTCTTATACCTCTCGACACGGGCATGAGTATGAAATACTAATTTCAACTCTTGGAACATCTTATATGCTCCATGGCGTTCAAAACGTTTTTGAAGTCCCGGTTCTAAGCCGTAAAGCATGGTGCACTTAAACTATCAAGTAGTCATCATACCGAGCATTTGTCAAAACGTTCATAACGTCTACATCTGCTCCTGCAATAGGTTGTCACCTAGCGGTGCATCAAGGACATAATTCTCTGTGCAGCAATGAGGATAATCCTCAGATTACGGAACAATTCTGCATCATTGCTACTAACATCTTTCAACTTAGTTTTTCTAGGAACATATAAAAAATAAACGGGGAGCAACATCGCGAGCTATTGATCTACAACATAGATATGCTAATACTACCAGGACTAAGTTCATGATAAATTAAAGTTCAATTTAATCATATTACTTAAGAACTCCCACTTAGATAGACATCCCTCTAGTCATTTAAATGATCACGTGATCCAAATCAACTAAACCATGTCCGATCATCACGTGAGATGGAGTAGTTTCAATGGTGAACATCTTATGTTGATCATATGTACTATATGATTCACGCTCGACCTTTCGGTCTCCAGTGTTCCAAGGCCATATCTGCATATGCTAGGCTCGTCAAGTTTAACCCGAGTATTCTGCGTGTGCAAAACTGGCTTGCACCCGTTGTATTTGAACGTAGAGCTTATCACACCCGATCATCACGTGGTGTCTCAGCACGAAGAACTTTCGCAACGGTGCATACTCAGGGAGAACACTTGTACCTTGAAATTTTGTAAGGGATCATCTTATAATGCTACCGTTGTTCTAAGAAAAATAAGAAGCATAATAAGATAAACATCACATGCAAATCAAAATATGTGACAAGATATGGCCATCATCATCTTGTGCTTTTGATCTCCATCTCCAAAGCACCGTCAGATCACCTTCGTCACCGGCGCGACACCTTGATCTCCATCGTAGCATCGTTGTCGTCTCGCCAACTATTGCTTCTACGACTATCGCTACCTCTTAGTGATAAAGTAAAGCAATTACATGGCGATTGCATTTCATACAATAAAGCGACAACCATATGGCTCCTGCTAGTTGCCGTTAACTTTACAAAACATGATCATCTCATACAAAACCGTATATCTCATCATGTCTTGACCATATCACATCACAACATGCCCTGCAAAAACAAGTTAGACGTCCTCTACTTTGTTGTTGCAAGTTTTACGTGGCTGCTACGGGCTTAGCAAGAACCGTTCTTACCTATGAATACAAAACCACAACGATGTTTCGTCAAGTATGTGCTGTTTTAACCTTCACAAGGACCGGGCGTAGCCACACTTGATTCAGCTAAAGTGAGAGAGACAGACACCCGCCAGTCACCTTTAAGCAACGAGTGCTCATAACGGTGAAACCAGTCTCACGTAAGCGTACGCGTAATGTCGGTCCGGGCCGCTTCATCTCACAATACCGCAGAAGCAAAGTATGACATGCTGGTAAGCAGTATGACTAGTATCGCCCACAACTCATTGTATTCTACTCGTGCATATCATCTACGCATAGACCTAGCTCTGATACCACTGTTGGGGAACGTAGTATTTTAAAAATTTTATTCGATCACGCAAGATCTATCTACCAGATGCATAACAACGAGAGGGGAGAGTGTGTCTACGTACCCTCGTAGACCGAAAGCGGAAGCGTTAGAACAACGCGGTTGATGTAGTCGTACGTCTTCATGGCCCGACCGATCAAGCACCGAAACTACGGCACCTTCGAGTTCTAGCACACGTTCAGCTCGATGACGTCCCTCGAACTCCGATCCAGCCGAGTGTCGAGGGAGAGTTCCGTCAGCACGACGTCGTGGTGACGATCTTGATGTTCTACCGTCGCAGGGCTTCACCTAAGCACCGCTATAATATTATCGAGGAGAACTATGGTGGAGGGGGGCACCGCACACGGCTAAGAGATCAAGAGATCAATTGTTGTGTCTAGAGGTGCCCCCTTGCCCCCGTATATAAAGGAGGAAGGGAGAGGCCGGCCCTAGAGGGGGCGTGCCAAGTGTGGGGAGTCCTACTAGGACTCCCAAGTCCTAGTAGAATTCCCCTTTCCTTTCGGAGTAGGAGAGAAGGAAAGAGGTGGAGAGGGAGAAGGAAAAGGGGGCTGCACCCCTTGTCCAATTCGGACCAGAGGGGGGGCGCGCACCTCTTTCCTTTTGGCCTTTCTCCTCTATTCCCGTATGGCCCAATAAGGCCCATATACTCCGAAAAATACCCGAATCAGTCGGAACCTTTCCGATGTCCGAATATAGTCGTCCAATATATCGATCTTTACGTCTCGACCATTTTGAGACTCCTCGTCATGTCCCCGATCTCATCTGGGACTCTGAACTCCTTCGGTACATCAAAACTCATAAACTCATAATAAAACTGTCATCGAAACCTTAAGCGTGCGGACCCTACGGGTTCGAGAACTATGTAGACATGACCGAGACACGTCTCCGGTCAATAACCAATAGCGGAACCTGGATGCTCATATTGGCTCCCACATATTCTACGAATATCTTTATCGGTCAAACCACATAACAACATACGTTGTTCCCTTTGTCATCGGTATGTTACTTGCCCGATATTCGATCGTCGGTATCTCAATACCTAGTTCAATCTCGTTACCGGCAAGTCTCTTTACTCGTTCCGTAATACATCATCCCGCAACTAACTCATTAGCTGCAATGCTTACAAGGCTTATAGTGATGTGCATTATCGAGTGGGCCCAGAGATACCTCTTCGACAGTCGGAGTGACAAATCCTAATCTCGAAATACGCCAACCCAACAAGTACCTTCGGAGACACCTGTAGAGTACCTTTATAATCACCCAGTTACGTTGTGACGTTTGGTAGCACACAAAGTGTTCCTCTGGTATTCGGGAGTTGCATAATCTCATAGTCATAGGAACATGTATAAGTCATGACGAAAGCAATAGCAGTAAAACTTAAACGATTATAGTGCTAAGCTAACGGATGGGTCTTGTCCATCACATCATTCTCCTAATGATGTGATCCCGTTGATCAAATGACAACTCATGTCTATGGCTAGGAAACATAACCATCTTTGATCAATGAGCTAGTCTAGTAGAGGCATACTAGGGACACTCTGTTTTGTCTATGTATTCACACATGTACTAAGTTTCCGGTTAATACAATTCTAGCATGAATAATAAACATTTATCATGATATAAGGAAATAAATAATAACTTTATTATTGCCTCTAGGGCATATTTCCTTCAAGGCCACCATGCATAATTTTTCATACATTTCACTCTTGATTCATTGCACATCCCGGTACACCACCGGAGGCATTCATATAGAGTCTTACTTTGTTCTAGTATCGAGTTGTAATATCGAGTTGTAAATCAATAGAAGTGTGATGATCATCATTATTAGAGCATTGTCCCAAAGAAAAAAAAGAAAAAAAAAGAAAAAAAGAAAAAAGAAAGGCCCAAAAAAAAGGAAAAAAAGAAAAAAGGGAAAGAAAAAGGGACAATGCTACTATCTTTTTCCACACTTGTGCTTCAAATAGCACCATGATCTTCATGATAGAGAGTCTCTTATTTTGTCACTTTCATATACTAGTCGGAATTTTCATTATATAAATTGGCTTGTATATTCCAAGGATGGGCTTCCTCAAATGCCCTAGGTCTTCGTGAGCAAGCAAGCTGGATGCACACCCACTTAGTTTCTTTTGTTGAGATTTCATACATTTATAGCTCTAGTGCATCCGTTGCATGGCAATCCCTACTCACTCACATTGATATCAGTTGATGGGCATCTCCATAGCCCATTCATACGCCTAGTTGATGTGATACCATCTTCCTCTTTGTCTTCTCCACAACCACCACTCTATTCCACATAGTGCTATGTCCATGGCTCACGCTCATGTATTGCGTGAAAGTTGAAAAGGTTTGAAAAAATTAAAGTATGAAACAAGTGCTTGGCTGAAACTGGGGTTGTGCATGATTTGAGTATTTTGTGTGACGAAGATGGAGCATAGCCTAACTATATGATTTTGTAAGGATGAACTCTCTTTGGCCATGTTATTTTGAGAAGACATCATTGCTTTGTTAGTATGCTTGAAGTATTATTATTCTTATGTCAATATAGACCTTTGTCTTGAATCTTTCGGATCTGAACATTCATGCCACAATAAAGATAATTACACTGAGAATTATGTTGGTTAGCATTCCACATCAATTTTTTTGTTTTTATCATTTAGCTACTCGAGGACGAGCAGGAATTAAGCTTGGGGATGCTTGATACATCTCCAACGTATCGATAATTTTTTATTGTTCCATGCTATTATATATTCTGTTTTGGATGTTTGATGGACTTTATTATACACTATTATATTATTTTTGGGACTAACCTACTTACCCAAGGCCCAGTGCAAATTGCCATTTTTTTACTTATTTCAGTGTTTTGCGGAAAAGGAATATCAAACGGACTCCAAATTGAATGAAACCTTCGGGAGAGTTACTTTTGGAAAGATATCTTCATGAGAGACTTGGAGTACAAGTCAGAGAAGAAATGAGGTGCCCACGAGGGGGCAGGGCGCGCCCAGGGGGGTAGGCGCGCCCCCACCCTCGTGGGCCCCACGTTGCTCCACCGACATACTTGTTCCTCCTATATATACCCATATACCCTGAAAACATCGAGGAGCATGAAGAAAACCTAATTCCACCATCGTAACCTTCTGTTCCCGTGAAATCCCATCTTGGGGCCTGTTCTGGAGCTCCGCCGGAGGGGTCATCGATCACGGATGGCTTCTACATGAACACCATAGCCTCTCCGATGAGTTGTGAGTAGTTTACCATAGAACTTCGGGTCCATAGTTATTAGCTAGATGGCTTCTTCTCTCTCTTTGGATCTCAATACAAAGTTCTCATCGATCTTCGAGGAGATCTATTCGATGTAATATTTTTGCGGTGCGTTTGTTGAGATCCGATGAATTGTGGGTTTATGATCAAGATTATCAATGAACAATATTGGATTCTTTTTTGAAATCTTTTATGTATGATTATAATATCTTTGCAAGTCTCTTCAAATTATTGGTTTGGTTTGGCCTACTAGATCTATAGTTCTTGCAATGAGAGAAGTGCTTGGCTTTGGGTTCAATCTTGCGGTGTCCTTTCCCAGTGACAGTAGGGGCAACAAGGCATGTATAGTATTGTGGCAATCGAGGATAAAAAGATGGGGTATATATTATATTTCTTGAGTTTATCCCTCTACATCATGTCATATTGCTTAAGGCGTTACTCTGTTCTTATGAACTTAATACTCTAGATGCATGCTGGATAGCGGTCGATGTGTGGAGTAATAGTAGTAGATGCAGAATTATTTTGGTCTACTTGTCACGGACGTGATACCTATATACAATGATCATGCCTAGATATTCTCATAAGTATGCGCTTTTCTATCAATTGCTCGACAGCAATTTGTTCACCCACCATAGAATTCTGCTATCTTGAGAGAAGCCACTAGTGAAACCTATGGCCCCCGGGTCTATGTTCATCATATTACTTTCCTTTCAACTAGCCAACTTTGAATACCAAAAATATTATCCTATCCTATCTATCAGATCTCACTCTCGTAAGTGACCGTGATGGGATTGACAACCCCTTATCGCGTTGCTTGTGAAGTTCTTATTTGTTTGTGCAGGTGCGAGGGACTCGCGTGTGGTCTCCTACTGGATTGATACCTTGGTTCTCAAAAACTGAGGGAAATACTTGTGCTACTTTGCTGCATCTCCCTTTCCTCTTCGAGGGAATACAACACAAGCTCAAGAGGTAGCTAGAAAAATTTCTGGCGCCGTTGCCGGGGAGGCTTACGCAAAAGTCATATACCAAGTACCTATCACAAACCCTTATCCTTCACATTACATTTATTTGCCTCTCGTTTTCCTCTCCCCCACTTCACCCTTGTCGTTTTATTCGCCCTTCTTCTTCCGTGTGTTTTACCGTTCGCTTGCCTCTTGTTTGCTTGTGTGTTGGATTGCTTGCTTGTCACTATGGCTCAAGATAATACCAAATTGCGTGACTTCTCCAATACCAACAATAATGATTTTATTAGCACGCCGATTGCTCCTATCTTAGATGCTGAATCTTGTGAGATCAATGCTGCTCTGTTGAATCTTGTCATGAAAGATCAATTTTCTGGCCTTCCTAGTGAAAATGCCGCTACCAATCTGAACAACTTTGTTGATTTGTGCGATATGCTGCTAGGCTTCTCGCCCCTCGTTGGTTACCCCAAGTGGAAGGTGTGAGATGTAGTGTTGCGGAAGTTTTTCCCTTGGCAAAGATACCAAGGATCGAATCCCCAGAGACCCCTAGGTTCAACAAGAAGGTGTCAACTGCTACGACGCCAGATATTAGCAATCAACGTGGACCTGCACACAGATACAAATAACTTTGCTCCCAACGAGTACAGAGAGGTTGTCAATCCCTCCGGCCTTGTAGTTCACAAAGGATTAAACGCAAGTGATAGTAGTGATAGATATAATTGCAATAGTAAATAATAGCGAAAGGTAAATAGCGGATGTGATCAATGATGGTAATATGGACCGGAGTCTCATGATGTTCACTAGTGATGTCTCTCTCCCAAAAGACGATAAAACAGCTATGTGTGGTAAACGAATTACAGCTGGGCAATTGACATGACCATGTGCGCAAACCAATGCTAACTACATTGCAAGAAAGGTTGAGGTTCAAAACATGGGCGGTACGCCAAAGTAAGTAGACCGAAATCCATCAATATCTACTACTAATCATCCACCTTGAGATATCTATCCAGAACATCTCGCCGGTATTAAGTTGCGAGTCCCACCCATAGTGTAAACTCAATGCAACAGACAACTGCATTAAAAGAACTTTGCGTAAAGTAAACAATCCTTGCACCCGCGGGCACAAGCACCGTTGTTTTCCCCCTTGTGGCAACAGCACATCCCCTAGACTCATGTTTCTGTCACTCAAACTAGTCATCGAGGGGCATGAACCCACATTCAAGCATAACGTTCCCTCTTGGAGTCACTACCTATTACTTGGACAAAGCAATAAATAACAACGGAGAACATGCAAGAATTACTTACGAACATAAATATAAAAGAGGTAGATCAAATATATTACTCAAGCACAATCTGAACATAATCTCATAATCCATCGGATCCCAGCAAACTCAACATAGCAATAGCATAAGGCTAACATATGTGCCTCGATCATGTAGGGCAGCTCACGAGGACTAATTAGTGAAGCACAAGAACGGGAGGAGAACATCACATAGCTACTGGTCATGGACTCATGGTCCAAGGGAGACTACTCACAACTCATCCGGGAGGCGTCCATGGTGGTGGAGAGGCTCCCGGTGGTGATCTTCCCCTCCGGCGGGGTGCCGGGAAGAGTTCTCCTGGTGCTCCCGATCTTGGAAGCGGCGGCGGCGGAACAGAGATGAGATCGCGAAAAGAGTTCTTCCCTCAAGGGTTTCGGGAGACGCTTTAAATATATGCCAAAGGGGGGCATCGGAGGAGCCTCGGGGGCCCAGGCGCCCCCCCCCGGCGCAGCCCAGGGGGGGGGGGGGCGCCGCCAGGGCGCCTGGAGCCCTGGTGCCCCCCCCCCCGACTGTCCTTCGGGCGCACGGTAGTTTCTGGAACGCTGATTTTTTATATAATTTTATGGATTTTTCCTGGCAGTTCTCGTAACGTGAAAACCTGAAATACAAAAACAGCCGAAAACAGAAACTGGCACTGGGGTGCACTGAGTTAATAGGTTAGTCCAAATATGATCAAAAGTGTATGGAAGTGTATAAATATCATAGCGATATCACCCAAAAGAGGCATGGAGCAAGCAGAAATTATAGATACGTTTTGGACGTATCAACATCCCCAAGCTTAATTCCTGCTCGTCCTCGAGTAGGTAAATGATAACAAGAATAATTTCTGTGGTGACATGCTATTAACCATATAGGATTTTTTCATAGTCATATGACAAAAGCTTACTGAGACAATGGATCTATAGTAATTAAGTTGCCTCATGAGAAAATCACAAAGGACTGAAAGTTTTACAATATGATATTGAAACATCAAATAGATTTGCAATGAACATGATGTGCAAATATGATAAAGTGATATCTAGCTTGCCCCCTTTAGTGAAGCAAAACATAAATGCAGGGGCACCTCCAAGGTTTAAGTGATGACTAGATACAATGATTTCAGAATAAACGATATCACAATCATGCAAAAGACAATGCTACTTTGGGACAATGCACATTACACTCAGAATGACAATCATGCTCTCAGTAGTTGGTGCTTTTAAAAGAAGGTGGAGACTCTCGAACCGTGGCTTTTGTTGGCAAGGTTGAAAACCCGTAGTCGGAAACAAAGACAAAACATGTACCAGAGCTCTTGGCTTTAAAACAGAGGTAATAATTTATTTTAGATCATGCATGTTTCGTCAACGAATGCTAGCAGACAACTCAATCACTTTTCGAGATGGACAAGTTTCAAGGAACGGCTCCCGAATGAGGACGATCACATCCTCTTAATCTCCTTTGTTTATCACTGCCAAAGTTTTCTGATTTCTCATGAACAAAGCGTGAAGGAGGGTTTGTTTGTTATATTATCTTTTTGAGCCGGGCGCACTCAATGCTAGTTCCTTCTCGTATTATGGGTTTGCACATTATACATGCAATCCCGGGGTGAAGCTTGTCCAACTTAAAAAGGTCATGAATTAACCACTACCTCCTCATGAACTTACAACAGAGGCACAAAATAAGAATGCTTTTTCTTTGAATAATTTCGAGATGGCACATGCAAGTCTCCGTTAGGAATGGCAGGTAAATACCATGTAGGAAGGTATGGTGGAATCATATGGCATAACTGGATTAAAGGATGTGGATGCACAAGCAGTCAGTCCGCTTAGTACAGGCGAAGGTTAGCAAAAGACTGGGAGCAACCAACTAAGAGAACAATGACGGTCATAATCATGCAGAGCGACAAAGCAACATTGAATCAGGCATGGTAGTTATATCGCTACTCAGAAACAAAAGATCATCAAGGCTTGACAGACTTTCTTTACACTCTTAAATATGCGTGAACATACGCCAAGTCAATTAAAATAAATTCTCGAAGGAAGATATTACTAAACCATACCACATCATAGGCAAACAAATCATGTTGGTATTCCAATAACACATTGGGAACCCCCCAGTTATTTGAGACTAACCATAAGAAAACATGAACTACTAAGCGCCATCATGCACGTAGCATCTTTATCATAGACATATCAACCAATGCAACGGAAGAAACTCTCTTAATAAGGTGAGCATGGTAATTAAAGAGAGTTCAAGCAACCAACTAAACAAAAGCTCTTGAAAAGATAAGCATGAAAGCTAAGAGCTGAACATGATAGTAGCTATTAAAAGACAAAGAACACACACAACAAGGATAGATATGAAAATTCTATGTTATGTTCTAGGTAGAAGTGGAGCGTGTTTCTCTCCCACATAAAGAAAGCTGAGTTCCGACTCGTTATGAAAAACTAAAGAAAACTAAAAGCAAGACGTTCCAAGCATAGCACATAACACATGAAGTGATTAAAATATAGTGGAACGAAAGATGAACTGATAATGTTGATGGAGAAGAGGATGCACGGGGGCATCCCCAATCTTAGACGCTTGAGTCTCCTTGAATATTTCTTGGGGGTGCATGGGGGCATCCCCAAGCTTGAGCGCTTGACACTCCTGAATCTTTTTATCATCTTCCCTCGCACACTTGAAAACTCCCTTCATACATAACTCATCATAATCTGATTAGCGAGGTTAGTACCCATAATAAAATAATTGTACCTTGCTGGAAATAAAGATATTCTTGAAGGTCTACTGTTTCTCAAGATTGCCAAAAGGTTTTTGCAAAGAAAAAGCAAGCTCTTGGTTTGCAAAATGAAGGAAAAGCAAAACAGGACAGAATTTGTGAAAAACAGAACAGCAGGTAGTAATTGATTTGTTCGGGGCACTTCTGCAACTCTAATCAAAAAACTCAGAACATACGCACGAAAGACAATTATATAGAGCACGCTGTAAAAACAATTCAGACCAAAAAGATGATCTGGTGATCTTATACGAATTTTTCTATCCAAGGACAGAATCTGTTTCCTGGACAGCACCTCGCAACTTTTGAACTTTCTAGCAATCAGAGGCTACACTTGGCACAAAATTGAAAAGCAAAGATACAATGATGCTGCTACAGTAGTAACAACATCAAGACACAACAAAAGCAAAATAAATTTATTCATGTGGGCTGCCTCCCAAAAGCGCTTTCTTTTATGCCTTTAAGCTAGGCATAATGCATATAGATCAAGTTTTATCAAGAGTAAAAGAATAGCTAGCCCGTACAACGGACTCAAAAGGTAACTTGATCTTCTTTCGAGGGAAGTGTTCCATCCCTTTCTTGAGAGGAAGCTGAAATTTTATATTCCCCTCTTTCATGTCAATGATACCACCAACGGTGCGTAAAAAGGGACGTTCCAAAATAATTGGACAAGAAGGATCACATTCAATATCCATAATAGTAAAATCAATGGGAACATAATTATCATTGACAACGATAAGAACATCGTCGATCCTCCCCAAAGGTTTCTTTATGGAAGAATCAACGATACGAACACCAAAAGAACAAGAATCATAAGGTTTCAATTTAAGCATATCATATATTCTTTTGGGCATAACAGAGGTACTAGCTCCAACATCACATAATGCATAGCAAGAGAAGGCATTCAATTTAATTTTTATCATAGGATCCCAACCATCTTCTAGCTTTCTAGGTATGGAGGCTTCTACTCTAAGTTTCTCCTTCCTAGCTTTGATGAGAGCATTAGTCATATGCTCAGTGAAGGCAAGGTTAAGCGTGCTAGTGCGAGGTTCTCTAGACATCTTGTGAAGGAAATCAATAACTTTGGTAAGAGTGCAATTATCAAAATCAAGGTCACTAGCATCAAGTAAAGTGGTAGTGGTGTCCTTTAGGTTCACATGTTTTGTAGTTTCTGTAGTCATAGCATCACCATCAATAGGTCCAACGGGACCAGGAGTACATTGGGTGCTAAGAGTTTGGATATCCTCAACAACTTGGATAGTAGCAACAGTGTGGTGGGTAGGAAGGCTCTTAATTCTATCCTCTTCCTCCCTTTCTCTAGCCCATCTTTCTTTAACTTTAGCCATCATCCTAATATTTTCATTAATTTGCACTTGAGTAGCATTAATAGGAGTGACCTTCCTCTCCTCAAGAGGAGAAGTTTTAATTTTAAGCAATTCTATCTCATTGGCTAAATGGTCTACCTTCAAAGAGAGATCATCTAGTTTATGTAGTTTTTCTTCTACACTCTTATTAAAGGCTTTTTGGGTAGTGATGAAATCTTTAAGCATAATCTCTAGTTCGGTAGTGGAGTTCTTGGTGCTAGGATAAGCATTGTTGTTCCCATAAGAATTAGAGGGGAACGGTCTAGGATTTCTACCAAAATTACTCCTATAAGCATTGTTGTTAAAATTGTTTCTAGAGATAAAGTTCACATCTACTTGTTCTTGAGCAATCAAAGAATTTAAATGAACATCACGAGGATCAACAAAGGATTGCTTCGAAAGTAGAGACATGATCAAGTCAACTTTTTCATTAAGGGAGGAAATTTCCTCGACAGAGTTTACCTTCCTACCTGTTGGAGCGCGTTCGGTGTGCCATTGGGAATAGTTGGTCATCATCTCATCGAGAAGCTTCGTGGCAACACCAAGTGTAGTTGACATAAAGGTTCCTCCCGCGGCCGAATCTAACAAGTTCCGCGAGGTAAAGTTCAAGCCTGCATAAATTTTTTGGATAACCATCCAAGTAGTCAAACCATGAGTAGGGCAGTTCTTGATAAGAGATTTCATACGTTCCCAAGCTTGGGCAACGTGTTCATTATCCAATTGTTTGAAATTCATTATGTTACTTCTCAGTTGGATAATTTTAGCAGGTGGATAGTATTTTTCAATAAAAGCATCTTTGCACTTGTCCCATGAATCTATCCTATTTCTAGGCAAAGACTGAAACCAAATTTTAGCTCCTCCTCTCAAGGAGAAAGGAAAAAGCTTAAGCTTAACAATGTCACCATCTACTTCTCGGTACTTTTGCATATCACAAAGTTCAACAAAGTTGTTCAAGTGTAAAGTAGCATCATCTCCAGCACCGGAGAATTGATCTTTCAGAACTAGATTCAGTAAAGCAGGTTTAATTTCATATGAAGGTGCTGAAGTGGCAGGTGTAGTGATAGGTGTGCTGATAAAGTCATCGTTGTTGTGACTAGTGAAGTCACACAACTTGGTGTTCTCGGTGGAACCCATAGTAGCAAGCAAGCAAGATAACTATTTTTGTGATTTTCGATAAAAGATACTAAAGCAAAAACTGAAAGGTAAACTAACAAGACTGAAAGCAAAGGTAAAAGGTAGCATGCAACTCCCCTATCTTGAAGAGTGGAGTCCCCGGCAACGGCGCCAGAAAAACTCTTGCTAGGCTTCTCGCCCCTCGTTGGTTACCCCAAGTGGAAGGTGTGAGATGTAGTGTTGCGGAAGT
This sequence comes from Secale cereale, assembly GCA_902687465.1. Classification (NCBI taxonomy): domain Eukaryota; kingdom Viridiplantae; phylum Streptophyta; class Magnoliopsida; order Poales; family Poaceae; genus Secale; species Secale cereale. Next base: position 214,274,721 of record LR738710.1, on the reverse strand, counting down.
TTTTCCCTTGGCAAAGATACCAAGGATCGAATCCCCAGAGACTCCTAGGTTCAACAAGAAGGTGTCAACTGCTACGGCGCCAGATATTAGCAATCAACGTGGACCTGCACACAGATACAAATAACTTTGCTCCCAACGAGTACAGAGAGGTTGTCAATCCCTCCGGCCTTGTAGTTCACAAAGGATTAAACGCAAGTGATAGTAGTGATAGATATAATTGCAATAGTAAATAATAGCGAAAAGTAAATAGCGGATGTGATCAATGATGGTAATATGGACCGGAGTCTCATGATGTTCACTAGTGATGTCTCTCTCCCAAAAGACGATAAAACAGCTATGTGAGGTAAACGAATTACAGCTGGGCAATTGACAGGACCATGTGCGCAAACCAATGCTGACTACATTGCAAGAAAGGTTGAGGTTCAAAGCATGGGCGGTACGCCAAAGTAAGTAGACCGAAATGCATCAATATCTACTACTAATCATCCACCTTGAGATATCTATCCAAAACATCTCACCGGTATTAAGTTGCGAGTCCCACCCATAGTGTAAACTCAATGCAACAGACAACTGCATTAAAAGAACTTTGCGTAAAGTAAACAATCCTTGCACCCGTGGGCACAAGCACCGTTGTTTTCCCCATTGTGGCAATAGCACATCCCCTAGACTCATGTTTTTGTCACTCAAACTAGTCATCGAGGGGCATGAACCCACAATCAAGCATAACGTCCTCTTGGAGTCACTACCTATTACTTGGCCAAAGCAATAAATAACAACGGAGAACATGCAAGAATTACTTACGAACATAAATATAAAAGAGGTAGATCAAATATATTACTCAAGCACAATCTGAACATAATCTCATAATCCATCGGATCCCAGCAAACTCATCATAGCAATAGCATAAGGATTACATATGTGCCTCGATCATGTAGGGCAGCTCACGAGGACTAATTAGTGAAGCACAAGAACGGGAGGAGAACATCACATAGCTACTGGTCATGGACTCATGGTCCTAGGGAGACTACTCACAACTCATCCGGGAGGCGTCCATGGTGGTGGAGAGGCTCCCGGTGGTGATCCTCCCCTCCGGCAGGGTGCCGGGAAGAGTTCTCCCGGTGCTCCCGATCTTGGAAGCGGCGGCGGCGGCGGAACAGAGATGAGATCGTGAAAAGAGTTCTTCCCTCGAGGGTTTCGGGAGACACTTTAAATATATGCCAAAGGGGGGCATCGGAGGAGCCTTGGGGGGCCCAGGCGCCCCCCCGGCGCGGCCCGGGGGGGGGGAGGCGCCGCCAAGGTGCCTGGAGCCCTGGTGGCCCCCCCGGCTGTCCTTCGGGCGCACGGTAGTTTCTGGAATGCTGATTTTTTATATAAGTTTTCTGGATTTTTCCTGGCAGTTCTCGTAACGTGAAAACCTGAAATACAAAAACAACCGAAAATAGAAACTGGCACTGGGGTGCACTGAGTTAATAGGTTAGTCCAAATATGATCAAAAGTGTATGGAAGTGTATAAATATCATAGCAATATCACCCAAAAGAGGCAAGGAGCAAGCAGAAATTATAGATACGTTTTGGACGTATCATATGCAAAAGAAGAGGGATACGTATAATGATATTGTTAAATTGAAGCTATTTCCGTTTTCACTTAGTGATCGCGCTAAAACTTGGTTTTCCTCTTTGCCTAGAAATAGTATTGATTCATGGAATAAGTGCAAAGATGCCTTTATCTCTAAGTATTTTCCTCCCGCTAAGATTATCTCTCTAAGAAACGATATTATGAATTTTAAGCAACTAGATCATGAGCATGTTGCACAAGCTTGGGAGAGAATGAAGTTAATGATACGTAATTGCCCTACACGTGGTTTGAACTTATGGATGATTATACAAAACTTTTATGCTGGATTGAATTTTGCGTCTAGAAATCTTTTAGATTCGGCCGCGAGGGGGCACTTTTATGGAAATTAATTTAGGAGAAGCTACCAAACTCCTAGATAATATTATGGTTGACTACTCTCAATGGCACATCGAAAGATCTACTTGTAAAAAAGTGCATGCTATTGAAGAGATTAGTGTTTTGAGTGGAAAGATGGATGAACTTATAAAATTATTTGCTACTAAGAGTGCTTCTTCCGGTCCTAATGATATGCCTTTATCCACGTTGATTGAAAGTAATAAGGAATCTTTGGATGTGAATTTTGTTGGTAGGAATAATTTTGGTAACAATGCTTATAGAGGAAACTTTAATCCTAGGCCTTTCCCTAGTAATTCCTCTAATAATTATGGTAATTCCTACAATAACTCTTATGAAAATTTTGGTAAGATGCCCTTTGAATTGGAGACTAGTGTTAAGGAGTTTATGAATTTGCAAAAGAATTTCAATGCTTTGCTTGAAGAAAAATTGCTTAAGATTGATGAGTTGGCTAGTAATGTGGATAGAATTACTCTTGATGTTGATCTTTCAAACTTAGATCTATTCCACCTAAGCATGATATCAATGAGTCTCTCAAAGCCATGAGAATTTCCATTGATGAGTGCAAAGAAAGAACCGCTAGGTTGCGTGCTAAAAAAATTGCTTTATGAAAGCGTGTTCTTCTAGTTATCATGAGAATAAAGATGAAGATCTGAAAGTGATTGATGTGTCTCCTATTAAATCCTTGTTTTCTAGTATGAATCTTGATAAAGAAGGGACTATAGATGAGTCTACTTTACTTAAAAGGCATCCCAATGATTTGGAGTTTTTAGATCTTGATGCTAAAATTGTTAAAAGTGGGATTGAAGAGATCAAAACTTTGCATACCGATGAACCCACTATCTTGGATTTCAAGGGATTCAATTATGATAATTGATCTTTAATAGATTGTATTTCCTTGTTGCAACCCGTGCTAAATTCTCCACATGCTTATAGTCAAAATAAGTCTTTTATCGAACACATCTTTAATGCAGTCTTATGAAGGAAAACTTGAATTAGAAGTTTCTATCCCTAGAAAGCTTTATGATGAGTGGGAGCCTACTATAAAAAATAAAATTAAAGATCATGAATGCTTTGCTTTGTGTGATTTGGGCGCAAGTGTTTCCACAATTAGAAAAACTTTGTGTGATATGTTAGGATTCCATGAACTTGATGATTGTTCTTTAAATTTGCATCTTGTGGATTCTACCAATAAGAAACCTATGGGAAGAATTAATGATGGTCTTATTGTTGCCAATAGAAATTATGTGCATGTAGATTTCATCGTTCTTGATATAGATTGCAATCCTTCATGTCCTATTATTCTTGGTAGACCTTTCTTTAGAACTATTGGTGCAATTATCAATATGAAGCAAGGAAATATTAGATTCCAATTTCCATTAAGGAAAGGCATGGAACACTTTCCTAGAAAGAAAACTAAATTACCTTATGAATCTATTATGAGAGCCACATATGGATTGCCTACCAAAGATGGCAATACCTAGATTTATTCTTGTATCGTGCCTAGCTAGGGGCGTTAAAAGATAGCGCTTGTTGGGAGGCAACCCAGTTTTATTTTCTTTGTTTTTGCTTCTGTTTAGGAATAAATATTGCATCTAGCTTCTGTTCAGATGTGGTTTTGTGTTTCAATTAATGTTTGTGCCAAGTAGAACCTTTGGGAAGACTTGTGTGAAGTTTATGTGATCATGCTGTAAAAAAACAGAAACCTTAGCGCTCACGAGATTGCCTGTCATTTTTTACCGGAGAGTGATTTTTAGTTGATTCTTTTTGCAAATGATTAATAGACAAATTCCTCACGTCCACCAATTTATTTCAGTTTTTTAGAGTTACAGAAGTATTCGAAAGGTACAGATTACTACAGATTGTTCTGTTTTTGATAGATTCTGTTTTTCGTGTTTTGTTTGTTTATTTTGATGAATCTATGAGTAGCCTCGAGGGGTATGAATCATAGAGAAGTTGGAATACAGTAGGTTTAACACCAATATAAACAAATAATGAGTTCATTACAGTACCTTTGAGTGGTGGTTTGTTTTCTTATACTAATGGAGCTCACGAAATTTTTGGCTAAGTTTTGTGTTGTGAAGTTTTCAAGTTTTGAGTATGGATTTGATGGACTATGGAACAAAGAGTGGCAAAAGCCTATGATTGGGGATGCCCAAGGCACCCCAAGGGAAAATTCAAGGATAACCAAAAGCCTAAGCTTGGGGATGCCTTGGGAAGGCATCCCCTCTTTCGTCTTCGTCTATCCGTAAGTTTACTTGAGACTATATTTTTATTCACCACATGATATGTGTTTTGCTTGGAGCGTCATGTATGATTTGAGTCTTTGCTTTTTGTTTTGCCACAATCATCCTTGCTGGACACACCTTTTGAGAGAGATAAATATTATTTAGAATTTATTAGAATACTCTTTTTGCTTCACTTATATCTTTTGAGCTAGATAGTTTTGCTCTAGTGCTTCACTTATATCTTTTAGAGCACGTTGGTGGTTTTATTTTGTAGAAATTATTGATCTCTCATGTTTCACTTATATCTATTTGAGAGTCTTTTAGAACAACATGGTAATGAGCTTTGGTTATAAAACTAGTCCTAATACGATAGGCATCCAAGATGAGTATAGTAAAAAACATTCACATAAAGTGCATTGAATACTATGAGAAATTTGATATTTGATGATTGTTTTGAGATATGAGGATGGTGATACTAGAGTCATGGTAGTAGAGTAGTTGTGAATTTGAGAAATACTTGTGTTGAGGTTTGCAAGTCCCGTAGCATGAACGTATGGTTACCATTGTGTGACAAATTTGAAGCATGAAGTATTTCATTGAGTGTCATCCTTTGTGTGGAGGTCAGGATCGCGCAATGGTTAACTACTACCAACCCGTCCTCTAGGAGCATGCGTGTAGTACTTTGTTTTGATGACTTGTAGATTTTTGCAATAAGTATGTGAGTTCTTTATGACTAATGTTGAGTCCATGGATTATACGCACTCTCACCTTCCACAATTGCTAGCCTCTCTTGTACTGTGCAACTCTCGCCGGTACCATACACCCACCATATACCTTCCTCAAAACAGTCACCATACCTACCTATCATGGCATTTCCATAGCCATTCCGAGATATATTGCCATGCAACTTTCCACTGTCCCGTTTGCTATGACACGCTTCATCATTGTCATATTTCCATGGATGATCATATAGTTGACATCGTATTCGTGGCTAGGCCACCATGCATAATTTTTCATACATGTCACTCTTGATTCATTGCACATCCCGGTACACCGACGGAGGCATTCATATAGAGTCATACTTTGTTCTAGTATCGAATTGTAATATCAAGTTGTAAATCAATAGAAGTGTGATGATCATCATTATTAGAGCATTGCCCCAAAGAAAAAAATAAAAGAAGGAAAGGCCAAATAAAAAAGAAAGGCCCAAAAAAAGGAAAAACATAAAAAAATGTAAAAAAGGGAAAGAAAAAGGGACAATGCTACTATCTTTTCCACACTTGTGCTTCAAAGTAGCACCATGATCTTCATGAAAGAGAGTCTCTTGTTTTGTCACTTTCATATACTAGTGGGAATTTTCATTATATAACTTGGCTTGTATATTCCAACGATGGGCTTCCTCAAATGCCCTAGGTCTTCGTGAGCCAGCAAGTTGGATGCGCACCCGCTTAGTTTCTTTTGTTGAGCTTTCATACATTTATAGCTCTAGTGCATCCGTTGCATGGCAATCCCTACTCACTCACATTGATATCTATTGATGGGAATCTCCATAGCCCATTCATACGCCTAGTTGATGTGAGACCATCTTCCTCTTTGTCTTCTCCACAACCACCACTCTATTCCACATAGTGCTATGTCCATGGCTCACGCTCATGTATTGCGTGAAAGTTGAAAAGGTTTGAAAAAATTAAAGTATGAAACAAGTGCTTGGCTGAAAACGGTGTTGTGCATGATTTGAGTATTTTGTGTGATGAAGATGTAGCATAGCCTAACTATATGATTTTGTAGGGATGAACTTTCTTTGGCCATATTATTTTGAGAAGACATGATTGCTTTGTTAGTATGCTTGAAGTATTATTATTCTTATGTCAATATAGACCTTTGTCTTGAATCTTTTGGATCTGAACATTCATGCCACAATAAAGAGAATTACATTGAGAATTATATTGGTTAGCATTCCACATCAATTTTTTTTGATCATTTACCTACTCAAGGACGAGCATGAATTAAGCTTTGGGATGCTTGATACGTCTCCAATGTATCTATAATTTTTGATTGTTCCATGCTATTATATATTCTGTTTTGGATGTTTAATGGGCTTTATTATACACTTTTATATTATTTTTGGGACTAAGCTACTAACCCAAGGCCTAGTGCAAATTGCTGTTTTTTTGCCTATTTCAGTGTTTTGCAGAAAAGGAATATCAAACGGAGTCCAAACGGAATGAAACCTTCGGGAGAGTAATTTTTGGAAAGATATCTTCACGAGAGACTTGGAGTACAAGTCAGAGAAGAAACAAGGTGCCCACAAGGGGGCAGGGCGCGCCCTGGGGGGGTAGGCGCGCCCCCACCCTCGTGGGCCCCGTGTTGCTCCACCGACGTACTTTTTCCTCCTATATATACCCATATACCCTAAAAACATCGAGGAGCACGAAGAAACCCTAATTCCACCACCGTATCCTTCTGTTCCCGTGAGATCCCATCTTGGGGCCTGTTCCGGAGCTCCGCCGGAGGGGTCATCGATCATGGAGGGCTTCTACATCAACACCATAGCCTCTCCGATGAGTTGTGAGTAGTTTACCACAGACCTTCGGGTCCATAGTTATTAGCTAGATGGCTTCTTCTCTCTCTTTGGATCTCAATACAAAGTTCTCGTCGATCTTCAAGGAGATTTATTCGATGTAATCTTTTTGCGGTGTGTTTGTCGAGATGGGATGAATTGTGGGTTTATGATCAAGATTATCTATGAACAATATTGGATTATTTTTTGAAATCATTTATGTATGATTATAATGTCCTTGGAAGTCTCTTGAAATTATTGGTTTGGTTTGGCCTACTAGATCTATAGTTCTTGCAATGGGAGAAGTGCTTGGCTATGGGTTCAATCTTGCGGTCCTTTCCGAGTGACAGTAGGGGCAGCAAGGCATGTATAGTATATTGGCCATCGAGGATAAAAATATGGGGTATATATATCATATTGCTTGAGTTTATCCCTCTACATCATGTCATCTTGCTTAAGGCGTTACTCTGTTCTTATGAACTTAATACTCTAGATGCATGATGAATAGCGGTCGATGTGTGGAGCAATAGTAGTAGATGCAGAATCATTTTGGTCTACTTGTCACGGATGTGATACCTATATACAATGATCATGCCTAGATATTCTCATAACTATGCGCTTTTCTATCAATTGCTCGACAGTAATTTGTCACCCATCGTATAATTCTGCTATCTTGAGAGAAGCCACTAGTGAAACCTATGGCCCGCGGGTCTATCTTCATCATATTACTTTCCTTTCAACTAGACAATTTTATTGCCGCTGCTTATTTGCTTTATTTACTTTCTGTTCTTATACCAAAAATACCAAAAATATTATCCTATCCTATCTATCAGATCTCACTCTCGTAAGTGACCGTGACGGGATTGACAACCCCTTATCGCGTTGGCTACGAGGTTCTTATTTGTTTGTGCAGGTGCGAGGGACTCGCGTGTGGTCTCCTACTGGATTGATACCTTGGTTCTCAAAAACCGAGGGAAATACTTACGCTACTGTGTTGCATCACCCTTTCCTCTTCGAGGGAATACAATGCAAGCTAGAGAAGTAGCATGTACCCAAAAGTTTCCTTTGGTTATCCTGTGGAGACACATTTCTGCGAGTTGGGTTCGAGCTTATCAGGTTGAAGCTTTTTCACATAAGCATCGCAGCCCCAAACTTTAAGAAACGACAACTTTGGTTTCTCGCCAAACCACAGTTCATAAGGCGCCGTCTCAACGGATTTAGATGGTGCCCTATTTAACGTGAATGCAGCTGTCTCTAAAGCATAACCCCAAAACGATAGTGGTAAATCGGTAAGAGACATCATAGATCGCACCATATCTAACAAAGTACGATTACGACGTTCAGACACACCATTACGCCGTGGTGTTCCGGGGGGCGTGAGTTGTGAAACTATTTCACATTGTTTTAAATGAAGACCAAACTCGCAACTCAAGTATTTGCCTCCACGATTAGATCGTAGAAACTTTATTTTCTTGTTACGATGATTCTCTACTTCACTCTGAATTCTTTGAACTTTTCAAATGTTTTAGACTTGTGCTTCATTAAGTAGATATACCCATATCTGCTCAAATCATCAGTGAAGGTTAGAAAATAATGATACCTGCCGTGTTGGGGATATACCCCGCGGCGTAACCCGGTCGGACTTGGTGACTCACTAATGACCTACCCTGACTGGACGACTCACTAAGTGACCCGCCCGAGGCTGGTCACTTATGGGTGATCCGGCGAGCGGGTCAGAGGAACGACAAGACCCGATGGCCCAGAAGGCGGTTTATGGAAGGCCGGCTCATGATATGGTGGGCCAGTTTATGAGGAAAGCACAAGGAATATTCTCCTACAAAGGAAGCAAGAATAGGACTCCACTTGTAATAGAGTAATCCTAATCCAACTAGGACTAGTCATGTAACCTGCCCCTTCAACATATATAAGGAGGGGCAGGGCTCCCAAAGAGGGACAAGTTAGAAGCCCCATATTATTAGGGCTAGACACAACTAAAGGAGAGCTGGCCTATGCGGCGACTCCATGAGGGTCATAATGAGATCTAGCCTCAAACAACATGTAGGGCTATTATCGGATGATGTTTCTCGGAGCCCGAAGCTGTATAAATCCGTGTCTTGTTTGTTGCATCTCTCGATTCCACTCAACCCCTCTCAAGCTACCACATAGATGCACTGGCCTCACGACTAAGTCCTCACACTAGGACATCTGCTGTGACAATTCCACGACAGTTGGCGCCCACCGTGGGGCCTGCGCACAGTGGTCTTGAGTTCTTGGAGGGATTCTTCCCAGGGTTTTGAGAATTTCGTGATTTTCAGATGAAGCAGAGCCGGATTGCGTCTATGTGCGCAGTGACACGCAACTAGGCGATCCGTCGTGACCGTATCACTTTCAGCTGCACCGCCGCGAGAAGCCAATGGCAGAAGGGGTTCCATCAGTACAGATCAAAATCGTCAAGTTACGGTTGTTTTGGTCTGATTCGGCGAGTCGCCGCCGCCGCCGCGTACATGGGTCGCCGAGACCGAGGCGCTGCCAGATTCGGACGCACAACCGCGTTTTTTTCCATTCACAAGGAAGTCCATGTCGTGTGGGACTGATCTGGCTGGCTGTTCGCTTCCCTAGCATACTTCCACCGCGTCATGCGGGTGCCTGGCCGATGCCTGGCTGCTGTTGCTCCTCCACCCGTGATCCACTTCCATCTGACGATCTGCTAGTCGATTGCAGCCTAGCATCCCGTCTGCGTTTCTGCTGTTACTACATCTCCGTGGATGAATCATACTAGTCCATGAGAAGATCGAAGCAAACATCTATTACTACGTTGTTTACACCTCAAGTCAAGAAAAAGAAAACAAAGCCAAGAGGAGACATATTCATCTACTCCCGTGTGAAAAAGGAAAAAAAGGGAGACATATTCAAAGCGACTATGACTTGGAGAATGACGAGGACTCAGACTCGGCCGCAGTCCGGCCGTAAATCGCCGGCGCATCTTCACTGCCGGGCCTCGCCTCCAAGCGGCCGTTCGTCTTCAAACCATCCGCTTGCCGGCGACGCGTGACCCGCCCGTGCTATTTCTGCCACGCCCCGCCTCTGCCTCCGCGGCCTTGGCAGTCCCCTCTGGTTTGCACCGTGTGTGGCTTGGCTACTAACCGGTTCGCCTGTTCTGAGTTGTCAACACACGCTGAGTCGTCGGGGCTTCGTTGAGCCGCTCCTACTGTGTTGAGCCGTCAGGGCCGCATTGAGCCGCCTCTGCTATGTCAAGCTGCCAGGCCGCGTTGAGCCGCTCCTGCTATGTTGAGCCGCCGGGGGCGCGTTGAGCCGCTTCTGCTCTGTTGAGTCGCCATTGCTGAAAGTCATCGATGGCCATAATTATCTATGGACGCTACTTATGAACCGTTTGTCGTCCAGATGAATCTGGTGAAGTTTGTCCAATTAATATTCATTAACGCATATTTTATTCTTTAAAGAACAATACTCTAGCATGTGTATTTTAACGTGCAGGGCAAAGATGCATTATAAATATGACATCATATCACAGGTATAGAGCCCCCAACAGCACCATCTTATGACTAGCATCCGGTCGCACCGGCTTACAACGCCACGGCCGACTCATATGTTTGCTCCCGCGGGCGACTCATCCGTGATTGATTTTAGCTTCATCGTGGTGATCATCAACTCCACGGTGGATAATTTTCGACCTAACATATCAGGTGAAATCCATCCAGTGTATTTTTATATTATATATCGCTTTCTTTAAAAAGAGCAATTACCTCAGTTTGCTCAACACCAATGATATACACCTTCTGCTATGGTCAAATACAGAGAATCTCAAGACAACTCCTCGAGTCGTCTTAAGACTCAGGGGCTACGATGACAAGACTCAGCAAATCTTATTAGTTTCAGCAAATTTAATAACCCCAGGACGATGGAGGGAAAGATAACCCGGTCTCAGAGGCAACTGCTATATTGATGAAAATTTAAAGGCCGTCAGAAAATTTCCGGCTTAAAAAGTATATGGCAATTACAAAATCCCGGCTCAATGAAGAAGTTTCCGGGTCATCAGAAAGGAATCTAGTTTAAAATCTGGCTCAAAGGACATCAGTCTTATAGTGAAGCTCTCAAATAACCGGTTTACAATCCGTTTCAAGGGAAATCTGTCTCCTACAAATCTCTGAAGCTCTCAAATCCGGTTTAAGAATCTCCGGTTAAAAAAGAATTAAATCTCTCACAAGTTCGAGTTTAAAGGCCGTCAGAAAAATTCCGGTTGAAAATGAAGATTCCGGTTTAAGACCCAGTTCAAGGGAAAGAGGTCTCCCACAAAACTTTTAAGCTCTCAATATCCGGTTTAAACATCCGGTTCAAGAAGAAATATCTCTAGCAAAGTTCGAGTTCTTAGGAAAAATTAAAGGGACGAAAGAGAGTTTATTACACAACACAACTCAAACATGGGCACCCGGCAAGCACAACTCAGAAATATATCACATGGGGGCTTCTGTTTATAAAGTGGAGTTCTGATTACCCATTGATCCGGCTATCAAGCTAATATTATCATAAGAGCACAGCTCTGGTTACTTCGGTAATCCGGCTATCAAGCCAATATTATCATAAGGGGTCAAAGAGAGTTTGTTGCACAACACAACTCAAACATAGGCACCCACTGAGCATAGCTCACAATGTTACTTGGGGGCTCTTGTTGGACAGCAACAAAGAGTTTAAGGCCCTTGTAATAGGCTATCAAGCCAGGCTTGGAAGCCAGGTGTATTCACCTAAAACCCCGGGTTAACCTGCCTTCATCAAGTAAGTCACTCCATCCAGGTAAACCTGGTATGACCCGCCGAACGTTTGACAAGTCAATCTTATACAGACCCTGAACTTGTCAATGTTAAAACGACAATTGGTTAATGTGAGGTCCATCTTAAAAGGCTTTGTAAAATGGTTTAACTCAATGGCCTAGCAGCCCATGAAAAGCCTCGAATTTAGGCCTGGTAGCCCATAAAAAGCCTCGCATGATTTTATTTGACAAGTTTTTTCTCTTTTGTTGAGGATTACAACATTCTTTATGATAAATCGGTGTTTATTAGCCCGGCGTGGCATTCGACTATAAGTCGCCAATATATGATAGTAATAATGTCCGGTGTTTACTAACCCGGCCTGGCTTTCGACTATAAGTTGCCAGTACGAGATAAGATAATGACCGGTGTTTATTAACCCGGCCTGGCTTTTGACTATAAGTCGCCAGTATGAGATAAGATAATGACCGGTGTTTATTAACCCGGCCTGGCTTTCGATTATAAGTCGCCAGTATGAGATAAGATAATGACCGGTGTTTATTAACCTGGCCTGGTTTTGTTTGTAAACCGGCAATCTATGATAATTACCAATGTTCAAATTTTGGGTTATCACCCTTACTACACTGGCTTGGTAAAACCAACAGTGTGATCAAATATCACTGGAACCGGTTTTCAAACCGGGTTATATTATTCAAATCTTTTAAATAGCCAACATGGCTGGATTTTTATTATGGTTATCAATAACCAGTATTATGATTAAGGTTTTCAAAGTCGCTTTAGCGCAATGGCCATCATATTATCAATGGAAATGATTTATTCTACAATTGAAGGAATAGTCCCAGGTCGCTGCAGGCTTACGACCCGACACTTGGGGGCTACATTATTCAAATCGAGATTACATCAAATATGCAAGTCTCATGTCGCTGCAAGCATGCACCATGACACTTGGGGGCTAATGCAAAGTCATTTTTTCCTCACCTTATTGAAGACCCGACTCATCACATGGTAATGAGCCGGCCCTTGGGGGCTACCAATTGCTCCTGTCAACAATTCAAGGTACACAAGTATTAATCCATTATATTGAAGGGTCCACTGCTCAGTTGGTAAAGCACAAAGCTCTTAAACTTGTGGACGTGGGTTCAAGCCCCATGATGGGTGTTACATGTTGCATGTTAACCTTGTGGATGTGGGTTCAATGAAGTCCATATAAAATCCCATCTCAATATTCTTACTGAGCCGGCCCTTGGGGGCTACATGTTGCTGTTCAAGTCTACATGATCATATCTACAAAGTCCCTGCTCATTATTACATAATGACCCGGCCCTTGGGGGCTACACTCGTTGAAGTTTTTGAGCATCAGGCAATTACAAGTCCCAGGTTGCTGCAAGCATGACAACCCGACACTTGGGGGCTACATAATATGGAGTATTCAGTTTTTACTAGTGACTGGGATGAACAATCTGGATTTCTTCAAGGTTGCAACATTTATATTAAAACAAGTCTTAAGCTATCACTATGTTCTCCTCTTAAGACTTGGGGGCTACAGGTAATATGCATATAAATGAGGAACATCTTTAAATTCTCAGTTTTGTGCAAATCAAGAAGATTAACTGTGTGACCCGACGTTGGCAACAATCATAACCCGGCCTCTATAAGCAGTCATGACCCAGGATCATCAGTTTTTATAACCCGACAATTTTGGCAATCATAAACCGGCAAGTTCTACATTTTCAAACCGGTTGAATATCTGTTGAAAATCTGAAGACCAATATTTTTGTCAAATCAGAGCATTGAAGGCCGATTCAAATGGATTATGTATTTACAAAATATCTCCTGCAAGCAAATTGATTATAAAGCTGGTCTATGGACTCGGATTTTTTAGAAGGAAGAAATGAAAAGGATTAGGATGATCAAGTGCCGGTTTATAAGAATATTTAACCCGGAGCGCAAGCCGCCAAATTTGTTCTTGTGTTTATGTTGCAGATCAGTTTAACATGGATAAATCCAAATTAAACTGGGGCTAATGTCGGGGATATACCCCGCGACGTAACCCGGCCGGAAGTATAACCCGGCCGGACATGGCGACTCACTAATGACCTGCCCTGACTGGACGACTAACTAAGTGACCCTCCCGAGGCTGGTCACTTATGGGTGACCCAGCGAGCGGGTCAGAGGAACGACAAGACCCGGTGGCCCAGAAGGCGGTTTATGGAAGGCCGGTTCATGATATGGTGGGCCGGTTTATGAGGAAAGCACAAGGAATATTCTCCTACAAAGGAAGCAAGACTAGGACTCCACTTGTAATAGAGTAATCCTAATCCAACTAGGACTAGTCATGTAACCCGCCCCTTCAACATATATAAGGAGGGGCAGGGCTCCCCAAAGAGGGATAAGTTAGAAGCTCCATATTATTTAGGGCTAGACACAACTAAAGGAGAGCCGACCCATGCGGCGACTCCATGAGGGTCATAATGAGATCTAGCCTCAAACAACATGTAGGGCTATTACCGGATGATGTTTCCCGGGGCCGAAGCTGTATAAATCCGTGTCTTGTGTGTTGTGTCTCTCGATTCCGCTCAACCCCTCTCAAGCTACCACATAGATGCGCTAGCCTCACGACTAAGTCCTCACACTAGGACATCTTGCCGTGACAATTCCACGACACGCCCCGAGCCTCAACACTCATCGGTCCACATACATCATCATGTATGATTTCCAACAAATCAGTTGCTCGCTCCATTGTTCCGGAGAACGGAGTTTTAGTCATCTTGCCTATGAGGCATGGTTCGCAAGCACCAAGTGATTCATAATCAAGTGATTCCAAAAGTCCATCTGCATGGAGTTTCTTCATGCACTTTACACCAATATGACCTAAACGGCAGTGCCACAAATAAGTTGCACTATCATTTTCGACCTTGCATCTTTTGGCTTCAATATTATGAATATGTGTATCACTACGATCGAGATCCAACAAGAATAGACCACTCTTTAAGGGTGCATGACCATAAAAGATATTACTCATATAAATAGAACAACCATTATTCTCTGATTTAAATGAATAACCGTCTCGCAACAAACAAGATCCAGATATAATGTTCATGCTCAACGCTGGCACCAAATAACAATTATTTAGGTCTAAAACTAATCCCGATGGTAGATGTAGAGGCAGCATGCCGATGACGATCACATTGACTTTGGGACCATTTCCCACGCACATCGTCACCTCATCCTTAGATAATCTTCGTTTAATCCGTAGCCACTGTTTCGAGTTAGAAATATTAGCAACCGAACCAGTATCAAATACCCAGGTGCTAATACGAGCATTAGTAAGGTACACATCAATAACATGTATATCAAATATACCTTTGTTCACTTTGCCATCCTTCTTATCCGCCACATTATTGGGGCAGTTCCGTTTCCAGTGTCCAGTCCCTTTGTCATATTGCCATGCATGATCATGTAGTTGACATCATAGTTGTGGCAAAGCCACCATGCATAATTTTTCATATATGTCACTCTAGATTCATTGCATATCCCGGTACACCGCCGGAGGATTCATGTAGAGTCATACTTGTTGTAGTATCGAGTTGTAATTTCGAGTTGTAATAAAAAGTGGGATGATCATCATTATTAGAGCATTGTCCCATATGAGGAAAGGCCAATAAAAAAAGAGATGGCCCAAAAATATATAGAGAGGGGCTAATAAAAAAATAGAGAAAGCCCCTCCAAAAAAAGAGAGAAAAGAGAGAAGTAACAATTGCTACTATTTTTTTCCACACTTGTGCTTCAAAGTAGCACCATGTTCTTCATTGTAGAGAGTCTCATGTTTAGTCACTTTCATATACTAGTGGGAATTTTCGTTATAGAAGTTGGCTTGTATATTCCAACGATGGGCTTCCTCAAATGCCCTAGGTCTTCGTGAGCAAGCAAGTTGGATGCACCCCCAAGAGTTTCTTGTGTTGAGCTTTCATTCATATTTAGATCTAGTGCATCCGTTGCGTGGCAATCCCTACTCACTCACATTGATATCTATTGATGGGCATCTCCATAGCCCGTAGATACGCCTAGTTGATGTGAGACTATCTTCCCCTATTTTTTGTCTTCTCCACAACCACCTCTATTCCACCCATAGTGCTATGTCCATGGCTCACGCTCATGTATTGCGTGAAAGTTGAAAGGTTTGAAAGAATAGAGTATGAAAACAAGTGCTTGGCTGAAATCGGGGTTGTGCATGATATGAATATTTTGTGTGATGAAGAGGGAGCATACCCAGTCTATGATTTTGTAGGGATAACTTTCTTTAGCCATAGTATTTTGAGAAGACATGATTGTTTTGTTAGTATGCTTGACGTATTATTGTCTCTTATGTCAATATAGACATTTATCTTGAATCTTTCAGATCTGAATGTTCATGCCACAATTAAGAGAATTACATTGAAAAACTATGTTGGTTAGCATTCCACATCAAAAATACTTTCTTTATCGTTTACCTACTCGAGGACGAGCAGGAATTAAGCTTGGGGATGCTTGATACGTCTTCAACGTATCTATAATTTTTGATTGTTCCATGCTATTATTAATGAAGTCTTGGATGTTTAATGGGCTTTATAATGCACTTTTATATCATTTTTGGGACTAACCTACTATCCCAAAGGCCCAGTCCAGATTGCTGTTTTTTGCCTGTTTTAGGGTTTTGCAGAAAAAGAATATCAAACGGAGTCTAAACGGAATGCAACCTTTGTGAGAGATATTTTTGGAGAAAATCACGCACGAGGGACTTGAGAACCAGGTCAGGGGAGCCTCGGGGCGTCCACGAGGGTGGGGGCGCCCCCCTACCTCGTGGGGCCCCCGAGCACCCCCCGTTGTCCTCCTTCCTATATAAGTCTACGTACCCCGAAACCTTCGACAACAGAGAGAAAACCCTAATTCCACCGCCGTAACCTTCTATTCCCGTGAGATCCCATCTTGGAGCCTGTTCCGGAGCTCCACCGGAGGGGGATCCATCACGGAGTTCATCATCATCATCATCGCCCTCACCATGAGTTGTGAGTAGTTTACCACAGACCTTTGGGTCCATAGCTAGTATCTAGATGGCTTCTTCTCTCTCTCTCTCTGGATCTCAATACAAAGTTTTCCTTGGTCTTCGAGGAGATCTATTTGATGTAATCTCTTTTTGCGGTGTGTTTGTCGAGATCCGATGAATTGTGAGTTTATGATCAAGGTTATCTATGAATGTTTTTGGTTCTTCTCCGAACTTTTTATGTGTGCTCATAATATCCTTGCAGGTCTCTTCGAATTATTGGTTTGGTTTGGCCTACTAGATCTATAGTTCTTGCAATGGGAGAAGTGCTTGGCTTTGGGTTCAATCTTGCGGTGTCCTTTCCCAGTAACAGTAGGGGCAGCAAGGCACATATTGTATTGTTGCCATCGAGGATAAAAAGATGGGGTTTACATCATATTGCTTGAGTTTATCCCTCTACATCATGTCATCTTGCTTAAGGCGTTACTCTGTTCTTATGAACTCAATACACTAGATGCATGCTGGATAGCGGTCGACGTGTGGAGTAATAGTAGTATATGCAGGCAGGAGTTGGTCTACTTGTCTCGGACGTGATGCCTATATACAATGATCATGCCTAGATAGTCTGATAATTATTCGCTTTTCTATCAATTGCTCGACAGTAATTTGTTTACCCGCCGTAGAATGTCGCTATCTTGAGAACACTATGGCCCCCGGGTCTATTCTTAACATATCAATCTACATCTACTTTACTTTTATCGCTTTTATTTGATGTTCTTATAAACCAAAAATACCAAAAATATAAACTATCATCTCTATCAGATCTCACTTTCGTAAGTGACCGTAAAGGGATTGACAACCCCTTATCGCGTTGGCTGCGAAGTTCTTATTTGTTTGTGTAGGTGCGAGGGACTCGCGCGTGGTCTCCTACTGGACTGATACCTTGGTTCTAAAAAACTGAGGGAAATACTTACGCTACTGTGTTGCATCTCCCTTTCCTCTTCGAGGGAATACAACGCAAGCTCGAGAAGTAGCACCTGTCACCTAGTGGTGCTTCCAGGACATAATTCTTCTGTGCAGCAATGAGGATAATCCTCAAGTTACGGACCCAGTCCGTGTAGTTGCTACCATCATCTTTCAACTTAGCTTTCTCTAGGAACGCATTAAAATTCAAGGGAACGGTAGCACGGGCCATTGATCTACAGCAACATAGATATGCAATAACTATCAGGACTAAGTTCATGATAAATTAAAGTTCAATTAATCATATTACTAAAGAACTCCCACTTAGATAGACATCCCTCTAGACATCTAAATGATCACGTGATACAAATCAACTAAACCATGTCCGATCATCACGTGAGATGGAGTAGTTTTCAATGGTGAACATCTTATGTTGATCATATCTACTATACGATACATGCTCGACCTTTCGGTCTCCAGTGTTCTGAGGCCACGTCTGTACATGCTAGGCTCGTCAAGTTTAACCCGAGTATTCTGCATGTCAAAACTGTCTTACACCTGTTGTATTTGAACGTAGAGCTTATCACACCCGATCATCACGTGGTGTCTCAGCACGACGAACTTTCGGAATGGTGCATACTCAGGGAGAACACTTGTACCTTGAAATCTAGTGAGAGATCATCTTATAATGCTACCGCTGAACTAAGAAAAATAAGATGCATAAAGGATAAACATCACATGCAATCAATATAAGTGATATGATATGACCATCTTCATCTTGTGCCTTTGATCTCCATCTCCAAAGCACTGTCATGATCACCATCGTCACCGGCACAACACCTTGATCTCCATCCTAGCATCGTTGTCGTCTCGCCAACTATTGCTTCTATGACTATCACTACCGCTTTGTGATAAAGTAAAAACAATCACATGGTCATTGCATACAATAAAGCGACAACCGTATGGCTCTTGCCAGTTGTCGATAACTCTGTTACAAAACATGATCATCTCATACAATAAAATTTAGCATCATGTCTTGACCATATCACATCAAAACATGCCCTGCAAAAACAAGTTAGACGTCCTCTACTTTGTTGTTGCAAGTTTTACGTGGCTGCTACGGGCTTAACAAGAACCGTTCTTACCTACGCATACAAAACCCCAAAGATTTTTCATCAAGTGTGTTGTTTTAACCTTCACAAGGACCGGGCGTAGCCACACTCGATTCAACTAAAGTGAGAGAGACAAACACCCGCCGGTCACCTTTAAGCAACGAGTGCTCGTAACGGCGAAACCAGTCTCGCGTAAGCGTACGCGTAGGGCCGCTTCATCTCACTATACCACCGAATCAAAGTATGACATGCTGGTAAGAAGTATGACTATTATCGCCCACAACTCATTGTGTTCTACTCGTACATATCATCTACGCATAGACCTGGCTCTGATGCCACTGTTGGGGAACGTAGTATTTCAAAAAAGTCCTACGATCACGCAAGATCTATCTAGGAGAAGCATAGCAATGAGAGGGGAGAGTGTGTCTAAGTACCCTCATAGGCCGAAAGCGGAAGCGTCTAATGACGCGGTTGATGTAGTCGAACCTCTTCGTGGTCCGAACGATCCAAGCACCGAACGTACGACACCTCCGCGTTCAGCACACTTCCAGCTCGATGACGTCCCATGAGCTCTTGATCCAGTTGAGCATCACGGGAGAGTTTTGTCAGCACGACGGCGTGGTGACGGTGATGATGAAGCTACTGACGCAGGGCTTCACCTAAGCACTTCAACGATATGACCGGTGTGTGTATCTGTGGAGGGTGGCACCGCACACGGCTCAAACTGATGTTTAATTGTGTGTTCTAGGGTGCCCCCTGCCCCCGTATATAAAGGAGCAAGGGGAGGCCGGCCGGCCCTAGGGCGCGCGGGAGAGAGGAGGAGTCCTCCTCCTAGTAGAAGTAGGACTCCCCTTTCCTACTCCTACTAGGAGGGGGAAAGGAAGGGGGAGAGGGAGAAGGAAAAAGGGGGGTGCCGCCCCCCTTCCCTAGTCCAATTCAGACTAGAGGTGGAGGGGGCATGCGGCCTACCCTCGCCGGCCCTCTCTCTCCACTAAGGCCCATGTGGCCCATTAGTTCTCCCGGGGGGTTCCGGTAACCCTCTGGCACTCCGGTTTTCTCCGAAATCACTCGGAACACTTCCGGTGTCCGAATATAGCCGTCCAATATATCAATCTTTATGTCTCAACCATTTGGAGACTCCTCGTCATGTCCGTGATCACATCCGGGACTCCGAACTACCTTCGGTACATCAAAACACATAAACTCATAATATCGATCGTCATCAAACGTTAAGCGTGCGGACCCTGCGGGTTCGAGAACTATGTAGACATGACCAAGACTCATCTCCGGTCAATAACCAATAGCGGAACCTGGATGCTCATATTTGTTCCTACATATTCTACGAAGATCTTTATCGGTCAAACCGCATAACAACATACGTTGTTCCCTTTGTCATCGGTATGTTACTTGCCCGAGATTCGATCGTCAGTATCATGATACCTAGTTCTATCTCGTCACCGGCAAGTCTCTTTACTCCTTCCGTAATACATCATATCGTGACTAACTCATTATTCATTTGCTTGCAAGGCTTATTATGATGTGTATTACCGAGAGGGCCCACAGATATGTCGTGGAATTAGCACGGCAGATGTCCGGTTTAATGGACTTAATGATGGAACCATCGCACGGGTTAGCTTGAAGAGGTTAAAAGCACACAAAGGACACAGAGGGTTTATACTAGTATACCTCTTCAAGCTAACCCGTGTGATGGTTCCATCATTAAGTCCGTTAAACCGGACATCTGCCGTGCTAATTCCACGACAGTTGGCGCCCACCGTGGGGCCTCCGCACGATGGTTTCGAGTTCTTGAAGGGCAGCTTTGAAGGGCTCAGGGGCTACGCGGTCGGCCGGATGACCAAGAGTCGCCGTGGCCGGATCTGCATCGACGATGCAGGCTGGGGACCGGAGGCCGATTCAATCGAATACGGGTACCGGGTTCCCTTCAGCGGCATTCACGTCTTCATCGGCAAGATTGGTGAACCGGGACCTGAGCCGGACGTCTTCTCCGACATCGTCGAGCCGGGTCAGCGTGCGAGATCGGCCCGGATTCAGCCTGCCATGAAGCGCGTTTTCGTTGGGGCAATACATGGAGTCCAAGCCGAGGACGGATCGGAATCCGGCGGCGAGACAGTTGTCTATTCCGATGACGGATCTTCATCCGGAGGGACTGAATCCCTGTATCTGTTGCGGGACGGCCGGTCTGAGGGTGTGCCCGACGGAGACAGTATTCCGGACCCCTTCGATCTGCCAAACCGGGTGGCTGTGTTCATGGCCGGATCATAGCATACGCCGCAGCCCACGGTGACTGGAGCGTTCACAGCTGGAGCAGGGGGGAGCGGGCAAGCTCCCTCGGCCGCTGACGCTCTATCAACCTTGGTAGAGGAGTTGACAGCACGGGCAGTAGCAGTGGTGGCTCCCGCAGACAAGGCGCAGCATGATGCAGAAATCCAGCAGCTGAGGGGCCGGATCGAGCAAGCAAGAGAGGATCTGAAGGTAGAGAAAGCTATGATAGCAACAAGACAGGCAGAGCTGGACTCCCAGGATTTTCAGTTAAGGATGGATCAGGCCTCTGTACAGGCGGTGAGGGCTAGAAGGCACCAGTCTCGTTTGCCGCCGGTTTATGAGGCATTGAATCTCTTCGGGACGCCAGGCAGGAGCTAGCAATGATCCGGAGGTAAAGCGGAGGACGGCTCTGGTGAGAGGGGAACCGGTCCGACAGCCCACAGCGGAGCAAGATTGCCGGATTACGTCCACACCTCATATCCACACTCCTCCGGGTCATTCTTCAAACCCTTTGGATAACATTGTTGCTATCGCTTCACGCTTGGCCGCTTTACCCATTGAGGGGACATCCCCCGTGGCAATGGAGGCACGCAGGGTTAAGGATCTGCTTAACACGGCGTTAACACAGCAGCAAGCATACTCTCATAGCAGGGAGAGGCTTCATTCGACACCCCGCCATAGCCGGAGCTATACTAGGCATTGGGAAGAACCGGAGGTGTCTAGTAGTGAACGGAGGCGACACCGTCACAGGCAAGATAATCCGGCGGGCGCAGAGGTACAAGCTCAGGGGGCGCAGGACCGGGTTAGATCTGCGGCTCGCTAGGAGGTCCGACAAACGACGCCGGTTCACACAACCATATCAGAAACATGAGCCACAACGAGTTCCTTCGGGGTGCAGTGTCTTGTTCCCGCTTTACGGAGCGTGAAGTTGCCCAAGGATTTTAAGGCTCCTCGTAAGGTGCCTAATTACACAACAGATTTGGCCCCGGAGGCTTGGGTTGAGAGTTACGAGATGGCCATGGAGATGTTGGACGTGGATGAAGCGGCTTGCGCGAAATACTTTACCATGATGCTTGAGGGTACAGCCCGGACCTGGCTAAAGGGTTTGCCCCCAAATTCCATTGGGTCATGGGGAGAGTTACGCCGCCATTTTATAAAAAATTTCAAGGATACGTGCAAGCAGCCAATGTCAGTGGTGGATCTGGCGGCCTGTATACAAGGAGACCAGGAGCCTACAAGTGCATGGGTGCGGCGAGTATCAAAAATATTGCACTCTTCGAACAGTATCAATCCCAGTACGGCAATAGTAACGCTGGAAAACAACTATGGTTTGAGTCTCTGAAGTTAAAACTAGGACGGCTCAAACGGGATTGTAATGACATGGGAACTCTCATGAACGCTCTGGTGAAGTACGGGGACTCTGACAACACTAAGTATCCAGAAGCAGACGGAGATAAGATAGGGAAAGCCAATAAGCCCGGTAAACCGGCACAGGCTAATCCGGTCGGAACAAGCTTCTTAGGCAAGCGAAAAGCGGAGGGTGGCTCCGATTTCGTGGCCAATACCCAGGTTCAAGGGGGCTTTCAGCGCAATAAGGGTAAACCACATCTACAAACAGGCGGAGGGTCCGCTAGCTGGGAGCAAGAGTTGAATGAGCCTTGCCCGAAACACGGATCAAAGGAACGTCCAACTAAGCACACTATAGGAGAATGTAAGGCCATGATGGAAGCCATGAGCCGGTTCAGATCTAATAACAGACCACCAGGCGGCGGTTCAGGCCCCGGATTCTACGGTCCGGGTCACCAGGGGAACGGTTCCGGATCAGGATATCGTGGCAACAACAATGGTTATAATAACCAAGGCAATAATCAGTATGGTTATAGTGGTTACAATAACCAAGGTAATCAGCAGCATGGTCAGGGTGGTTACAATAACCAAAACAACCAACAGTAGGGCCCGTGAAATCATAATAACCAAAGCAATCAGCAGCGTCAGCAGCAGCAGCAACAGTCCGGATATCAGAGTAATCCGAAGGAGCTGAGTAGTGGGCAGTATCATGTGTTCACTACAAGTTTGTGCAAACGGGATCAGAAAATCTTAAAGCGGGCAGTCCATGCGGTTGAACCGGTGACACCACAGTTCCTGCGCTGGTCAGAGCAACCTTTTGTATGGAGCCGAGAGGATCATCCGCCGCGAGTGGATAACCCGAGGCAATTGGCTTTAGTGGTAGCACCTCAGGTGGGTGGTTACAAATTCACTAAAGTCCTCATGGACGGCGGTAGCAGCATCAATATCTTACATTATGAGACTTTCCGTCGCATGGGGCTAACAGATAAGAAGCTAAGACAGTCAAACATGGTGTTTCACGGAGTGGTACCAGGTAAATCAGCTTACCCAGTTGGGAAAATTGACCTGGAAGATACCTTTGGAGATGAACAGGATTCCAGGTCAGAGATGATAACCTTTGAAGTGTTCAAGATCCGAAGCCCTTATCATGCTCTGTTCGGAAGGTCGGTTTATGCCAAGTTTATGGCTAGGCCGTGTTATGTTTATCTACAACTCAAGATGCCGGGTCACAAAGGAGCCATCACGGTTCATGGAAGTCGCAAGATTGCGTTGGAGTGTGAGGAAGGAGACGCTGCTTATGCGGAAGCAGTATGTGCTACGGAGGAGTTGAAATTTTACAAGGACAATGTTGATCCGGCGGATATGTCCCCGTTGAAGAAGCCAGCTATAGAGCATGATCCGGCGTTAAAATTCAAATCGGCAGAGGAGACCAAGCAAGTTGACTTTGTGCCAGGCGATTCATCCAAGCAGTTCACTATCAGCGCTAACCTTGATCCTAAATAGGAAAGCGCGCTCATCGAGTTCATTCGTGAGAACCGGGATATTTTTGCATGGAAACCTTCTGACATGCCAGGTATTCCGAGGGAACTCGCTGAGCACAGTCTTAATATTGATCCGAAGTTTAAACCGGTCAAGTAGTATCTGTGCCGCTTCAACGAAGAAAGGCGCAAGGCTATAGGAGAAGAAGTGGCCAGGCTTTTGGCCGCAGGGTTCATAGTGGAAGTTTTTCATCCGGAGTGGTTGGCTAATCCGGTGCTGGTGTTAAAGAAGAATGGAAAGTGGAGAATGTGTGTAGATTACACAGATCTAAACAAAGCCTGTCCAACTGATCCTTTTGCTCTTCCGCGTATTGATCAGATCATTGATGCCACAGCAGGATGTGAGCGGCTATGTTTTTTGGATGCATACTCAGGATATCATCAGATCAAAATGGCAGTTAAAGATCAGGAGAAGACGTCCTTCATAACCCCTTTTGGTGCTTTTTGCTATGTATCTATGCCTTTTGGGCTCAAGAGTGCCCAAGCAACCTACCAGCGTTGTGTACAGAACTGTCTTAAGGGGCAGATAGGGAGGAATGTTCATGCTTATGTGGACGATATTGTGGTGAAGTCAAGGAAGGAAGGAGACGCTGATAGAGGACCTTAAGGAGACCTTTGACAATATTCGGGCCTATAAAATGATGCTTAACCCGGAGAAGTGTGCTTTCGGCCGGCAGGTAAGCTCCTGGGGTTCTTGGTGTCAAACAGAGGAATAGAAGCCAATCCGGAGAAGATCAAGGCAATCACATCTTTGACTAAACCGGCTTGCATAAATGATGTTCAGCGGATCGCCGGCTGGATCACAGCATTGAGCCGGTTCATCAGCCGTCTGGGAGAGAAGGCAATCCCGCTTTATCAGATGCTGAAAAAGACAGACCGGTTTATATGGAGTGATGAGGCAAACGCTGCGTTTGAGGATTTGAAGCGGCAATTGGCAGCGCCACCGGTCCTCGCTGCCCCTGTTGATAATGAGCCGTTATTGTTATACGTCGCCGCCAATGCACGGGCAGTCAGCATGGCAATTGTGGTTGAGCGCAAGGAGGTAGGAAAGGAATACCCGGTTCAGCGTCCAGTCTATTATGTCAGTGAAGTTCTCATTGAATCTAAGCAGAGGTACCCGCATTGGCAGAAGCTGGTATATGGTGTGTTCATGGCAAACCGGAAGTTGAAACATTATTTCCGAGACCATCCAATAACTGTTGTTAGTTCAGCACCATTGGGGGATATAATCCAGAACAGGGAGGCTACTGACAGAGTGGCGAAGTGGGCCATTGAGCTTAGCCCACACGGATTGAAATATGTACCGCGCATCGCTATCAAATCTCAAGCATTGGTTGATTTCATCAATGATTGGACAGAACTGCAAACACCAGAGGAGAAGCCGGATCTTACATACTGGACGATTCACTTTGACGGTTCAAGACAGTTAGAAGGCTCGGGGCTGGAGTTGTTTTAAATTCCCCGCGAGGAGACAAGTTTTGTTATGTCCTTCGTTTACTATTTCCTTGTACTAATAATGCAGCAGAGTATGAAGCATTGCTTCATGGCTTACGGATAGCCAAGGAGATGAACTTGAGTCGGGTCAAGTGTTTTGGCGATTCAGATTTAGTGGCACAGCAAGTATCCGGCAAGTGGGATTCAAGAGACCCTCTCATGGCAGCTTACAGACGAGAAGTGGAAGCAGTCACAGGATATTTCAAGGGGTATCAAGTGGATCACATAGACCGGCGAAGGAATGAAGCGGCCGATGCTCTGAGCCGGCTGGGTTCTCAACGTAAACCGGTACCACCGAATACCTTTTTGGATGAGCTGCACAGTCCATCAGTTCAAGTACCATCGGAGGAACACCTGGCTGTTCCTGATCCAAAGGCGCAGTTAGTTGCAGCACTTCATGTCAATCCGGATTGGACGCTGCCTTACTTGGCGTATCTAAGCCGGGGAGAGCTGCCGGACGATGAGATCGAAGCAAGGCAGATAATCCGGCGCTCTAAATCGATGACGATTGCAAACGGAGAACTTCACCATCGTAGTGTTTCTGGAGCGTTTCAGCGGTGTGTGTCGTCTGAAGAAGGTTGTGATATTCTTCGTGAGATCCATGAAGGGGATTGTGGTCATCATGCCAGTTCAAAATCCTTGGTGGCTAAAGCTTTTCGACATGGGTTCTATTGGCTGACAGCCCATGCCGATGCAGCGGATCTAGTCCGGAAGTGCGATGCTTGCCAAAATTTTTCACGACGTGCTCTTGTTCCGGCACAGGAGCTCCGGATGATACCGATAACTTGGCCGTTTGCGACTTGGGGGCTTGATATGGTTGGGCCCTTTAAACGATCCCAAGATCAAAAAACTCATCTGTTGGTGGCTGTGGATAAGTTTACAAAATGGATTGAGGCAGAGCCTGTGAGCAAGTGTGATGCGGCAACGGCGGTTAAATTCATCGAAAAGGTAATTTTCCGGTTTGGCTTTCCACACAGCATCATCACAGACAATGGCACCAATTTATCTAAGGGAGAGATGGAAGAATTTTATCAACGCGAGCATATTCGACTAGACGTATCTTCTGTAGCTCATCCTCAATCCAATGGCCAAGCTGAAAGAGCAAATCAGGAGATTTTGCGAGGTATCAAGCCCCGGCTTATGACTCCCCTACAAAGAACACCAGGGTGCTGGGTTGAGGAGTTACCTTCTGTCCTCTGGAGCATCAATACTACGCCGAACCGGTCCACAGGTTATACACCTTTCTTTATGGTGTATGGTGCTGAAGCAGTTCTTCCAAGTGATATCCGTCATGATTCGCCACGGGTGACGGCTTATGTTGAAGCGGCTAATGAGGAGGCAAGACAGGACAGTTTGGACCGGCTGGATGAAGAACGTGACATAGCAGTAGCACGGTCTGCAATCTATCAACAGGATTTGCGCAGATATCACAACCGCCGGATTAAGACCAGGACGTTCCAGGAGGGAGATTTAGTACTCTGGCTCATCCAAGATCAAACAGATATGCACAAGTTATCCCCACCTTGGGAAGGACCCTTTGTGGTC
The DNA here is from genome assembly GCA_902687465.1 of Secale cereale. Lineage (NCBI taxonomy): Eukaryota > Viridiplantae > Streptophyta > Magnoliopsida > Poales > Poaceae > Secale > Secale cereale. The sequence continues at coordinate 214,247,878 of LR738710.1, read as the reverse complement.
AGCAAGAATCTGCACAACGGTTCATATTACCTGGTGGACGTTCGAGAACACAAAGATTCACGGACATCGGAAGAAGAGACAAAGAGGCCGTGGAACATCGCCCTCTTGCGGCCCTACTATACCTGAGCCATGAGCTCTGCTGTATCCTATGTATATATTATGATTAATGAATAAACTGGCACCTTCGGTAAACCGGGGGATCAGCCTTTTTTCCAATATAAGTGTCTTATGGTGATAACCATCTACAACTTATGTTTCGTATTATATGTCATATTTTAAAATGCTTTGATCGGTCTATCTAGTTGTGCAGGATAATTGCCGTATATGTACTATGGAGCTGAGATCACTAAAGGGCTTCTTGTTCAAACATAGGTCGTATTCGAACCAAAGAGAACATAGCCATTCTGTTCAAACATAGGTCGTATTTGAACCAAAGAGAACATAGCCATTCTATTCAAACATAGGTCGTATTCGAACCAAAGAGAACATAGCCATTCTGTTCAAACATAGGTCGTATTCGAACCAAAGAGAACATGGCAAAGGCCAGTAGGGGGCGGGATCGTATCCGAATCCTAGCTTAGCCCCTATGGTCTGGTTTGTATGGTCGTATTCGAACCATAAGCTCAATGGGTCGTATCCGAATCCATTGCTTGGCTAAATTTTCAAGGCCAGTAGGGGGCAGGATCGTATCCGAATCCTAGCTTAGCCCCTATGGTCCGGTTTGTATGGTCGTATTCGAACCATAAGCTCAATGGGTCGTATCTGAATCCATTGCTTGGCTAAATTTTCAAGGCCATTAGGGGGCAGGATTGTATCCGAATCCTAGCTTAGCCCCTATGGTCCGTTTTTCTGATCATATTCGAATCAGAAGTTTTGATTTGGAGCCTGTCAGCTCGCAAAAAGCCTCGACTACATGGTTTTATTTGCAAACTTGTATTTCTTGTATCTGTGTTTTATGGTTCTTTGATCCGGAGTGGGACAACTCCAGAGTTGACCACGTATCTTTAAAAATCTGGACAGAGCTCCAGCATGATCTAAACCGGTAGCTTCTATAAAACTGGAATTATTATTGGGTCTATCACAAAGACTCCCTCAGAAAACTGCAAAGTTCATCGGATTAAGAATATCAAGCATGCTTAATCACAGGTATGAAGTTATTTCTGGTATAAACAAACACTGGTTTGATATATTTTGTGAGCAGTTTAATTGGTCCAGCGGTAAACCGCTAGGACATCTTTTAAGTGTTATCTATGGAGAAACAGATAATATGCAAGATAAACCATATCAGACAAGATTCAAGTTGGCAGATACCAAAGCAAAGTTGGGACATCCGGATCAAAATGGGCAATATTTTAATCTATCCTATTACAAGGCACAACAGGCCTGAGCGGATTAAAGTCTTTCCAGCAAAATGAGATTGCAATTACAAAGATAAACTATGTGGCCTAGGCTTCCTCCTGCTGCGACGGCTAAGGATCAACTTGTTCCGGAGCGTCTTCCTCTTCTTGAAGCAGCTGAAAGTCAGGGACGCACCAATCGGTTTTCGTTAAAGCGCGGAAGTACATCTCTTTCGTAATAAGTTCAGACGGATCAACATCTGGGGCGAAAGTATGGGGGCGCACTGGTGGGATTAGATTTACGGTATCATAAACCGGCCGATCCACCCGCTCGTTCTGTAAATCATACCCCGGATGATACCTGGTCAAGTCTGATTCGGCAGCAAGCTTGCTAGCGAGAGGACGCATCTCCTTAGTCAAAGCGTGCAGGTCTTTGGCAGTGAAAGCTGGTCCGTCTTCTTTAGTGCTGGGGTACCCATTCAAGGCTTCTTCCGAATCAAAATCTGGAACCCACGCTTTTGCTCTGGTGAGCGCTATGAGAGAACCGGCTCGGGCAGCAGACTTCTTCACTTCCTCTAAGCGTGCTGGCAAGACAGAAAGTTTCTCGAGTGTGCCTTGGATGGTGGTGGGGGCCGGTTTCTTGAAAGACATTGCGCTTATAATCCTTTGAGCGCCAGAATACAGCTGCTCGACCAGAGTATAAGACGCCTTGAGTTTCTTCCGTAAATCATCCCCAAGATGGGTAATGCGGCGCCCTACATAAGATCATTACAGTTAAACCGGACCGGAATACAGATTGCAAGGATGAAAGCATACGTGCAGATTAAGTACTTACCGAAGACGGCAGAAGTCATCAGTTCGATTTGCCGTTTTAAACCAGATAATTCTTCTGTCACCGGATTAAGAGCTTCTTCAGCATCTTTTGCTCTTTTCTCCAGCGCGTTCTTTTGCACCTCAAAGGTTGTCCGCTCCTCTTTAAAATATTTCTTCAGCTGTTCAGCAGTAGTTAAGCTCAGCGCCAAGTCTTTCTTGGCCTTAGCAGTAGTAGATTCAGTTTCAGCAAGTCTGTTCCGGAGTTTAGTGATTTCTTCAGCCCTCCGGTTCAAATCAGCCTGCAAGGTAAATCAAGTAAAATAAGGGAAAAATTTAGACAAGTCTCAAGTACATAACCAAGTTATCCACTTGACACTTGGGGGCTAATGGGCAGTTGAAGCATCAAACAGTAGCAATTGAAAACAAGTCTCAAGTACATAACCAAGTTATCCACTTGACACTTGGGGGCTAATGGGCAGTTGAAGAGGATCTGCTTAACATCAAAGGAAGAATTCAGACAAGTCCCAGGCACATAAACCGAATTATGCCCCTGGCACTTGGAGGTTAATGTAAGATCATTTGCTCGAATTGGAAGTACCGGTTCACCTTCTAAACACAGCTAAACCGGAACTTGGGGGCTACCATGATATAGACAGAAACACAACAAAAGCAAACACAAAAAACAAGGGAGATACCTCGTATTTTTCCTTCATCATGCCGATTAAGCCCGCTTCATAATCCCGACCAGTATGAAGCCGGTTCAGATACCCGGAATAGAGCTCCTGGGCGCTTAGCTCGGCGAAGCTAGACAAGTCAGTGCTCCATTTGCCCTTCTCTTGATGGAGCTTCTCCGATTTAGCTGTATGCTTGGCTAAAACAGTGGGCTCAGTAGGAGCGGTGTAAGCTGTACCGGTTATTTGAACATCCAGAGAAGGACCAGCTGCCGGTGGAGGAGTAGAAGTGTGAACCGGGCTAGCGGGAGCCGGGCTAGTCTGAGGAGGGTTGACCCGGGCAGGACTCGCCGGTTCATGTACATTTTCAGTATTGGGGTTCTCAAGAGCAGTAGCATAAGTATGCTCCATGGGAGCAGGATCTTCAAGCTGAACTATGGGCTCACCTTCCGGAGGGACAGTTGTATCCGGATCAACCGCCGGATCATCAGTGGTAGTCTCAGCAGCCGTTTTGTTGGCCTTTTCCCTTTTGCTAGGCTTAGGCTTGCTGAAAGGAATTAGAAAATAAATCAGAGTCACAAAAGCAAGTGCAATCATAAACCGGATAAGATGCATGACTTACCCGGGGACGGTTTTCAGAGGTAGGACTTGTGTGGCAGTTGATTCGCCAGAGGAAGATAAGGGAGTCTCCTGATAATTAGGGTCAGACGGTTTAAGCGGTTTGCGTATAAGCCCGGCCTTGGGATGAAGAAGAGTTGGAGAGAGTATAACCTCAGAGCGGCGCCTCCGAGCCGGAGTAAGAGATATTCCGGACGATTCAACTACAAGACCACTATGGCGTGTAGCCCGGCGAGCTTCATGTTGCCGTTTCTTCAAAAGAAAATTGGGGTCCAGTTGAGCGTAAGGATGAGAAAATTGATATTTCCGGACTACCCGACAAAATTTTTATGGAGGCGGTTCTGAGTCTGAAGAAAGAATAGTTACCTCAGTTTCTGCCGCTTTATCTCCTTCAGCCAAATCCTGTGAAAGGACACCGTTAACACAAGTCTGGATAAAAGTAAACAAATCATAGCTGGATTAATTCATACCTCAGAGTCCGGATCATCGTCTTCAGCATGTGAACCGGAGCCAGCAGCCGCCTTTTTCTTCTTGATAACGTAAGTTTTCCGGCGTGACTGTTTGCCTGCCTTTTCCTGAGGTTTCCTTTTTCCAGAAAGGATCGTCGGCCTGTTCAAAAGATGAAAGATAATTGGAAAACGATTTAAATGAACGGATTACAAACATACGGAAGAGAGTAAGACTTACTGCAGGCAGCTTGTTCTTCTTATAGTACGGAGCCAATCCGTTTTTGCTACATTCTTCCAAAGAGACGTTGAGCATCTTCTTGGCAGATTCAATGACCTCCGATTCAAAAAGCGTATCTTTGGAAAACCGCTGAGGATCATCCGGCTTTCCGAGATACTTACACATCAAACTGGAGCGTGGGCTTAGAGGGAGGATACTCCAGGTAAGCCAGCAGCGCATAAAATCAATTCCGGTTAATCCGTTGGCCATAAAGGCCTTGAGCTTGGCGAGTTGAGAAGCAAACCGGGGCCGTTCTGAGGAGCTGAGACGCTGTGGCAAAGAGTGATCTTCAGGGAGCCAATGCTCGCGATAACCCGGCAGTGGGTTCTCTCCTTCAGGTGAAGTGTCAAGGCAATAGAACCAAGACTTGTTCCACTCTTTCGGGTGTGTATGGAGAGCGGCATGAGGAAAGACTGCATCTCTTCTCTTTTGGATGCTGACCCCGCCCCACTCTTGATGAGGACCGCCAGTAAACTCAGTTCGCCGGTTCAAATGAAAAAAATCCCGGAACAAGTCGACTGACGGCTCCTCTTGAAGATACACCTCTGAGAAAACTTGAAAATCACAGATGTTTGAAATGGAGTTTGGACCTATGTCCTGAGGGTGAAGTTGAATAGCGGCAAGCACGTCCCGGAAGAATTTAGAACCGGGAGGGGTAAAACCTCGGGCCATGTGGTCAAAGAAGACAATAACTTCCCCTTCTCTGGGAGTAGGGGGACATTCATTTCCTGGGGCCCGCCATTTTAAGACTGATTGAGGGCCCAGAGTGCCAATCACAGCCGCATTAACTAAATCTTCTTCCGTAATGACGGAAGGGACCCAGTCGCAAGAAACAAATTGTTTGGCAGACATAGTGGCAGAAAGAAAGTGCTGAAAAGGCGAAGTGTAAAATCCGGATTATTCAAGTGCAGACATATAAACCGGATCACATACGCAAAGTCACACCGACGGTTTAGACAAGGGACTAATGACATTGCTAACCCGGCAGCAAGCACGAAACGCACTACTACCGGTTCATGATAACAAAAGAGAGGAGCTAAACCGTCGCGATCATTGTTGGTACATTACAGAAGCAATATATTACTAACTAAACCGGCGGATATAGTACAGATCTATAAAGATGAAGAAACAAGTTTCTACGGAAAGCTAAGGTAAAACAGATCTGAGCGGTAAGGAAAAAAGAAAACTTATGCAGGTTTATTACAGAAAGAACTACAGGGGTCTTATACAGTGCGGGCGAATCTAAAGGTTGAAACTAAAGCCAAAAATCTAAGCATAAGGCAGCGGAGCAGAAGCAGGTTTTGAAGACAAATCTAAAGGATTGAAACCATTACAAACATGGCGTCTAGGACGAACAGATGGAGCTTCTTCTAGGTCTAATGGCGGAGGCATGAGAAGAACCCTAAGGCTACAGATCTACAGCAAGGGAGAAAGAATACCTGAGGCAGCAGGAAGCGGCGGCGGAGTTATCTGATCGCGCTCAGGGTGATGCAGCAGCTGGCGACGGCGAGCTTGACGGACGACGGCGAAAGCTTGAGCTCGGGCGACAGAGGAGAAGACGAGCGGAAGGAGAAGAAGAGGAGATGCGGCAGTATTTATAAAGGGGGAGAGACGAAATGGCAGGCGCGAGATTTGAGGAAGAGAGAGATTGGATAAAGATTCCATGTCGCCTCGATTCTCGGGATGGCCTTTAAACAAACATAACAGACAGCTGTGCGCGATAAATGCGGAAGTGATGTCACGATCGAGTTAAGAGATTTCCAAGGATGACGTCATCGCCGGTTTACAAAACTGAGAAGATACAAGAAAGAAGATTACGCAAGACTGAAAAGACTGATGTGAACAAGTTCAAATCATTCTGGGGCCTAATGTCAGGGATATTACTAGCAGGTATAAACCGGATTATGATAATATAGTTGTGTAATTATGAAACCCAGTAGAGGTTACGGCCCATGAAGGCTTAGGGCCCATGTATAGAGTTACAGTTTGTAAACCGTCTGATCGTGTAACTTGATAGACAAGGAAGAAAGAGCAGAGACCGAGGCAGACACAAATATGAGCCGGCCTCGGGACTCTGTAAACCGGAGCGGGCGTCACCTCTATATAAAGGGGCGACCCGGCGACGGTTCAAGGACAAGCAACAACCCGTCGAGACACAGGCAAGCAATCCGCTCCCTGTTCATCGACGCCCAAGCAATACCAAACCAACTAGACGTAGGCTTTTACCTTCATCGAAGGGGCCGAACTAGTATAAACCCTCTGTGTCCTTTGTGTGCTTTTAACCTCTTCAATCTAACCCGTGCGATGGTTCCATCATTAAGTCCGTTAAACCGGACATCTGCCGTGCTAATTCCACGACAAGATACCTCTCCGACACTCGGAGTGACAAATCCTATTCTCGATCTATGCCAATACCACAAACACCTTCGGAGACACCTGTAGAGCATCTTTATAATCACCCAGTTACGTTGTGACGTTTGATAGCACACAAGGTGTTCCTCCGGTATTCGGGAGTTGCATAATCTCATAGTCATATGAACATGTATAAGTCATGAAGAAAGCAATAGTAGTAACACTTAAACGATCAAGTTGCTAAGATAATGGATGGGTCTTGTCCATCACATCATTCACCTAATGATGTGATCCCGTTGATCAAATGGCAACTCATGTCTATGGATAGGAAACATAACCATCTTTGATCAATGAGCTAGTCTAGTAGAGGCGTACTAGGGACACTCTGTTTTGTCTATGTATTCACACATGTACTAAGTTTCCGGTTAATACAATTCTAGCATGAATAATAAACATTTATCATGATATAAGGAAATACAAATAACAACTTTATTATTGCCTCTAGGGCATATTTCCTTCACCTGGATGTGGAGAGGGAGTGGTTCGCCCGTTTTGGTCCTGCCGCGTTGGGTGCAGATGCGTCGGCCGATAGCTTGTCCCCCGTTCGTGTCCTGGACGCCACCCGTTTCGCGACCCAAATGGGAAAATGTCCATGTTAGTATGGGGTCTAGCGTTGTAGTTGTCCTAAGAGACAGAGGCTGTGAGGTAGGCAGCACCGCCAAAGTGACCTCGTGACCTTGGGCTTCCTTCCTTCTTGCCAAAACCAATGCAACCCAAGTTGTCGTGCCTTGTCCTGGCAAGTCAAGTAGCAGCCTAGTTCGTGAGGAAGAGATGGGGAGGCACCTCTGCTGACTCGCAAGAAGACGGTGGAAGGAGGCAGAAACATCGTACACCAGCTGACAGAGTGGCCCCAAGCGCTCACCGCACCACCGATTTAACACAAGTTTCCGTTTAGGTGGCCTTTGTTTGGGCTTTAACGAATTTTCAGATTAGCTATCCAGAATCAATTCTGGAAAATGCACTACACGCAACCGGAAGCTAGAATCGGTAGTTTTGCTGATTCCTGAGCTGCCACTTACCAAGGTTAAAAAATACACCAAGTTGTCTCCATTATTAACATGAAAATCCCACCGGACCCCAACCCAATTTCCTCTATGAACAGTTCTCCTCCACATGTTCTTTCGTCCCCAACCAAACGCACGCAGAAGATAGAACAGAGATGTCGATTTCTCTCTAGGGTTTCGATCGCCGCCACCTTCATCAGCCCCGTCGGCACGACAACGTGCAGATTCGGGCACCTCTGCCCTTCTACATACTCCGGCTATGAGCTTTGTTGCACGTCCGTTCTGTAGCTCCACCTGAGCCACCTCGTCCTTGATCTCCGCATCCAGTGCTCTCCGCATGCGGTGCCACCACCCCTCTCTGGCCCGAGGTACGGCTACACACACCAAAGGTCCATCTTAGCCCCCGCTCCACATGTCCCGCCTGACTCCACTTGCGTTGCCTAAGCCTCGACCTTCGTGAGGACGGACGAGCTACATTTTTCTCTCCCCCAAAATAGATTGTTTGGATAATGTCACAAGTGTGTATGCATATTCAGGAGGATGGATGGATTTGCTCAATTTGAAAATCTATGGCATGTATAATATCTCCATTTTCTTTTCATTGGCAATATAGCATGAGAAAATTTGTTCACTGGCAGTAGTATGAGAATATCTGCTTACTTTGTTGAGTAGCTTATGAATGTATGTTCATCCGCATATAAAAATCATGGTCATCACACTCGGGGACGGTAATGACATTTCAAAACACCCTCAATTCCTAGACTGACCAACACAGAGCAAACAAACAGATAAATTCTAATTCTTGAGAATCTAGAGACACAGTTGATTCTTAGGAATCCATACCCCAAACAAAATGGGCCTTAAGGTATAGGTGGGGCCCAAGCACCTCTTGTAATGCCCAGGATGGGACTATATCTCCTACGTGTCGAGGCACGACTTAAAGATATAAGCCCATTCTGGAATGATCGCAAGTTTGGTATCTTTGCACATCTCATGTAAAAAGGGGATGAAAGCTGAAAAGATAGTTGGCTTACACTCGCCACGTCACACAAATTTATTACATGTTCAAACATCATTCAATAAACATCACAGCCCATCTAAGGGTAAAATCCAAATGACAAGATACCAAACATAACATTAAACCACAGGACTGAATCGAACCCTAGTAGAAGCTCTACTGATCAGTCGGATAGTTCACGTAGTAACGGCTACGCTCCTCGTCGTACTCCCAGTCTAGCTCAGTGCCATCACCAGTGTAGCTCACCATCGTACCTGCATCTGGTGTGTTGAAGTAACTATGAGCCACAGAGGACTCAGCAATCCCGTTCCCGGGTAACATGACTATTTAAGCCTTGGGTGTGGAAACAAGGCTGAAGAAAGAACAAGTGGTTGCAGCAGCACTAGCCTACTTACGCAGAAAAAAGCGAAAAGAGAAGGTCGCTCGGTCGAGAGATGATCACGAAGTGATCCTAAATAATAAGTCAAACATAACCCCACCGTGTTCATCTCCCGAATCCCTTTCGGAAAATGACAGTCACGGTACACACGCTGGTAGTGTATTGGAACATGGTGTCAAGTTTTCTACAACCGGATATTAACAAGCTCCCATCTGCCACATAACCGCGGGCACGGCTTTCGAAAGTTCATAACCCTGCAGGGGTGTTCCAACTTGGCCCATGACAAGCCCACGATCCGCGGAGTCGCAACTCCAAGGTGGGAAGGCCCGAGTATCCTTGGAATCCCGTGCTCAAGATACTCCGACTAAGGTAAGGCTAATCCGGCAAATCCTCCAGGCGTGCCGACACCCTGATAGTAGCCGCGCGTATCTAGTCTCAGGCCACGACCGGATGAGCACAGCGTACAGTGACCAAAAACCCAAGTTGCCAAGGGGGGCCCCGCACACGACTCTAGTTTGGACCAACACTCAAATCGAGCACTAGCCCAGGGGGGTTGAATTAATTAATCCTCGGGTTAATTACTCCCTCGGTAAGGTTTTAGTTGTTTAGGCGAATAGTACCAATGTTGGGACTTGCTGGAAAAGACTTAGCACTTAGCGGTTTATCGAGGGGGTCCCATAACCCCAACCGTGTGAGGAACGCATAATCAAGGAACATAACACTGGTTTATACGGTTCCTAGCGGCATGAGTGGAACAAATCACCAAGCAAAAGGCTTAGCCTTCCACCCATTGCCAATATATAGATGAGTTCATTTAATATTTAATATAGTGTGATATCCCAACAAGCTTCAACAAGAAGCAAGAATCTTCAATCTTCACCTGCAACTAACAACGCTATAAGAGGGGCTGAGCGAAGCCTACGTATAGCCAATCAATGGTTTCCATAGGTAGGGTGGTTAGACATGATCATGGTTACAATAGAAGGCTGATAGGAAAAACATGGGCATCGAGGCAAAAACTATAGAGGGATACTCTAGCAATAGGCAAAGATAGTAATGGTATCCGGGTTCGGTCATCTTGCCTGAAGAGTTGTCAATGGGATCGTAAGAGAGCTCCTCGTTCTCAACCTCGGTAGTAACCTCGTTCTCGTACTCGTACTCAGCTTCCGGCTCTACTCAACACAAACACACAAGGCACGAAATCAACAAGATGCAATGCGCACACAAAATATGCTGGATGCATGACTGATGCACTATGGGAGCACACGGAGCATGACAAGATGCGATCAAGCAAAATGCTTCAAAACAAGATAACAATAGGATATTATGAATCTACATGAAAAATCACACAAGTTTCATATAGGACTTGCTCAAATCGGAGCTACGGGCTAAAAGTTACACACAAAACAATAAACATGTGAAAGCTGAAAATTACAGCCACATAGCAACTTCGAAGCAAGAAATAAATAAGCTACAGCACTCAAACATCATGGTAATGAGCATGGACATAAACTAGACATATCCTACAGAAAATAAGTCCATTGGAGCATCCCCAAAGGAGCCATGGATCAATAGCAACAAGCTATGACATATTGAACTTGATAACAAAATCCTGAGAGCAGTATTTTATTGCAATTTGGGAGCAAAAGTTAAATATGCTACAGCCACTCAAATAAGCATGTGAGAGCATGAATGGATAGCCAACAATATATACTACAAGGAATCATCAAGAGTCACCCCAAAACTATAATGGGTTGGCCTAGAACAACAAGCAAACATGGCATCTGGAAATTACAGATTCCAGACTTAGTGAAATTTCACTAAGTGTTAAAACAGCAGTTTCATCATGGCATCTTTGAGAGCAAGTTTAAGTCACCTCAAAGCTAAACATGGCAAGTGGTAAGCACCACAGTAAAGTACACATGATGGTGAATCCAAAACACCTAAGCATGCATCGAGGGGACATCTACATCAATAGCAACGAGCTGCTCTAGGAGGCATCTTGAAACAAGTTTAACAACTTAACAGCCACATAGCACTTTGCAACGGAGATAAACATGGCAAGATTAATTCTATCATGCAAGCCTAAGCAATCAACATGTAGAGCATGACAAGACGAACACGTGGACATCTCATTTGCTTCATTTGGATAAACATGCAAAAAGTTATCACCTTGCAAAGATGGCATGAAAACATCTACTAACAGCAGTTTATAACAATATGCACTCTTGCAACAGATTTTTAAGCATCTAGATGATCCCAAACATGTATGGCATAATGGAACAAAATGTAGTACATGTCTCCACGAACAATTTAACATATCATTCACTCAAATCGGAGCTATGCACAAAAAGTTATCCACATTTGAAAACAGCATCAGACAGATAAAAACTGAGAACTTAGAGGAATTTCGGAGGCAACCTCAGCAGTCAACGAAGTCAAACGGGGTCAACCGGGCGGAAGTCAAATGGGCTTCGGATCGGGTCGGCCCACCAGCTAACGGGCCGGATCCAGATCGGCGTGCGGGTCGGGCGTTAACGGGCTTCGGCCCGTTAGGGTCAGATCGGGATCGGGGCGAGGGGATCGGATCGAAGGATCCCTCGACCCCGACGGTGGCTGGCGATCCTGGCCCGGCGCCTGGCCGGAGGGCGAAGGGAGGCGGCCGGCCGGCGAGGCCTGCGACGACAAGCGACGGAGCTCCGCTCGGGCCCTCGGAGCGGCGGCGGTCGGAGCCCCCGCGGTGGCGACGATGCGCGGAAAGGGGAGGCGAGGGTGGCTTGGAGGCGGGTGGCGGCGCGGCGAGCGGCTGAGGCCGGCGGTGGTGAGGTTTGGCAGCGGGGCGCCGGAGTTGGAGGAGGGCGGCGCGGCCCTGGCTGGGAGGAGGGCCCCGTGAGGTGGCCGGCCGGCGGTGCGGGGTCGGCGCGGCAGCGGAGGCCGGGCCGGCGGCGAGGTGGAGAGGAACTCCGGCGAGTCTCCGGCGGCTAGAGGTTGATGAAGGCTGTAGGAAGGGGATGACTACTAGGGTTTTTATTAGGGCAAAAATTGGGGAAGTGGACAAATATATAGGCACAAGGAGCTAGGGTTGTCCAAATGAGGTGTGGTTTTCGGCCACGCGATCAGAATTGGATGGCCTAGATGAAGGGAGGGGTTTGGGTTGGTTTGATGGGCTGTTGGAGGGGTGTCTTGGGCCTCAAAGTGGGGGTACTTTTAGCCCACGAGAATAACTGTTGGGGTAGCAAACGAACTCCAAACGCGACGAGATTTGACAGGCGGGTTACACACACCAAAACAACAACACACGACAAGTCTCGCGCCAAACCGGTAACATTACACGGCCAAACACCAAAGTAGGCCTCGGGGATGCCACGGGCACGTGAGGGAGCTCCGGAATGCGAAACGGACAACGGGAAGAAACGAGTGGGACCGGATGCAAACGACAACACAAATACAATGTGATGCACATGACTACATGCTATGAATGAATGCCACACACACACACACACGACAAAACGACGAAAACCCGAAAGACGAAGAACCCGGAATGGAATTGATGAAGCCAGAGATATTATATGTTGCCCAAAAGGGAAATTATTACATCCGGGGCATTACAAACTCTCCTCCACTACAAAAAGATCTCGTCCCGAGATCTAGGACTGGAAAAAGGAAGGGTACTCGGAACGAAGATCATCTTCTCGTTCCCACGTAGCTTCTCGATCGGTGTGATGTGACCACTTGACTTTCAAGAATTTGATGGACTTGTTGCAGGTCTTGCGCTCGGTTTCTTCGAGAATAGCAACAGGATGCTCTCGGTAAGACAAGTCTTGTTGAAGATCAATCTCTTCAAACGGAATCATGTGTTCACGAGTCTTGAAGCATTTGCGGAGTTGAGACACATGAAACACATCATGAACATTGGCGAAGTTTGACGGGAGCTCAAGTTGATAGGCTAGGTCGCCTCTTTTGCCAAGGATCTTGAAAGGCCCGACGTATCTAGGAGCAAGCTTTCCTTTGATACCGAATCTTTGGGTTCCTTTCATCGGAGAAACACGGAGATAGACATGATCACCAATGTTGAAGGCCAAATCACGATGCTTGCCGTCATAGTAGCTCTTCTGACGCGACTGAGCGGCCTTGAGATTCTCACGTATGACTTTGCACATTTCTTCGGCTTCTGAGATCAAGTCATTGCCAAGAAGTTGACATTCGCCTGTCTCGGACCAGTTGAGAGGGGTACGGCACTTTCTGCCATAGAGGATTTCAAACGGAGCTTTGCCGGCACTTGCTTGGAAGCTGTTGTTGTAAGAGAACTCGTCAAATGGAAGGCAATCTTCTCATTTCATGCCAAAGAAATGACACATGCTCTGAACATGTCTTCTAGAATCTGATTCACTCGCTCGACTTGACCACTAGTTTGAGGGTGAAATGCAGTGCTGAACCTAATCTTAGTGCCCATGGCGGACTGAAAGGAGTCCCAGAACTTTGAAGTGAACAAACTTCCACGGTCTGCGGAGATAACTTGAGGAATGCCATGTAAAGACACAATTCTGGAAGTGTACAATTCTGCCAGTTGAGCTGCATTGATGGATTCTTTGACTGGAAGGAAGTGAGCGACTTTGGTAAGCTTGTCAATCACCACGAAGATAGAATCATTCCCTCTCTTGGACTTAGGAAAACCAGTGACGAAATCCATTTCAATGTGGTCGAATTTCCACTCGGGAATAGGAAGAGGTTGGAGAAGACCGGCTGGACGTTGATGCTCTGCCTTCACTCTTCTGCAGACATCACATTCATTCATGAATTGGGCAATCTCCCTTTTCATGCGTGTCCACCAGTAAGATTGCTTGAGGTCTTGATACATCTCGGAACTGCCAGGATGAATGGAAAGGAGGGAATCATGTGCTTCTCCCATTATGAGCTTCCTAAGATCACCTTTGGGAACCACAAGTCTGTCCTCAAAGAATAAGGTATCTCTCTCATCAACGCGATAGCACTTGTATTTGGGAGTACCCTTTGCAACACCATGTTTCACCTTCTGCACCATAGCATCACTGAGTTGGGCCTCACGGACCTGATCTTCCAAGGTAGGAGCCACTTGAAGATTTGCAAGAAAACCCTGCGGAACAACTTGGAGGTTGAGCTTCCTGAATGCTTCACAAAGCTCAGGCTGGAATGGCTTGATAAGAAGGCTGTTGCAATTTGCCTTTCTGCTCAAAGCATCTGCAATCACATTCGCCTTGCCAGGAGTGTATTCAATGATGGGATCATACTCTTGGATCATTTTGACCCAACGAGTCTGGCAGAGATTCAGATTCGGCTGTGTGAAGATGTACTTCAAGCTCTTGTGATCGGTGAAGATGTCGACTTTTCTGCCCAGCAGCAGGTGTCTCCACGTAATCAAAGCATGTACCACAGCTGCTAGTTCAAGATCATGTGTGGGGTAGTTCTTCTCACTTGGCTTCAGCTGACGAGAAGTGTATGCCACAATTCTCTTGTCCTGCATAAGCACACCACCAAGTCCTTGAAGAGAAGGATCACAGAATACTTCGTAGGGCTTGGACTCATCTGGAGGAGTTAGAACTGGAGCAGAGACGAGCTTTTCTTTGAGAGTTTTGAATGCCACTTCACAATCTGGAGACCAGTAGTACTTGACATTCTTCTACAGCAAGTTGGAAAGAGGTTTGGCAATCTTGGAGAAGTTCTCAATGAACCTTCTGCAATAGCTGGCAAGACCAAGGAAGCTTCGGAGTTGCTTGACGTTCTGAGGAGCTTCCCAGTTGACAATTGCTTCAACTTTCTCGGAGTTCACCGCAATACCGTCAGCGGAGATGATATGGCCCACATACAAGACCTTATCGAGCCAAAATTCGCACTTGGAGAACTTGGCATACAACTTATGTTCACGGAGTCTGTCGAGAACGAGACGGAGGTGCTTTTCGTGATCTTCTTCATTCTTGGAAAATACCAAAATGTCATCCAAATACACAAGCACAAACTCGCCGGTGTAGGGGTTGAAAATGTAGTGCATCATTCTCGAGAAGGTAGGTGGAGCATTAGCGAGACCAAAGGACATGACTGTATACTCATAGGAGCCGTAGCTCGTTCTGAAGGCAGTCTTGGGGATGTCTTTCTCGCGAATGCGAATTTGGTGATAGCCCATTCGGAGATCGAGCTTAGAGAACACTCTAGCTTCTTTGAGCTGCTCGAACAGTTCGTTGATGTTGGGAAGCGGATACTTGTTCTTTATTGTCTTCGTGTTCAATGTCCGGTAATCGACGCAGAGACGCTCCGTGCCATCCTTCTTCTTGACAAATAAGACACCACAGCCCCAAGGAGACGTACTAGGCCTGATGAGACCCATATGCTCCTGTTCATCAAGCTTTTTCTTCAACTCCTTCAACTCTTTAGGAGAGAGCTTGTACGGACACCGGCATGCTGGCTCAGTACCCGGCTCGAGTTCAATGACGAATTCCACTTGACATTGTGGAGGCATGCCTGGAAGTTCTTCAGGAAAGACGTCTTGGTATTCGTTAACCACCGGAATTTGAGATATGGCATTCATTTCGCACTTGTCATTGAGAGAGAAAAGCCTGATTGTGTTATCCCTGGAGGCGAAGATAATCACATCGTCATCGGAATGAGTAATCTTGACTTCCTTCTGTGCACAGTCAATTTGAGCATCATGCTGAGAAAGCCAGTCCATTTCGAGAATGAGGTCAATGTCGGAATTGCCGAGAATAACCGGATTAGCCAGAAAGAGATAATCACCCATGCGAATAGATACATTCGGAGCAAAGTTGTTGGAGTTCATAAGCAAACCCGGAGAAAGCACAGACATCGGTCTAGGCAAAGCTTGCAATGGCAAATCATGTGACAATGCAAAAGGTCTTGACATGAAAGAATGTGAAGCACCTGAATCGAACAAGACTTTTGCAGGAAAAGAGTTAACTGAGAGGTTACCCAAAATCACATCAGAAGAATTCTCCGCTTGCGCTGCATTCATCAGATTCACCCTTGCAGACTTTGGATTATGCTTGACAATAGCTGTGCTGATAGGTGGAGGAGGCGGAAGGCGCCTTGGGTTGGGGCACTTGTTAGCATAGTGACCTTTCTGAGAGCACTTGTTGCAGACCACTTCTGAGAGAGGACGGAAATGAGAACCACTTGACTTGGAACCCTGAGACTGATGCTTCGACTGGTTGCTCGGGTTGGGTGGGTGGGAGAAACCACGTCCACCGGAGTTCTTGTTGTTGTTGGAGTTGTTGTAGGGAGCTCGGATCACTGGAGGAGGAGGAAGCCAAAATTTTTGTTGTTTTGCGACCACTTGAGAAGATGAGGAGGAGTGAACGGCATCTCGAATCCTCTTTTTGGAAGCCTCCATCTTGAGCTAGGCTGCCTCTTGCTTGAGCGCCATGTTATAGAATTTGTCACACTCATCAGGCTCGAACAAGGTGAGAGCAAGTTGAAGTTCATCTTTCAGACCTCCGCGGAACTGATAGATCTTGCTCTTGGCATCTGGAATGTCTTGCTTAGCATAGCGGGCGAGGTTTTGGAACTTGACATTATACTGGTAGACAGTCATAGAGCCTTGCTTCAGGTTGCGCAATTGCTCACGCATACCCTCGATGACACTTGTTGGAATGTGGTGAGAGCGAAAGTCCTTGCAGAAATTCTCCCAAGAGATCACACGCCCTTCGCTGGAGTCTTTGTACTGCTGCCACCAGTCAGCTGCTTGGTCCTTGAGTTGGAAGGCTGCAAACTTCACATAGTCCTCTTCCCTCACGTTACTGCACTCAAAATGCTTCTTGATATCGGTTATCCAATCTTCAGCATCAAGAGGGTCGACACAGTAACTGAAAGCTTTTGGTTGATTGGCCAAGAACTGGTTGAGCGTAGCATGGTGCTGTTGGTTGAAGAAATTGCCTTGGTTCCCTGGAGCACCCTGATTAGCTTGATTAGCTTGCCTCTGCTGCATCATCTGCATCAACATCTGGGTGTTCTGGTTTGTAGTTTGCATAATCGCTCTCCAAGCCTCAGACGGAGGAGGAGGGGAAGGAGGACGATCTGGAACCTCTTCACCCTCTGGGTTAGCGTTGGGAACTCGTTTCGGAGCCATCCTGAAAGAGATGACCGCGAATCAGCAATTTGATTGAAAGAAGGTATATGCTGAAACAACGGATTGAAATGCAACATAGTCTTCACAATAATCATTCGAACAAGAGGAACGAATGAAATTCTCAGCTTAATGATAACAACAATCTTCACGAGAAGCCACATAGGGGACAAAAGGTAAAATAAGAAAAACACAAGGTACAGATAGAACAAACACAAGATAGGAGCTTCGTTCTGACATCTTTGTGCTGAAAGCTTATTGATGGCTTCTCGCCCCTCGTTGGTTACCCCAAGTGGAAGGTTTGAGATGCAGTGTAGCGGAAGTTTTCCCTTGGCAAAGATACCAAGGATCGATTTCCCTGAGACTCCCAGTTTCAACAAGAAGGTGTCAACTGCTAACGGTGCCAGATATTAGCAATCAACGTGGACCTGCAGACAGATACAAATAACTTTGCTCCCAACGAGTACAAAGAGGTTGTCAATCTCTCCGGCCTTGTAGTTTACAAAGGATCAAACACAAGTGATAATAGTGATAGGTATTGCTACAATAGTAAGTAAAAACAGAAAGTGAATAGTGGATGTGATCAATGATGGTAATATGGACCGGGGTCCCATGATGTTCACTAGTGATGTCTCTCTCCCAAAAGACGATAAAACAGCTATGTGAGGTAAACGAATTACAGTTGGGTAATTGACAGGATTATGTGCGCAAACCAATGCTAACTATGTTGCAAGAAAGGTAGAGGTTCAAAGCATGGGCGGTACGCCAAGGCAAGTAGACCGAAATCCATCTGCATCTACTACTAATCATCCACCTTGAGATATCTATCCAGAACATCTCGCTGGTATTAAGTTGCGAGTCCCACCCATAGTGTAAACTCAAAGCAACAGACAAATGCATTAAAAGAACTTTGCGTAAAGTAAACAATCCTTGCACCCGCGGGCACAAGCACCGTTGTTTTCCCCCTTGTGGCAATAGCACATCCCCTAGACTCATGTTTCTGTCACTCAAGCTAGTCATCGAGGGGCATGAACCCACAATCAAGCATAACGTTCCCTCTTGGAGTCACTACCTACTACTTGGCCAAAGCAATAAATAACAACAGAGAACATGCAAGAATTACTTACGAACATATATATAAAGGAGGTAGATCAAATATATTACTCAAACACAATCTGAACATAATCTCACAATCCATCAGATCCCAGCAAACTCAACATAGCAACAGCATAAGGATCACATATGTGCCTCGATCATGTAGGGCAGCTCATGAGGACTAATTAGTGAAGCACAAGAAGGGGAGGAGAACATCACATAGCTACTGGTCATGGACCCATGGTCCAAGGGAGACTACTCACAACTCATCCGAGAGGCGTCCATGGTGGTGGAGAAGCTCCCGGTGGTGATCCTCCCCTCCGGCAGGGTGCCGGGAAGAGTTCTCATGGTGCTCCCGATCTTGGAAGCGTGGCGGCGGCGGAACAGAGATGAGATCGCGAAAAAGGGTTCCCGTCTCGAGGGTTTCGGGACACGATATAAATATATGCCAAAGGGGGGCATCAGCGGAGGCC
>LR738710.1:214130312-214229096 GCA_902687465.1 Secale cereale | reverse complement strand
GCGCGGCCAGGAGGGGGGCCGCGCCACCAGGGCGCCTGGAGCCCTGGTGGCCCCCCTCCGGCTGTACTTTGGCTGCTGGGAAGCTTCTAGAACGCCGATTTTTTATATAATTTTTCCGGGATTTTTCTGGCAGCTCTCGTAATGGGAAAACCTGAAATACAAAAACAGCAGAAAACAGAAACTGGCACTAGGGTGCACTGAGTTAATAGGTTAGTCCAAATATGATCAAAAGTGTATGGAAGTGTATAAATATCATAACAATATCACCCAAAAGAGGCATGGAGCAAGCAGAAATTATAGATACGTTTTGGACGTATCAACATCCCCAAGCTTAACTCCTGCTCGTCCTCGAGTAGGTAAATGATAACAAGAATAATTTCTGTGGTGACATGCTATTAACCATATAGGACTTTTTCATAGTCATATGACAAAAGCTTATTGAGACAATGAATCTGTAGTAATTAAGTTGCCTCATGAGAAAATCACAAAGAACTGAAAGTTTTACAGCATGATACTGAAACATCAAATAGATTTGTAATGAGCATGGTGTGCAAATATGATAAAGTGATATCTTGCTTGCCCCCTTTAGTGAAGCAAAACATAAATGCAGGGGCACCTCCAAGGTTTAAGTGATGACTAGATACAATGATTTCAAAATAAACGATATCATAATCATGCAAAAGACAATGCTACTTTGGGACAATGCACATTACACTCAGAATGACAATCATGCTCTCAGTAGTTGGTGCTTTAAAAGAAGGTGGAGACTCTCGAACCGTGGCTTTTGTTGGCAAGGTTGAAAACCCGTAGTCGGAAACAAAGACAAAACATGTACCAGAGCTCTTGGTTTTAAAAACAGAGGTAAAAAATATTTTTTAGATCATGTTTCGTCAACAAATGCTAGCAGATAACTCAATTACTTCTTTTGATGGACAAGTTTCGAGGAACGGCTCCCGAATGAGGACGATCACATCCTCTTAATCTCCTTTGTTTATCACTGCCAAAGTTTTCTGATTTCTCATGAACAAAGCGTGAAGGAGGGTTTGTTTGTTATATTAATTTTGAGCCGGGCGCACTCAATGCCAGTTCCTTCTCGTATTATGGGTTTGTACATTAGACATGCAATCCCGGGGTGAAGCTTGTCCAACTTAAAAAGATCATGAATTAACTACTACTTCCTCATGGACTTAAAACAGAGGCACAAAATAGGAATGCATTTTTTTTCTTTTTGAATAATTTCGAGATGGTACATGCAAGTCTCCGTTAGGAATGGCGGGTAAATACCATGTAGGAAGGTATGGTGGACTCATATGGCATAACTGGCTTGAAAGAATATGGATGCACAAGCAGTCTGTCCGCTTAGTATAGGTGGAGGTTAGCAAAAGACTGGGAGCGACCAACTAAGAGAGCAATGACGGTCATAATCATGCAGAGCGACAAAGCAACATTGAATCAGGCATGGAAGTTATATCGCTACTCAGAAACAAAAGATCATCAAGGCTTGACAGACTTTCTTTACAGTCTTAAATATGCGTGAGCATACGCCAAGTCAATCAAAATAAATTCTTGAAGGAAGATATTACTAAACCATACCACATCATAGGCAAACAAATCATGTTGGTACTCCAATAACACATTGGAAACCCCCCAGCTATTTGAGACTAACCATAAGAAAACATGAACTACTAAGCACCATTATGCACGTAGCATCTTTATCATAGACATATCAACCAATGCAACAGAAGCAAACTCTCTTAATAAGATAAGCATGATAACTAAAGAGAGTTCAAGCAACCAACTAAACAAAAGCTCTTTAAAAAAGATAAGCATGAAAACTAAAAGCTAAGCATGATAGTAGCTATTGAAAGACAAAGAACACACACAGCAAAGATAGACATGAAAATTCTAAGTTATGTTCTAGGTAGAAGTGGAGCGTGTTTCTCTCCCACATAAAGAAGGCTGAGTTCCGACTCGTTATGAAAAGCTAAAGAAAACTAAAAAGGAAACTAAAAGCAAGACGCTCCAATCATAGCACATAACACATGAAGTGATAAAAATATAGCGGAACGAAAGACAAACTGATAATATTGATGGAGAAGGGGATGCACGGGGGCATCCCCAAGCTTAGACGCTTGAGTCTCCTTGAATATTTCTTGGGGGTTCATGGGGGCATCCCCAAGCTTGAGCGTTTGACACTCCTGAATCTTTTTATCATCTTTCCTCGCACACTTGAAAACTCCCTTCATACATAACTCATCATAATCTGATTAGCGAGGTTAGTACCCATAATAAAATAATTTTTCCTTGCTGGAAATAGAGATATTCTTGAAGGTCTACTGTTTCTCAAGATTGCCAAAAGGTTTTTGCAAAGAAAAAGCAAGCTCTGGGTTTGCAAAATGAAGGAAAGGCAAAACAGGACAGAATCTGTGAAAAACAGAACATCAGGTAGTAAATGATTTTTTCGGGGCACTTCTGCAACTATAATCAAAAAACTCAAAACAGACGCACGAAAGACAATTATATAGAGCACGCTGTCGAAAAAATTCAGACCAAAAAGATGATCTGCTGATTTTATACGAATTTTTATATCCAAGGACAGAATCTGTTTCCTGGACAGCACGTCACAACTTTTGAACTTTCTTGCAATCAGAGGCTATACTTGGCACAAAGTTGAAAAGTAAAGATACAATGATGATGCTACTGTAGTAACAACATCAAGACACAACAAAAGAAAAATAAAATTTTATTCATGCGGGCTGCCTCCCAAAAGCGCTTTCTTTTATGCCTTTAAGCTAGGCATAATGCAAAGAGATCAAGTTTTATCAAGAGTAAAAGAATAGCTAGCCCGTATAACGGACTCAAAAGGTAACTTAATCTTCTTTCGAGGGAAGTGTTCCATCCCTTTCTTGAGAGGAAATTGGAATTTTATATTCCCCTCTTTCATGTCAATGATAGCACCAACAGTGCGTAGAAACGGACGTCCCAAAATAATTGGACACGAAGGTTCACATTCAATATCCATAATAGTAAAATCAACGGGAACGTAATTGTCATTGACAATGATAAGAACATCGTCGATCCTCCCCAAAGGTTTCTTTATGGAAGAATCAACGAGACGAACACCAAAAGAACAAGAATCAAAAGGTTTTAATGTAAGCATATCATATACTCTTTTGGGCATAATGGAGGTACTAGCTACAACATCACATAAAGCATAGCAAGAGAAGTTATTCAACTTAATTTTAATCATAGGATCCCAACCATCTTCTAGCTTTCTAGGTATGGAGGCTTCTACTCTAAGTTTCTCCTCCCTAGCTTTGATGAGAGCATTCAGTGATATGCTCTGTGAAGGCAAGATTAAGCGTGCTAGTGCGGGGATCTCTAGACATCTTGTGAAGGAAATCAATGAAGGAAATATGCCCTAGAGGCAATAATAAAGATGTTATTTGTAATTCCTTATATCATGATAAATGTCTTTTATTCATGCTAGAATTGTATTAACCGGAAACTTGATACATGTGTGAATACATAGACAAAATAGTATGTCCCTAGTATGCCTCTACTAGACTAGCTCATTGATCAAAGATGGCTATGTTTCCTAGCCATAGACATGAGTTGTCATTTGACCAACGAGATCACATCATTAGGAGAATGATGTGATGGACTAGACCCATCCGTTAGCATAGCACTTTGATCGTTTAGTTTTACTGCTATTGCTTTCTTCATGACTTATACATGTTCCTATGACTATGAGATTATGCAACTCCCGAATACCATAAGAACACCTTGTGTGCTATCAAACGTCACAACGTAACTGGGTGATCATAAAGATGCTCTACATGTGTCTCCGAAAGTATTCGTGGTGTTGGCATAGATCAAGATTAGGATTTGTCACTCCGAGTGTCGGAGAGGTATCTCTGGGCCCTCTCGGTAATGCACATCATAATAAGCCTTGCAAGCAATTGACTAATGAGTTAGTCACGAGATGATGTATTACGGAACGAGTAAAGAGACTTGCCGGTAACGAGATTGAACTAGGTATAGAGATACCGACGATCGAATCTCGGGCAAGTAACATACCGATGACAAAAGGAACAACGTATGTTGTTATGCGGTTTGACCGATAAAGATCTTCGTAGAATTTGTAGGAGCCAATATGAGCATCCAGGTTCCGCTATTGGTTATTGACCGGAGATGAGTCTCGGTCATGTCTACATAGTTCTCGAACCCGTAGGGTCCGCACGCTTAACGTTTGATGACGATCGGTATTATGAGTTTATGAGTTTTGATGTACCGAAGGTAGTTCGGAGTCCCGGATGAGATCACAGACATGACGAGGAGTCTCGGAATGTCTGAGACATAAATATTGATATATTGGACGACTATATTCGGACACCGGAAGTGTTCTGGAAAGTTTCGGAATTTACCGGAGTGCCGGGGGGGGGTTACCGGAACCCCGCGGGGGAATGGTGGGCCCTGGTGGGCCATAGGGGAGAGAGAGGGCAGTAGCCAGGAGGTGGCGCGCCCCCTCCCTAGGAGGAGTCCGAATAGGACTAGGGGAGGGGGGGCGCGGCCCCTCTTTCCCTCTCCCTCTCCCTCTCTTTCCTTCCCCCTTCTTCCTTCTTTGGTATGTTCCTACTAGGAATAGGATTGCAATCCTATTCCTAGTAGGATTGCAGCCCTAGCCGCACCATAGAGGGCCGGCCGGCTTCCCCCCTTGCTCCTTTATATACGGGGGTAGGGGGGCACCCAAAGACACACAAGTTGAATTGTTCTAGCCGTGTGCGGTGCCCCCCTCCACAGAAACACACCTCGGTCATACCGTCGCAGTGCTTAGGCGAAGCCCTGCGCCGGTAGATACATCATATCCGTCACCACGCCGTCGTGCTGATGAAACTCTCCCGTGAAGCTCAACTGGATCAAGAGCTTGTGGGACGTCATCAAGCTGAACGTGTGCTGAACGCGGAGGTGCCGTACGTTCGGTGCTTGATCGGTTGGATCACGAAGAAATTCGACTACATCAACCGCGTCACTTGACGCTTCCGCTTCCGGTCTACGAGGGTACGTAGACACACTCTTCCCTCTCATTGCTATGCATCTGGTAGATAGATCTTGCGTGATCGTAGGAAAATTTTAAAAAAACTACGTTCCCCAACAGTGGCATCAGAGCCAGGTCTATGCGTAGATGATATGCACGAGTAGAACACAATGAGTTGTGGGCGATACTAGTCATAGTGCTTACCAGCATGTCATACTTTGCTTCGGCGGTATTGTGAGATGAAGCGGCCCGGACCGACATTACGCGTACGCTTACGCGAGACTGGTTTCACCGTTACGAGCACTCGTTGCTTAAAGGTGACTGGCGGGTGTCTGTCTCTCTCACTTTAGCTGAATCAAGTGTGGCTACGCCCGGTCCTTGTAAAGGTTAAAACAACACATACTTGACGAAACATCGTTGTGGTTTTTGTATGCATAGGTAAGAACGGTTCTTGCTAAGCCCGTAGCAGCCACGTAAAACTTGCAACAACAAAGTAGAGGACGTCTAACTTGTTTTTGCAGGGCATGTGGTGATGTGATATGGTCAAGACATGATGAGTTATATGGTTTTGTATGAGATGATCATGTTTTGTAATGTTATCGGCAACTGGCAGGAGCCATATGGTTGTCGCTTTATTGTATGAAATGCAATCGCCATGTAATTGCTTTACTTTATCACTAAGCGGTAGCGATAGTCGTAGAAGCAATAGTTGGCGAGACGACAACGATGCTACGATGGAGATCAAGGTGTCGCGCCGGTGACGAAGGTGATCATGATGGTGCTTTGGAGATGGAGATCAAAAGCACAAGATGATGATGGCCATATCATGTCACATATTTTGATTGCATGTGATGTTTATCTTATTATGCTTCTTATTTTGCTTAGAACGACGGTAGCATTATAAGATGATCCCTTACTAAATTTCAAGGTATAAGTGTTCTCCCTGAGTATGCACCGTTGCGAAAGTTCGTCGTGCCGAGACACCACGTGATGATCGGGTGTGATAAGCTCTACGTTCAAATACAACGGGTGTAAGCCAGTTTTGCACACGCAGAATACTCGGGTTAAACTTGACGAGCCTAGCATATGCAGATATGGCCTCGGAACACTGGAGACCGAAAGGTCGAGCGTGAATCATATAGTAGATATGGTCAACATAAGATGTTCACCATTGAAACTACTCCATCTCACGTGATGATCGGACATGGTTTAGTTGATTTGGATCACGTGATCATTTCGATGACCGGAGGGATGTCTATCTAAGTGGGAGTTCTTTAAATAATATGATTAAATTGAACTTTAATTTATCATGAACTTAGTCCTGATAGTTTTTGCATATCTATGTTGTTGTAGATCAATGGCCCGTGCTACCGTTCCTTTGAATTTTAATGCATTCCTAGAGAAAGCTAAGTTGAAAGATGATGGTAGCAATTACACGGACTGGGTCCATAACTTGAGGATTATCCTCATTGCTACACAGAAGAATTATGTCCTTGAAGCACCGCTAGGTGACAAGCCCCCTCCCGCTAATGTAGACGCTTTGAACGTCTGGCAGTCGCGGTCTGATGACTACACGATAGTTCAGTGTGCCATGCTTTACGGCTTAGAACCGGGACTTCAACGACGTTTTGAACATCATGGACCATATGAGATGTTCCAGGAGTTGAAGTTAATATTTCAAGCAAATGCCCGGATTGAGAAATATGAGATTTCCAATAAGTTCTACAGCTGCAAGATGGAGGAGAATAGTTCTATCAGTGAACACTTGCTCAGAATGTCTGGGTACTACAATCATATGACTCAACTTGGTTGCAAAGTTGATGAAGATAGTGTTATTGATAGAGTTCTTCAATCACTGCCACCAAGCTATAAAGGCTTCGTGATGAACTATAATATGCAAGGGATGCAAAAGACAATTCCCGAGCTCTTCGCTATGCTCAAGGCTACGGAGGTAGAAATCAAAAAGGAGCATCAAGTGTTGATCGTTGACAAGACCACTAGTTTCAAGAAAAAGGGCAAGGGAAAGAAGGGGAACTTCAAGAAGAATAGCAAGACAGTTGCTACTCCCACGAAGAAACCCAAGTCTGGAGCCAAGCCTGAAACTGAGTGCTTCTACTGCAAGGGGACTAGACACTGGAAGCGGAACTGCCCCAAGTATTTGGCGGATAAGAAGGATGGCAAGGTGAACAAAGGTATATGTGATATACATGTTATTGATGTGTACCTTACTAATGCTCGTAGTAGTACTTGGGTATTTGATACCGGTTCGGTTGCTAATATTTGTAACTCGAAACAGGGACTACGGATTAAACGAAGATTGGCTAAGGACGAGGTGACGATGCGCGTGGGAAATGGTTCCAAAGTCGATGTGATCGTCGTCGGCACGCTACCTCTACATCTACCTTCGGGATTAGTTTTAGACCTAAATAATTGTTATTTGGTGCCGGCGTTGAGCATGAACATTATATCTGGATCTTGTTTGTTGCGACATGGTTATTCATTTAAATCAGAGAATAATGGTTGTTCTATTTTTATGAATAATATCTTTTATGGTCATGCACCCTTGAAGAGTGCTCTATTCTTATTGGATCTCGATTGTAGTGATACACATATTCATAATATTGAAACCAAAAGATGCAAGGTTAATAATGATAGTGCAACTTATTTGTGGCACTGGCGTTTAGGTCATATTGGTGTAAAGCGCATGAAGAAACTCCATAGTGATGGACTTTTGGAATCACTTGATTATGAATCACTTGGTGCTTGCGAACCATGCCTCATGGGCAAGATGACTAAAACTCCGTTCTCCGGAACTATGGAGCGAGCAACAGATTTATTGGAAATCATACATACTGATGTATGTGGGCCAATGAGTGTTGAAGCTCGCGGCGGGTATCGTTATTTTCTAACCTTCACTGATGATTTGAGCAGATATGGGTATATCTACTTAATGATGCACAAGTCTGAAACATTTGAAAGGTTCAAAGAATTTCAGAGTGAAGTAGAGAATCATCGTAACAAGAAAATAAAGTTTCTACGATCTGATCGTGGAGGAGAATATTTGAGTTACGAGTTTGGTTTTCATTTGAAACAATGTGGAATAGTTTCACAACTCACGCCACCCGGAACACCACAGCGTAATGGTGTGTCCGAACGTCGTAACCGTACTTTATTGGATATGGTGCGATCTATGATGTCTCTTACCGATTTACCACTATCGTTTTGGGATTATGCTTTAGAGACAGCTGCATTCACGTTAAATAGGGCACCATCTAAATCCGTTGATACGACACCTTATGAACTGTGGTTTGGCAAGAAACCAAAGTTGTCGTTTCTTAAAGTTTGGGGCTGCGATGCTTATGTGAAAGAGCTTCAACCTGATAAGCTCGAACCCAAGTCGGAGAAATGTGTCTTCATAGGATACCCAAAAGAGACTGTTGGGTACACCTTCTATCACAGATTCGAAGGCAAGATATTCGTTGCTAAGAATGGATCCTTTCTAGAGAAGGAGTTTCTTTCGAAAGAAGTGAGTGGGAGGAAAGTAGAACTTGATGAGGTAATTGTACCTTCTCTCGAATTGGAAAGTAGTACATCACAGAAAATTGTTCCAGTGATTCCTACACCAATAAGTGAGGAAGTTAATGATGATGATCATGAAACTTCGGATCAAGTTTCTGCTGAACGTCGTAGATCAACCAGAGTATGTTCCGCACCAGAGTGGTACGGCAACCCAGTTCTGGAAGTCATGTTGCTAGACCATGATGAACCTACGAACTATGAAGAAGCGATGATGAGCCCAGATTCCACAAAATGGCTTGAGGCCATGAAATCTGAGATGGGATCCATGTATGAGAACAAAGTGTGGACTTTGGTTGACTTGCCCGATGATCGGCAGGCCATCGAAAATAAATGGATCTTCAAGAGGAAGACCGACGCAGACGGTAATGTTACTGTTTACAAAGCTCGACTTGTTGCGAAAGGGTTTCTACAAGTTCAAAGAGTTGACTATGATGAGACTTTCTCACCAGTAGCGATGCTTAAGTCTGTCCGAATCATGTTAGCAATTGCCGCATTTTATGATTATGAAATCTGGCAAATGGATGTCAAAACTGCATTCCTGAATGGATATCTCAAAGAAGAGTTGTATATGATGCAGCCAGAAAGTTTTGTCGATCCAAAAGGGGCTAACAAAGTGTGCAAGCTCCAGCGATCCATCTATGGACTGGTGCAAGCATCTCGGAGTTGGAATATACGCTTTGATGAGGTGATCAAAGCATATGGTTTTATACAGACTTTTGGAGAAGCCTGTATTTACAAGAAAGTGAGTGGGAGCTCTGTAGCATTTCTAATATTATATGTAGATGACATATTGTTGATTGGAAATGATATAGAATTTCTAGATAGCATAAAAGGATACTTGAATAAGAGTTTCTCAATGAAAGACCTCGGTGAAGCTGCTTATATATTAGGCATCAAGATCTATAGAGATAGATCAAGACGCTTAATTGGACTTTCACAAAGCACATACCTTGATAAGATTTTGAAGAAGTTCAAAATGGATCAAGCAAAGAAAGGGTTCTTGCCTGTATTACAAGGTATGAAGTTGAGTAAGACTCAATGCCCGACCACTGTAGAAGATAGAGAGAAAATGAAAGTCATTCCCTATGCCTCAGCCATAGAATCTATCATGTATGCAATGTTGTGTACCAGACCTGATGTGTGCCTTGCTATAAGTCTAGCAGGGAGGTACCAAAGTAATCCAGGAGTGGATCACTGGACAGCGGTCAAGAACATCCTGAAGTACCTTAAAAGGACAAAGGATATGTTTCTCGTATATGGAGGTGACAAAGAGCTCGTCGTAAACGGTTACGTCGATTCTAGTTTTGACATTGATCCGGATGACTAAGTCACAAACCGGATATGTATTTTTATTGAACGGTGGAGCTGTCAGTTGGTGCAGTTCCAAGCAGAGCGTCGTGGCGGGATCTACGTGTGAAGCGGAATACATAGCTGCTTCGGAAGCAGCAAATGAAGGAGTCTGGATGAAGGAGTTCATATCCGATCTAGGTGTAATACCTAGTGCATCGGGTCCAATGAAAATCTTTTGTGACAACACTGGAGAAATAGCCTTGGCGAAGGAATCCAGGTTTCACAAGAGAACAAAGCACATAAAAAGATGCTTCAATTCCATCCGCGATCTAGTCAAGGAGGGATACATAGAGATTTGCAAGATACATACGGATCTGAATGTTGCAGACCCGTTGACTAAGCCTCGTCCACGGGCAAAACATGATCAGCACCAGGACTCCATGGGTGTGAGGATCATCACTTTGTAATCTTGATTATTGACTCTAGTTCAAGTGGGAGACTGATACGTCCAAAACCTATCTATAATTTCTGCTTGCTCCATGCCACTTTTGGGTGATATTGCCATGATATTCATACACTTCCATACACTTTTGATCATATTTGGACTAACTTACTAATCCAGTGCACCCCAGTGCCAGTTTCTGTTTTCGGCTGTTTTTGTATTTCAGGTTTTCACGTTTCGAGAACTGCCCAGAAAAATACAGAAAAAATATATAAAAAATCAGCGTATCGGGGACTCCACTGCTTCCGAAGGGGAGCCTGGGGGGCCACAGGGGGCCCAGGCGCCCTGTGGGCGCGCCCCCCCTGGGCCGCGCCGGGGGGGGGCCTCGGCACCCCGAGAGCCCCCCGATGCCCTACTTTGGCAGATATTTAAAGGGTCCCCCGTAACCCTTGAAACAAGACCTCTTTTCGCGATCCCATCTCTGTTCCGCCGCCGCCGCCGCTTCCAAGATCGGGAGCACCAGGAGAACTCTTCCCGGCGCCCTGCCGGAGGGGAGGATCACCACCGGGAGCTTCTCCACCACCATGGACGCCTCCCGGATGACTCGTGAGTAGTCTCCCTTGGACCATGAGTCCATGACCAGTAGCTATGTGATGTTCTCCTCCCGTTCTTGTGCTTCACTAATTAGTCCTCGTGAGCCGCCCTACATGATCGAGGCACCTATGTAATCCTTGTGTTGTTGCTATGTTGAGTTTGCTGGGATCCGATGGATTATGAGATTATGTTCAGATTGATCTTGAGTAATATATTTGATTCACCTCTTTTATATTTTAGTTCATAAGTAATTCTTGCATGTTCTCCGTTGTTATTTATTGCTTTGGCCAAGTAGTAGGTAGTGACTCCAAGAGGGAACGTTATGCTCGATTGTGGGTTCATGCCCCTCGATGACTAGCTTGAGTGACAGAAACATGAGTCTAGGGGATGTGCTGTTGCCACAAGGGGGAAAACAACGGTGCTTGTGCCCGTGGGTGCAAGGATTGTTTACTTTACGCAAAGTTCTTTTAATGCATTTGTCTGTTGCATTGAGTTTACACTATGGGTGGGACTCGCAACTTAATACCAGCGAGATGTTTTGGATAGATATCTCAAGGTGGATGATTAGTAGTAGATATTGATGGATTTCGGTCTACTTACTTTGGCGTACCGCCCATGCTTTGAACCTCAACCTTTCTTGCAATGTAGTGAGCATTGGTTTGTGTTCGTGGTCCTGTCAATTGCCCAGCTGTAATTTGTTACCTCGCATAGTTGTTTTATCGTCTTTTGGGAGAGAGACATCACTAGTGAACATCATGTGACTCCGGTCCATATTACTATCATTGATCACATACACTATTTACTTTCCGCTATTTTACTTACTATTGCAAATTACTATCTATCACTACTATCATATTGCTTTTAACCCTTTGTGAACTACAAGGCCGGAGAGATTGACAACCTCTCTGTACTCGTTGGGAGCAAAGTTATTTGTATCTGTGTGCAGGTCCACGTTGATTGCTAATTGCGCCATTAGCAGTTGACACCTACCTGTTGAACCTAGGAGTCTCTGGGGATTCGATCCTTGGCATCTTTGCTAAGGGAAAACACTTCTACTTACTGCATCTTACACCTTCCACTTGGGGTAATCCAACGAGGGGTTCGAGGCCCATCAGAGACTGAAGGAAATATGCCCTAGAGGCAATAATAAAGATGTTATTTGTATTTCCTTATATCATGATAAATGTCTTTTATTCATGCTAGAATTGTATTAACCGGAAACTTGATACATGTGTGAATACATAGACAAAATAGTATGTCCCTAGTATGCCTCTACTAGACTAGCTCATTGATCAAAGATGGCTATGTTTCCTAGCCATAGACATGAGTTGTCATTTGATCAATGAGATCACATCATTAGGAGAATGATGTGATGGACTAGACCCATCCCTTAGCATAGCACTTTGATCGTTTAGTTTTACTGCTATTGCTTTCTTCATGACTTATACATGTTCCTATGACTATGAGATTTTGCAACTCCCGAATACCATAAGAACACCTTGTGTGCTATTAAACGTCACAACATAACTGGGTGATCATAAAGATGCTCTACATATGTCTCCGAAAGTATTCGTGGTGTTGGCATAGATCAAGATTAGGATTTGTCACTCCGAGTGTCGGAGAGGTATCTCTGGGCCCTCTCGGTAATGTACATCATAATAAGCCTTGCAAGCAATTGACTAATGAGTTAGTCACGAGATGATGTATTACGGAACCAGTAAAGAGACTTGCCGGTAACGAGATTGAACTAGGTATAGAGATACCGACGATCGAATCTCGTGCAAGTAACATACCGATGACAAAAGGAACAACGTATGTTGTTATGCGGTTTGACCGATAAAGATCTTCGTAGAATATGTAGGAGCCAATATGAGCATCCAGGTTCCGCTATTGGTTATTGACCGGAGATGAGTCTCGGTCATGTCTACATAGTTCTCGAACCCGTAGGGTCCGCACGCTTAACGTTTGATGACGATCTGTATTATGAGTTTATGAGTTTTGATGTACCGAAGGTAGTTCGGAGTCCTGGATGAGATCACGGACATGACGAGGAGTCTTGGAATGTCCGAGACATAAAGATTGATATATTGGACGACTATATTCGGACACCGGAAGTGTTCTGGAAAGTTTCAGAATTTACCGGAGTGCCGGGGGGTTACCGGAACCCCCCGGGGGAATGGTGGGCCCTGGTGGGCCATAGGGGAGAGAGAGGGCAGCAGCCAGGAGGTGGCGCGCCCCCTCCCTAGGAGGAGTCCGAATAGGACTAGGGGTGGGGGGCGCGGCCCCTCTTTCCCTCTCCCTCTCCCTCTCTTTCCTTCCCCCTTCTTCCTTCTTTGGTATGTTCCTACTAGGAATAGGATTGCAATCCTATTCCTAGTAGGATTGCAGCCCTAGCCGCACCATAGAGGGCCGGCCGGCCTCCCCCCCTTGCTCCTTTATATACAGGGGCAGGGGGCACCCAAAGACACACAAGTTGAATTGTTCTAGCCGTGTGCGGTGCCCCCCTCCACAGAAACACACGTCGGTCATACCGTCGCAGTGCTTAGGCGAAGCCCTGCGCCGGTAGATACATCATATCCTTCACCACGCCGTCGTGCTGACGAAACTCTCCCGTGAAGCTCAACTGGATCAAGAGCTCGTGGGACGTCATCAAGCTGAACGTGTGCTGAACGCGGAGGTGCCGTACGTTCGGTGCTTGATCGATTGGATCGCGAAGAAGTTCGACTACATCAACCGCGTCACTTGACGCTTCCGCTTCCGGTCTACGAGGGTACGTAGACACACTCTTCCCTCTCATTGCTATGCATCTGGTAGATAGATCTTGCGTGATCGTAGGAAAATTTTAAAATACTACGTTCCCCAACAATCAATAACTTCGGTAAGAGTGCTATTGTCAAAATCAAGGTCACTACTATCAAGTAAGGTGGTAGTGGTGTCCTTTAGGTTCACTTGTTTGGTAGTTTATATAGTCATAGCATCACCATTAATAGGTCCAATGGGACCATGAGTGCATTGGGTGCTAAGAGTTTGGATATCCTCAACAACTTGGATAGTAGCAACAGTGTGGTGGGTAGGAAGGTTCTTAATTCTATCTTCTTCCTCCCTTTCTCTAGCCCATCTCTCTTTAAGTTTAGCCAACATCCTAATGTTTTCATTAATTTGCACTTGAATAGCATTCATAGGAGTGACCTTCCTCTCCTCAAGAGGAGAAGTTCTAATTTTAAGCAATTCTACCTCATTGGCTAAATTGTCTACCTTCGAAGAGAGGTCATCTAGTTTGTTTAGTTTTTCTTCTACACTCTTATTAAAGGCTTTTTGGGTAGTGATGAAATCTTTAAGCATAATCTCTAGTTCAGTAGTGGAGTTCTTGGTGATAGGATAAGCATTGTTGTTCCGATAAGAATTAGAGGGGAACGGTCTAGGATTGTTACCAAAGTTACTCCTATAAGCATTGTTGTTAAAATTGTTTCTAGAGATAAAGTTCACATCTACTTGTTCTTGAGCAATCAAAGAATTTAAAGGAACATCACGAGGATCAACAGAAGATTGCTTCGAAAGTAGAGACATGATCAAGTCAACTTTTTCATTTAGGGAGGAAATCTCCTCGACAGAGTTTACCTTCCTACCTGTTGGAGCATGTTCGGTGTGCCATTGGGAATAATTGGTCATCATCTCATCGAGAAGCTTTGTGGCAGCACCAAGTGTAGTTGACATAAAGGTTCCTCCCGTGACCGAATCTAACAAGTTCCGCGAGGTAAAGTTCAAGCCTGCATAAAAAGTTTGGATAACCATCCAAGTAGTCAAACCATGAGTAGGGTAGTTCTTGACAAGAGATTTCATACGTTCCCAAGCTTGGGCAACGTGTTCATTATCCAATTGTTTAAAATTCATTATGTTACTTCTTAGTTGGATAATTTTAGCAGGTGGATAGTACTTTCCAATAAAAGCATCTTTGCACTTGTCCCATGAATCTATGCTATTTCTAGGCAAAGACTGAAACCAAATTTTAGCTCCTCCTCTCAAGGAGAATGGAAAAAGCTTAAGCTTAACAATATTACCATCTATTTCTTGGTACTTTTGCATATCACAGAGTTCAACAAAATTGTTTAAGTGTAAAGCAGCATCATCTCCAGCACCGGAGAATTGATCTTTCATAACTAGATTCGGTAAAGCAGGTTTAATTTCATAAGAAGGTGCTGAAGTGGCAGGTGTAGTGATAGGTGTGCAGATAAAGTCATCGTTGTTGTGACTAGTGAAGTCACATAACTTGGTGTTCTCGGTGGAACCCATAGTAGCAAGCAAGCAAGATAACTATTTTTGTGATTTTCGATAAAAGATACTAAAGCAAAAACTGAAAGGTAAACTAACAAGACTAAAAAGCAAAGGTAAAAGATAGCGTGCAACTCCCCTATCCTCAAGAGTGGAGTCCCCGGCAATGGCGCCAGAAAACTTTGCTTGATGGCTTCTCGCCCCTCGTTGGTTACCCCAAGTGGAAGGTTTGAGATGCAGTGTAGCGGAAGTTTTCCCTTGGCAAAGATACCAAGGATCGATTTCCCTGAGACTCCCAGTTTCAACAAGAAGGTGTCAACTGCTAACGGCGCCAGATATTAGCAATCAACGTGGACCTGCACACAGATACAAATAACTTTGCTCCCAACGAGTACAGAGAGGTTGTCAATCTCTCCGGCCTTGTAGTTTACAAAGGATCAAACGCAAGTGATAATAGTGATAGGTATTGCTGCAATAGTAAGTAAAAACAGAAAGTAAATAGTGGATGTGATCAATGATGGTAATATGGACCGGGGTCCCATGATGTTCACTAGTGATGTCTCTCCCAAAAGACGATAAAACAGCTATGTGAGGTAAATGAATTACAGCTGGGCAATTGACAGAATTATGTGCGCAAACCAATGCTAACTATGTTGCAAGAAAGGTAGAGGTTCAAAGCATGGGCGGTACGCCAAGGCAAGTAGACCGAAATCCATCTGCATCTACTACTAATCATCCACCTTGAGATATCTATCCAGAACATCTCGCTGGTATTAAGTTGCGAGTCCCACCCATAGTGTAAACTCAAAGCAACAGACAACTGCATTAAAAGAACTTTGCGTAAAGTAAACAATCCTTGCACCCGCGGGCACAAGCACCGTTGTTTTCCCCCTTGTGGCAACAGCACATCCCCTAGACTCATGTTTCTGTCACTCAAGCTAGTCATCGAGGGGCATGAACCCACAATCAAGCATAACGTTCCCTCTTGGAGTCACTACCTACTACTTGGCCAAAGCAATAAATAACAACGGATAACATGCAAGAATTACTTACGAACATAAATATAAAAGAGGTGAATCAAATATATTACTCAAACACAATCTGAACATAATCTCATAATCCATCGGATCCCAGCAAACTCATCATAGCAACGGCATAAGGATTACATATGTGCCTCGATCATGTAGGGCAGCTCACGAGGACTAATTAGTGAAGCACAAGAACGGGAGGAGAACATCACATAGCTACTGGTCATGGACCCATGGTCCAAGGGAGACTACTCACAACTCATCCGGGAGGCGTCCATGGTGGTGGAGAAGCTCCCGGTGGTGATCCTCCCCTCCGGCAGGGTGCCGGGAAGAGTTCTCCTGGTGCTCCCGATCTTGGAAGCGGCGGCGGCGGCGGAACAGAGATGAGATCGCGAAAAAGAGTTCCCGTCTCGAGGGTTTCGGGAGACGCTTTAAATATATGCCAAAGGGGGGCGTCAGACGAGGCTCGGGGGGCCCAGGCGCCCCCCCCCCCCCGGCGCGGCCCAGGGGGGGGCGCGCCACCAGGGCGCCTGGGGCCCTGGTGGTCCCCCTCTGGCTGTGCTTCGGGTGCCTGGTAGTGATGGGCCTCGAACCCCTCGTTGGTTACCCCAAGTGGAAGGTGTAAGATGCAGTAAGTAGAAGTGTTTTCCCCTAGCAAAGATGCCAAGGATTGAATCCCCAGAGACTCCTAGGTTCAACAGGTAGGTGTCAACTGCTAACGGCGCAATTAGCAATCAACGTGGACCTGCACACAGATACAAATAACTTTGCTCCCAACGAGTACAGAGAGGTTGTCAATCTCTCCGGCCTTGTAGTTCACAAAGGGTTAAAAGCAATATGATAGTAGTGATAGATAGTGTTTTGCAATAGTAAGTAAATAGCGGAAAAGTAAATAGTGTATGTGATCAATGATGGTAATATGGACCGGAGTCTCATGATGTTCACTAGTGATGTCTCTCTCCCAAAAGACGATAAAACAGCTATGTGAGGTAAACAAATTACAGCTGGGCAATTGACAGGACCACGAACGCAAACCAATGCTGACTACATTGCAAGAAAGGTTGAGGTTCAAAGCATGGGCGGTACGCCGAAGTAAGTAGACCGAAATCCATCAATATCTACTACTAATCATCCACCTTGAGATATCTATCCAGAACATCTCGCTGGTATTAAGTTGCGAGTCCCACCCATAGTGTAAACTCAATGCAACAGACAACTGCATTAAAAGAACTTTGCGTAAAGTAAACAATCCTTGCACCCCGCGGGCACAAGCACCGTTGTTTTCCCCCTTGTGGCAACAGCACATCCCCTAGACTCATGTTTCTGTCACTCAAGCTAGTCATCGAGGGGCATGAACCCACAATCAAGCATAACGTTCCCTCTTGGAGTCACTACCTACTACTTGGCCAAAGCAATAAATAACAACGGAGAACATGCAAGAATTACTTACGAACATAAATATAAAAGAGGTAGATCAAA
Source organism: Secale cereale (assembly GCA_902687465.1). Classification (NCBI taxonomy): domain Eukaryota; kingdom Viridiplantae; phylum Streptophyta; class Magnoliopsida; order Poales; family Poaceae; genus Secale; species Secale cereale. Next base: position 214,211,377 of record LR738710.1, on the reverse strand, counting down.
TATATTACTCAAACACAATCTGAACATAATCTCACAATCCATCGGATCCCAGCAAACTCAACATAGCAACAGCATAAGGATTACATATGTGCCTCGATCATGTAGGGCAGCTCACGAGGACTAATTAGTGAAGCACAAGAAGGGGAGGAGAACATCACATAGCTACTGGTCATGGACCCATGGTCCAAGGGAGACTACCCATAACTCATCCGGGAGGAGTCCATGGTGGTGGAGAAGCTCCCGGTGGTGATCCTCCCCTCCGGCAGGGTGCCGGGAAGAGTTCTCCTGGTGCTCCCGATCTTGGAAGCGCGGCGTCGGCGGAACAAAGATGACATCGCGAAAAAGGGTTCCCGTCTCGAGGGTTTCGGGACACGATATAAATATATGCCAAAGGGGGGCATCAGCGGAGTCCCGGGGGGCCCAGGCGCCCCCCCGGCGCGGCCAGGAGGGGGGTCGCGCCACCAGGGCGCCTGGAGCCCTGGTGGCCCCCCTCCGGCTATACTTTGGTTGCTGGGAAGCTTCTGGAACGCTGATTTTTTATATAATTTTTCCGGGATTTTTCTGGCAGTTCTCGTAATGGGAAAACCTGAAATACAAAAACAGCAGAAAACAGAAACTGGCACTGGGGTGCACCGAGTTAATAGGTTAGTCCAAATATGATCAAAAGTGTATGGAAGTGTATAAATAGCATAGCAATATCACCCAAAAGAGGCATGGAGCAAGCAGAAATTATAGATACGTTTTGGACGTATCACTTATGAACGCGTTATGAAAGGGTTTTGCAATCCCCGGATCAGCATAGCCAAGGACCCTTTAAGATGCAACTCCCGATCGGAACATCGGCCATAAAACCACTTCACTCAATGTAGAACCCCGAACTCGCTAACCTGCATTCGTTGGAAGAATGCCTACGATCTACTGGATAAACCCACCTATTAATTTCCGAAAGTTTCCAGTTATGCAATCAGGTGTTGGGGATACAGGGGAAGCACCGCGCAATCAACTCTAAACCTACATCCAGCTGTATCCATCCTTCAACACATAACCAGTCTTTCTCGGAAACCGTCTACCTCGGACCTTCGAAAAGCATCCACTATACCAAGCTATGGCAATACTCCCGAACTACCTCCCCAGTACTGGGTGATGTCGGGGTTATCTTGCCACTAACCATATAGGAGAGATTTTCGATGTCGGCCGTCTTAATTATTTAGTACTGTCGCGATATGCTTGTGACGACAATACCCCGAAGCTCAACTCCCCGGGACACTGCCACAACCCCTAATGTCAGGAGGCATCGAGAACAATATTCTCGTCACAAGGACATCGAAACAATCCAACAATACTCGCGAGATTCCTAAAGAAAAATTGGTGCAATTTTTGAAAGTAGAAGAGGCAAGAGTAGTCGTCAGGAGTCCTCACCAGAGAGAAAGGGGATGAGAAGCACAAGAAATCCTACTCTCCGATATAAATATAGGACTCAAAATATTTTCAATGTGTGCCTAGACTCGACCGTCAACGATTCGATCAATCAGTGGGGGCTTCTAGGTCGGAGAAGGCTCTGAATACCAACTTGTAATGCCCAGGATGGGACTATATCTCCTACGTGTCGAGGCACGACTTAAAGATATAAGCCCATTATGGAATGATCGCAAGTTTGGTATCTTTGCACATCTCATGTAAAAAGGGGATGAAAGCTGAAAATATAGTTGGCTTACACTCGCCACGTCACACAAATTCATTACATGTTCAAACATCATTCAATAAACATCACATCCCATCTAAGGGTAAAATCCAAATGACAAGATACCAAACATAACATTGAACCACAGGTCTGAATCGAATCCTAGTAGAAGCTCTACTGATCAGTCGGATAGTTCACGTAGTAACGGCTACGCTCCTCGTTGTACTCCCAGTCTAGCTCAGTGCCATCACCAGTGTAGCTCATCATCGTACCTGCATCTGGTGTGTTGAAGTAACTGTGAGCCACAGAGGACTCAGCAATCCCGTTCCCGGGTAACATGACTATTTAAGCCTTGGGTGTGGAAACAAGGCTGAAGAAAGAACAAGTGGTTGCAGCAGCACTAGCCTAGCTTACGCAAAAGAGAGCGAGAAGAGAAGGTGCCTCGGTCGAGAGATGATCACGAAGTGATCCTAACTAATAAGTCAAACATAACCCCACTGTGTTCATCTCCCGAATCCCTTTCAGAAAATGACAGTCACGGTACACACGCTGGTAGTGTATTGGAACATGGTGTCAAGTTTTCTACAACCGGATATTAACAAGCTCCCATCTGCCACATAACCGCGGGCACGGCTTTCAAAAGTTCATAACCCTGCAGGGGTGTTCCAACTTGGCCCATGACAAGCCCACGATCCGCGGAGTCGCAACTCCAAGGTGGGAAGGCCCGAGTATCCTCGGAATCCCGTGCTCAAGATACTCCGACTAAGGTAAGGCTAATCCAGCAAATCCTCCCGGCGTGCCGACACCCTGATAGTAGCCGCGCGTATCTAGTCTCAGGCCACGACCGGATGAGCACAGCGTACAGTGACCAAAAACCCAAGTTGCCAAGGGGGGCCCCGCACACGACTCTAGTTTGGACCAACACTCAAATCGAGCACTGGCCCAGGGGGGTTGAATTAATTAATCCTCGGGTTAATTACTCCCTCGGTAAGGTTTTAGTTGTTTAGGCGAATAGTACCAATGTTGGGACTTGCTGGAAAAGACTTAGCACTTAGCGGTTTATCGAGGGGGTCCCATAACCCCAACCGTGTGAGGAACGCATAATCAAGGAACATAACACCGGTTTATACGGTTCCTAGCGGCATGAGTGGAACAAATCACAAAGCAAAAGGCTTAGCCTTCCACCCATTGCCAATATATAGATGAGTTCATTTAATATTTAATATAGTGTGATATCCCAACAAGCTTCAGCAAGAAGCAAGAATCTTCAATCTTCACCTGCAACTAACAACGCTATAAGAGGGGCTGAGCGAAGCCTACGTATAGCCAATCAATCGTTTGCATAGGTAGGGTGGTTAGACATGATCATGGTTACAATAGGAGGCTGACAGGAAAAACATGGGCATCGAGGCAAAAACTATAGAGTGATACTCTAGCAATAGGCATAGATAGTAATGGTATACGGGTTCGGTCATCTTGCCTGAAGAGTTGTCGATGGGATCGTAAGAGAGCTCCTCGTTATCAACCTCGGTAGTAACCTCGTTCTCGTACTCGTACTCAGCTTCCGGCTCTACTCAACACAAACACACAAGGCACGAAATCAACAAGATGCAATGCGCACACAAAATATGCTGGATGCATGACTGCTGCACTATGGGAGCACACGGAGCATGACAAGATGCAATCAAGAAAAATGCTTCAAAACAAGATAACAATAGGATATTATGAATCTACATGAAAAATCACACAAGTTTCATATAGGAATTGCTCAAATCGGAGCTACGGGCTAAAAGTTACACACAAAACAATAAACATGCGAAAGCTGAAAATTACAGCCACATAGCAACTTCAGAGCAAGAAATAAATAAGCTACAGCACTCAAACATCACGGCAATGAGCATGGACATAAACTAGACATATCCTACAGCAAATAAGTCCATTGTAGCATCCCCAAAGGAGCCATGGATCAATAGCAACAAGCTATGACATATTGAACTTGATAACAAAATCCCGACAGCAGTATTTTATTGCAACTTGGGAGCAAAAGTTAAATATGCTACAGCCACTCAAATAAGCATGTGAGAGCATGAATGGATAGCCAACAATATATACTACAAGGAATCATCAAGAGTCACCCAAAACTATCATGGGTTGGCCTAGAACAACAAGCAAACATGGCATCTGGAAATTACAGATTCCAGACTTAGTGAAATTTCACTAAGTGTTAAAACAGCAGTTTCATCATGGCATCTTTGAGAGCAAGTTTAAGTCACCTCAAAGCTAAACATGGCAAGTGGTAAGCACCACAGTAAAGTACACATGATGGTGAATCCAAAACACCTAAGCATGCATCGAGGGGACATCTACATCAATAGCAACGAGCTACTCTACGAGGCATCTCGTAACAAGTTTAACAACTTAACAGCCACATAGCACTTTGCAACGGAGATAAACATGGCAAGATTAATTCTATCATGCAAGCCTAAGCAATCAACATGTAGAGCATGACAAGACGAACACGTGGACATCTCATTTGCTTCATTTGGATAAACATGCAAAAAGTTATCACCTTGCAAAGATGGCATGAAAACATCTACTAACAGCAGTTTATAACAATATGCACTCTTGCAACAGATTTTTAAGCATCTAGATGATCCCAAACATGTATGGCATAATGGAACAAAATGTAGTACATGTCTCCACGAACAATTTGACATATCATTCACTCAAATCGGAGCTACGCACAAAAATTTATCTACGTTTGAAAACAGCATCAGACAGATAAAAACTGAGGACTTGGAGGAATTTCGGAGGCAACCTCAGCAGTCAACGAAGTCAAACGGGGTCAACCGGGCGGAAGTCAAACGGGCTTCGGATCGGGTCGGCCCACCAGCTAACGGGCCGGATCCAGATCAGCGTGCGGGTCGGGCGTTAACGGGCTTCGGCCCGTTAGGGTCAGATCGGGATCGGGGCGAGGGGATCGGATCGAAGGATCCCTCGACCCCGACGGTGGCTGGTGATCCCGGCCCGGCGCCTGGCCGGAGGGCGGAGGGAGGCGGCCGGCCGGCGAGGCCTGCGGCGGCGAGCGGCGGAGCTCCGCTTGGGCCCTCGGGATGGCGGCGGCCGGAGCCCCCGCGGCGGCGACGAGGCGCGGCAAGGGGAGGCGAGGGCGGCTTGGAGGCGGGTAGCGGCGCGGCGAGCGGCTGAGGCCGGTGGCGGTGAGGTTTGGCGGCGGGGCGCCGGAGTTGGAGGAGGGCGGCGCGGCCCTGGCTGGGAAGAGGGCCCGGTGAGGTGGCCGGCCGGCGGCGCAGGGTCGGCGCGGCGGCGGAGGCCGGGCCGGCGGCGAGGTGGAGAGGAACTCCGGCGAGTCTCCGGTGGCTAGAGGTTGAAGAAGGCTGGAGGAAGGGGATGAAGGAAATATGCCCTAGAGGCAATAATAAAGATGTTATTTGTATTTCCTTATATCATGATAAATGTCTTTTATTCATGCTAGAATTGTATTAACCGGAAACTTGATACATGTGTGAATACATAGACAAAATAGTATGTCCCTAGTATGCCTCTACTAAACTAGCTCATTGATCAAAGATGGTTATGTTTCCTAACCATAGACATGAGTTGTCATTTGATCAACGGGATCACATCATTAGGAGAATGATGTGATGGACTAGACCCATCCGTTAGCATAGCACTATGATCGTTTAGTTTTACTGCTATTGCTTTCTTCATGACTTATACATGTTCCTATGACTATGAGATTATGCAACTCCCGAATACCGTAGGAACACCTTGTGTGCTATCAAATGTCACAACATAACTGGGTGATCATAAAGATGCTCTACAGGTGTCTCCGAAAGTATTCGTGGTGTTGGCATAGATCAAGATTAGGATTTGTCACTCCGAAGTATCGGAGAGGTATCTCTGGGCCCTCTCGGTAATGCACATCATAATAAGCCTTGCAAGCAAAAGACTAATGAGTTAGTCACGAGATGATGTATTACGGAACGAGTAAAGAGACTTGCCGGTAATGAGATTGAACTAGGTATAGTGATACCGACGATCGAATCTCGGGCAAGTAACATACCGATGACAAAAGGAACAACGTATGTTGTTATGCGGTTTGACCGATAAAGATCTTCGTAGAATATGTAGGAGCCAATATGAGCATCCAGGTTCCTCTATTGGTTATTGACCGGAGATGAGTCTCGGTCATGTCTACATAGTTCTCGAACCCGTAGGGTCCGCACGCTTAACGTTTGATGACGATCGGTATTATGAGTTTATGAGTTTTGATGTACCGAAGGTAGTTCGAAGTCCCGGATGAGATCACGGACATGACGAGGAGTCTCGGAATGTCCGAGACATAAAGATTGATATATTGGACGACTATATTCAGACACCGGAAGTGTTCTGGAAAGTTTCGGAATTTACCGGAGTGCCGGGGGGGTTACCGGAACCCCCCGGGGAATGGTGGGCCCTGGTGGGCCATAGGGGAGAGAGAGGGCAGCAGCCAGGAGGTGGCGTGCCCCCTCCCTAGGAGGAGTCCGAATAGGACAAGGGGAGGGGGCGCGGCCCCTCTTTCCCTCTCCCTCTCCCTTTCCTTCCCCCTTCTTCCTTCTTTGGTAGTTCCTACTAGGAATAGGATTGCAATCCTATTCCTAGTAGGATTGCACCCTAGCCGCACCATAGGAGGGCCGGCCGGCCTCCCCCTTTGCTCCTTTATATACGGGGGCAGGGGGCACCCAAAGACATACAAGTTGAATTGTTCTAGCCGTGTGCGGTGCCCCCCTCCACAGAAACACACCTCGGTTATACCGTCGCAGTGCTTAGGCGAAGCCCTGCGCCAGTAGATACATCATATCCGTCACCACGCCGTCGTGCTGATGAAACTCTCCCGTGAAGCTCAACTGGATCAAGAGCTCGTGGGACGTCATCAAGCTGAACGTGTGCTGAACGCGGAGGTGCCGTACGTTCGGTGCTTGATCGGTTGGATCGCGAAGAAGTTCGACTACATCAACCGCGTCACTTGACGCTTCCGCTTCCGGTCTACGAGGGTACGTAGACACACTCTTCCCTCTCGTTGCTATACATCTGATAGATAGATCTTGCGTGATCGTAGGAAAATTTTAAAATACTTCGTTCCCCAACAGTGGCATCATGAGCCAGGTCTATGCGTAGATGATATGCACGAGTAGAACACAATGAGTTGTGGGCGATACTAGTCATACTGCTTACTAGCATGTCATACTTTGCTTCGGCGGTATTGTGAGATGAAGCGGCCCGGACCGACATTACGCGTACGCTTACGCGAGACTGGTTTCACCGTTATGAGCACTCGTTGCTTAAAGGTGACTGGCAGGTGTCTGTCTCTCTCACTTTAGCTGAATCAAGTGTGGCTACGCCCGGTCCTTGTGAAGGTTAAAACAGCACATACTTGACGAAACATCGTTGTGGTTTTGTATGTGTAGGTAAGAACGGTTCTTGCTAAGCCCGTAGCAGCCACGTAAAACTTGCAACAACAAAGTAGAAGACGTCTAACTTGTTTTTACATGGCATGTTGTGATGTGATATGGTCAAGACATGATGAGTTATACGGTTTTGTATGAGATGATCATGTTTTGTAATGTTATCGGCAACTGGCAGGAGCCATATGGTTGTCGCTTTATTGTATGAAATGCAATCGCCATGTAATTGCTTTACTTTATCACTAAGCGGTAGCGATAGTCGTAGAAGCAATATTTGGCGAGACGACAACGATGCTACGATGGAGATCAAGGTGTCGCGCCGGTGACGAAGGTGATCATGACGCTGCTTTGGAGATGGAGATCAAAAGCACAAGATGATGATGGCCATATCATGTCACATATTTTGATTGCATATGATGTTTATCTTATTATGCTTCTTATTTTGCTTAGAACGACGGTAGCATTATAAGATGATCCCTTACTAAATTTCAAGGTATAAGTGTTCTCCCTGAGTATGCACCGTTGCGAAAGTTCGTCGTGCCGAGACACCACGTGATGATCGGGTGTGATAAGCTCTACGTTCAAATACAATGGGTGTAAGCCAGTTTTGCACACGCAGAATACTCGGGTTAAACTTGACGAGCCTAGCATATGCAGATATGGCATCGGAACACTGGAGACCGAAAGGTCGAGCATGAATCGTATAGTAGATATGATCAACATAAGATGTTCACCATTGAAACTACTCCATCTCACGTGATGATCGGACATGGTTTAGTTGATTTGGATCACGTGATCATTTAGATGACCGGAGGGATGTCTATCTAAGTGGGAGTTCTTTAAGTAATATGATTAATTGAACTTTAGTTTATCATGAACTTGGTCCTGATAAATTTTGCATATCTATCTATGTTGTAGATCAATAGCTCGCGATGTTGCTCCTCATTGCTGCACAGAAGAATTATGTCCTTGATGCATCTCTAAGTGACAGACCTATTGCAGGAGTAGATGAAGACGTTATGAACGTTTTGACAAAAGCTCGGTATGATGACTACTTGATAGTTTAGTGCACCATGCTTTACGGCATAGAACCGGGACTTCAAAAACGTTTTGAACGCCACGGAGCATATGAGATGTTCCAAGAGTTGAAATTAGTATTTCATACTCATGCCCGTGTCAAGAGGTATGAGACCTCTGACAGTACTTTGCCTACAAGATGGAGGAGAATAGCTCAACCAGTGAGCATGTGCTCAGATTGTCTGGGTACTACAATTACTTGAATCAAGTGGGAGTTAATCTTCCAGATAAGATAGTAATTGACAAATTTCTCTAGTCACTATCACCAAGTTAGTAGAACTTCGTGATGAACTATAATTTGCAAGGGATGACGAAAGTAATTCCCGAGCTCTTCACGATGCTGAAATCGGCGAAGGTAGAAATCAAGAAAGAGCATCAAGTGTTGATGGTTAACAAGACCACTTGTTTCAAGTAAAGGGCAAAGGGATAGAAGGGGAACTTCAAGAAGAATGACAAGCAAGTTGTCACTCCCATGAAGAAACCCAAAGCTAAACTCAAGCCTGAAACTAAGTGCTTCTACTGCAAAGGAAATGGTCACTGGAAATGGAACTGCCCTAGATACTTGGCGGATAAGAAGGATGGCAAAGTGAACAAAGGTATATTTGATATACATATTATTGATGTGTATTTCACTAGTGTTCATAGCAACCCCTCGGTATTTGATACTGGTTTAATTGCTAAAGAGTAGTAACTCGAAATGGGAGTTGCATAATGAACAGAAACTAGTTAAAGGATGAAGTGACGATGTGTATTGGAAGTAGTTCCAAGATTGATATGATCATCATCGCACACTCCCTATACTTTCAGGATTAGTGTTGAACCTAAATAAGTGTTACTCCCTCCATTTTTATATACAAGGCCACAAACTCATATAACAGGTATCAAGATAAAAATTAATGTGTGCTTTACAAGCTAGTTTGTTTTCTCGTTTACCGGGCTAATTAATATGGTGCATGCACATTAGAGAAAATTGAGTGGTCGTGAGAGAAGAAGTAGGTGAGTGTGTCATTATCATCCACTGCATGTATGCTAGTAATTAAGCCATGGGTTACTAGTACGAGGAAACAACATTAATATTTGCCTCGATTACCGTTGATGGCCTTGTATTGATGCAAAATGTATTTTTCATAATGGCCTTGTATACAAAAATGGAGGGAGTATTTGGTGTTTGTGTTGAACATGAATATGATTTGATCATGTTTATTGCAATACGGTTATTCATGTAAGTTAGAGAATAATTGTTGTTCTGTTTACATGAATAAAACCTTCTATGGTCATACACCCAATGAAAATGGTTTGTTGGATCTCGATCGTGTGATACACATATTCATAATATTGAAGCCAAAAGATGCAAGGTTAATAATGATAGTGCAACTTATTTGTGGCACTGCCGTTTAGGTCATATTGGTGTAAAGCGCATGAAGAAACTCCATAGTGATGGACTTTTGGAATCACTTGATTATGAATCACTTGGTGCTTGCGAACCATGCCTCTTGGGCAAGATGACTAAAACTCCGTTCTCCGGAACTATGGAGCGAGCAATAGAGTTGTTGGAAATCATACATACTGATGTATGTGGACCAATGAGTGTTGAAGCTTGCGACGGGTATCGTTATTTTCTGACCTTCACTGATGATTTGAGCAGATATGGGTATATCTACTTAATGAAGCACAAGTCTGAAACATTTGAAAAGTTCAAAGAATTTCAGAGTGAAGTGGAGAATCATCGTAACAGAAAATAAGAGTTTCTACGATATGATCGTAGAGGTAAAATATTTGAGTTAGCGAGTTTGGCCTTCAGTAAAAACAATGTGAAATAGTTTCACTACTCACACCACCTGGAACACCACAGTGTAATGGTGTGTCCGAACGTCATAACCGTACTTTATTAGATATGGTGCGGTCGATGATGTCTCTTACTGATCTACCACTATCGCTTTTGGGGTTATGCATTAGAGACAGCTACATTCACGCTAAATAGGGCAACATCTAAATCCGTTGAGACGACGCCTTATGAACTGTGGTTTGGCAAGAAACCAAAGTTGTCGTTTCTTAAAGTTTGGGGCTGCGATGCTTATGTGAAAAAAACTTCAACCTGATAAGCTCGAACCCAAGTCGAAGAAATGTGTCTTCATAGGATACCCAAAGGAGACTGTTGGGTACACCTTCTATCACAGATCCGAAGGCAAGGTCTTTGTTGCTAAGAGTGGATCCTTTCTAGAGAAGGAGTTTCTCTCGAAAGAAGTGAGTGGGAGGAAAGTAAAACTTGATGAGGTAATTGTACCTTCTCCCGGATTGGAAAGTGGAACATCACAGAAACTAGTTCCAGTGATTCCTACACCAATTAGTGAGGAAGCTAATGATGATGATCATGAAACTTCAGATCAAGTTTCTGCTGAACTTCGTAGATCAACCAGAGTTCGTTCCACATCAGAGTGGTACGGCAACCCGGTTCTGGAAGTCATGTTACTGGACCATGATGAACCTACGAACTATGAGGAAGCGATGATGAGCCCAGATTCCACAAAATGGCTTAAGGCCATGAAATCTGAGATGGGATCCATGTATGAGAACAAAGTGTGGACTTTGGTTGACTTGCCCGATGATCGGCAAGCCATCGAAAATAAATGGATCTTCAAGAGGAAGACTGACGCCGACGGTAATGTTACTGTTTACAAAGCTCGACTTGTTGCAAAAGTTTTTCAACAAGTTCAAGGAGTTGACTACGATGAGACTTTCTCACCCGTAGCGATGCTTAAGTCTGTCCGAATCATGTTAGCAATTGCCGCATTTTATGAAATCTGGCAAATGGATAACAAAACTGCATTCTTTAATGGATTTATTAAAGAATACTTGTATATGATTCAACCAGAAGGTTTTGTCAATCCTAAAGGTGCTAACAAAATGTGCAAGCTCCAGCGATCCATCTATGGACTGGTGCAAGCATCTCGGAGTTGGAATATACGCTTTGATAAGTTGATCAAAGCATATAGATTTATACAGACTTGCGGTGAAGCCTGTATTTACAAGAAGTGAGTGGGAGCACTACAACCTTTCTGATAAGTATATGTGAATGACATATTGTCAATCAGAAATGATGTAGAATTTTTTGGAAAGCATAAAGGAGTGTTTGAAAGGAGTTTTTCAAAGAAAGACCTTGGTGAAGCTGCTTACATATTGGGCATCAAGATCTATAGAGATAGATCAAGACGCTTGATAAGACTTTCGATGAGTACATACCTTGATAAGATTTTGAAGTAGTTCAAAATGGATCAGTCAAAGAAGGAGTTCTTGCCTGACTTGTAAGGCGTGAAGTGAGTAAGACTCAAAGCCAGACCACGGCAGAAAAATATAGAGAGAATGAAAGTCATTCCCTATGCCTCAGCCATAGGTTCTATAAAGTATGCCATGTTGTGTACCAAACATGTTGTGTACCTTGCCATGAGTTTGTCAAGGGGGTACAATAGTGATCCAGGAGTAGATCACTGTACAGCGGTCAAAATTATCCTTAGTAACTGGATGACTAAGGAAATGTTTCTCGATTATGGAGGTGATAAAGAGTTCGTCGTAAAGGGTTACGCCGATGCAAGCTTTGACACTAAATCCAGATGACTCTATGTATCAATCTGGATGCGTATTGAAAGTGGGAGCAATTAGCTAGAGTAGCTCTATGCAGAGCATTGTAGACATAGAAATTTGCGAAATACATACGGATCTCAATGTGACAGACCCGTTGACTAAACTTCTCTCACAAGCAAAACATGATCACACCTTATTACTCTTGGGTATTAATCACATAGCGATGTGAACTAGATTATTGACTCTAGTAAACCCTTTGGGTGTTGGACACATGGCGATGTGAACTATGGGTGTTATTCACATAACGATGTGAACTATCGGTATTAAATCACATGGCGATGTGAGCTAGATTATTGACTCTAGTGCAAGTGGGAGACTGAAGGAAATATGCCCTAGAGGCAATAATAAAGATGTTATTTGTATTTCCTTATATCATGATAAATGTCTTTTATTCATGCTAGAATTGTATTAACCGGAAACTTGATACATGTGTGAATACATAGACAAAATAGTATGTCCCTAGTATGCCTCTACTAAACTAGCTCATTGATCAAAGATGGTTATGTTTCCTAACCATAGACATGAGTTGTCATTTGATCAACGGGATCACATCATTAGGAGAATGATGTGATGGACTAGACCCATCTGTTAGCATAGCACTATGATCGTTTAGTTTTACTGCTATTGCTTTCTTCATGACTTATACATGTTCCTATGACTATGAGATTATGCAACTCCCGAATACCGTAGGAACACCTTGTGTGCTATCAAACGTCACAACGTAACTGGGTGATCATAAAGATGATCTACAGGTGTCTCCGAAAGTATTCGTGGTGTTGGCATAGATCAAGATTAGGATTTGTCACTCCGAAGTATCGGAGAGGTATCTCTGGGCCCTCTCGGTAATGCACATCATAATAATCCTTGCAAGCAAAAGACTAATGAGTTAGTCACGAGATGATGTATTACGGAACGAGTAAAGAGACTTGCCGGTAACGAGATTGAACTAGGTATAGTGATACCGACGATCGAATCTCGGGCAAGTAACATACCGATGACAAAAGGAACAACGTATGTTGTTATGCGGTTTGACCGATAAAGATCTTCGTAGAATATGTAGGAGCCAATATGAGCATCCAGGTTCCGCTATTGGTTATTGACCGGAGATGAGTCTCGGTCATGTCTACATAGTTCTCGAACCCGTAGGGTCCGCACGCTTAACGTTTGATGACGATCGGTATTATGAGTTTATGAGTTTTGATGTACCGAAGGTAGTTCGGAGTCCCGGATGAGATCACGGACATGACGAGGAGTCTCGGAATGACCGAGACATAAAGATTGATATATTGGACAACTATATTCGGACACCGAAAGTGTTCTGGAAAGTTTCGGAATTTACCGGAGTGCCGGGGGGGTTACCGGAACCCCCCGGGGAATGGTGGGCCCTGGCGGGCCATAGGGGAGAGAGAGGGCATCAGCCAGGAGGTGGCGCGCCCCCTCCCTAGGAGGAGTCCGAATAGGACAAGGGGAGGGGGGCGCGGCCCCTCTTTCCCTCTCCCTCTCCCTTTCCTTCCCCCTTCTTCCTTCTTTGGTAGTTCCTACTAGGAATAGGATTGCAATCCTATTCCTAGTAGGATTGCACCCTAGCCGCACCATAGGAGGGCCGGCCGGCCTCCCCCCTTGCTCCTTTATATACGGGGGCAGGGGGGCACCCAAAGACACACAAGTTGAATTGTTCTAGCCGTGTGCGGTGCCCCCCTCCACAGAAACACACCTCGGTTATACCGTCGCAGTGCTTAGGCGAAGCCCTGCGCCAGTAGATACATCATATCCGTCACCACGCCGTCGTGCTGACGAAACTCTCCCGTGAAGCTCAACTGGATCAAGAGCTCGTGGGACGTCATCAAGCTGAACGTGTGCTGAACGCGGAGGTGCCGTACGTTCGGTGCTTGATCGGTTGGATCGCGAAGAAGTTCGACTACATCAACCGCGTCACTTGACGCTTCCGCTTCCGGTCTACGAGGGTACGTAGACACACTCTTCCCTCTCGTTGCTATACATTTGATAGATAGATCTTGCGTGATCGTAGGAAAATTTTAAAATACTACGTTCCCCAACAGGGGATGACTAGTAGGGTTTTTATCAGGGCAAAAATTGGGGAAGTGGACAAATATATAGGCACAAGGAGCTAGGGTTGTCCAAATGAGGTGTTGTTTTCGGCCACGCGATCAGAATTGGATGGCCTAGATGAAGGAAGGGGTTTGGGTTGGTTTGGTGGGCTGTTGGAGGGGTGTCTTGGGCTTCAAATTGGAGGTACTTTTAGCCCACGAGAATAACTGTTGGGGTAGCAAACGAACTCCAAACGCGACGAGATTTGACAGGCGGGTTACACACACCAAAACAACAACACACGACAAATCTCGCGCCAAACCGGTAACATTACACGGCCAAACACCAAAGTAGGCCTCGGGGATGCCACGGGCACGTGAGGGAGCTCCGGAACGCGAAACGGACAACGGGAAAAAACGAGTGGGACCGGATGCAAACGACAACACAAATGTAATGCGATGCACATGACTACATGCTATGAATGAATGCCACACACGCACACAACAAAACGACGAAACCCGAAAGACGAAGAACCCGGAATGGAATTGATGAAGCCAGAGATATTATATATTGCCCAAAAAGGAAAGTATTACATCCGGGGCATTACACCTCTCACCGGCCGTGATGCATCCATAGTTTTAAAAACCGAACCAGAAAAGTTGTCGGTTCAGCTTTTAACCGGCCGGACCATCGGTTCAACGGTTCGATTGTCGGTTTCTTAAGCAATACAATAATATATATGTGCTAATATAGTGTGAAACAATGATCAAATAAAATTATTTCCATGTAGTGGACAACAGAGTAGCACAGTCGAGTTGGTTACTGATCCGTGGGCAGGCCCCGTGTACTAAACCGCTCACATGACCTGCGATCGAATTCCACTCCCCCAATTTCTATTAAAAAATCTGGGTTTTCTCGGTTCAATGGCCTGGTTTTTTCACGGGTTCGACCTGTTTTCTCTGGTCTGATTGCAGAACAGTCTTATCTTTACCTAATAATAAAGAAAGTTGGGTTTCAGCCCGTCCGTCATGCATCTTTGCAGAAAAGCCCCTCTGTTTTTTATAAATTAACCCGCACTACACGTTTAAGTCATACCGAACCGTTTTTTGGCATTTTCGCATAAAAACCCCTCAGGTTTCATGTAATCAACCCGCCATCCATATTTAAGTCAGCCGAATCGTTTTTTTGTGTTTTAACAGAAAAACCCCTAACCTTTTGGTTAATTAATCTGTAGTTTATCTAAAACAAAAATATCCTTATCTTTTAAACCGTAACTCCGATTTTAACATATTATATATGAAATTTGATTAGAAAAATGTGTAGAATCTAAATAAGCTGTTACTTTTAGCTGTTAAATATTTCTAAACTATTAATTTGGGTGCAAACTTAATCTATAGTGCACGGTCCGTTTTTCTTTCGCACTGGTGGCGATCCAAATTGCAAATAAACACACATTAAAACTAGATTGAGAGGAAAAAAACATTGATAACCACGCACGCACAACTCTGAAAAACCTCACGGGAAAAAATAACATTTTTCCCATCCTATTCTGAGCGATTGTGTGCGTGCGAGCGCGCGTACGTGTGTGTGAGAGAGAGACGCCTTAGGACTAACCATATTCAAATACGTTTGAGACCACCATCGGGAACACAAATGTGATGCCATTTTAAAATAAAGAACATCTACCTACCAGGGTCTCGAGTCGTGGTTATTGGGTTAAGAACGTGTGTTTTTTTCTATCCCGTTGCAACGCACGGGCTCTTTTGCTAGTTAACTTAAAAAAACGTTGAGGCCGCCGGTTCTTTTTTTCCTGTTCGACCGTTGATCCTGTTCGGGTTTAAAAAAAATGGATTCACCACAAGGCAGCATTTTGAGGGAGCTTGGAGTTTTAGTGGATATAGCCAGTCCCATTGATCTGATCTAAGCAACTTGGATTACAACTAACATCCGGTTCTTGAAAGCAATACCCTTTCTTGCCTACAGGCTACTTCTGCAAAGCAAGAAGAAATTCCGTGACACTACACCCGCCAAATACTACATGAACTCGCTCATCATGGTGAGCACTTGCGCCATCCCAGGCCTCTCCTCCGGCGCCTCGGTGGTGCACAGCACGCCGATCTTCACCATCCCCATCGTCTCCTCCCCTTCGCCCTCTTCCTCACCGCCGTCTGCGGCGCCCTTGGCGGTCACCACCGCCAGGAGCACCATCCCGAAGCTGTACACGTCCGACTCCTGCGTCGCCCTCGCGCCCGACGCGGTCAGCTCCGGCGCTGCGTACCCGCGCCATCCGCCTCGGCTGGACACCGCCGCAGTCGCCCGGTCAAGGAACAGGTCCGGCGGCTGCGGGCCGGACTGCTGGATGCTGGCGGCGTAGCGCATGAGCCCGCACTCGGAGACGCACGCGGCGCCGCGCTCGTCGAGGAGGATGTTGGACGGCTTCACGTTCCCGTGCACCAGCGCCGGCCGCGCCGGGAACGTGTGGATGTAGTTGAGGCCCTGCGCCGCGCCGAACAGGATGCCCTTCTTCGTCGCCCAGTCCAAGCTCCTCGTTCTGCCGCCTCCACCTGTAAACAACCCGTCAACGAGCACTTCTTGCATCAATGGGGATGTGCAGCGCCATTGAAAATTCACGGCTGGTTTGTCATTTTTTGCGCGCACATACCGTTGCCTTGCAGAAGGGACTGGAGGCTCCCGTTGGGGAGGTAGTCGTAGACGAGCAGCCGCTCGCCGTTGGAGTTGCAGTACCCCCTGAGGCTGACGACGTGGCGGTGCCGGAGCCTGCCGACGAGCCGCATGTGGCGGTCGAAGGCCTTGCTCCGGCCGGGGAACTGCAGGGCGCTGAGCCGCTTCACGGCCGCCACGATGCCGTCCTCGAGGACCGCCTTGTACGTGCTCCCGGACACGCCCTTGCCGAGCACCTCGGCGGAGGCCTTGAGCAGGCTCTCCAGCCTCAGCTCCTCGCCGCCGTCGAAGCAGACCAGCGCGCCGCTCTTCTGGCACTTGTCTTCACCACTCCTGATCTTGTCTTCCTCCTCGAAGCAAAGAGCCGCACTGGATTTGGAATCCTCCTTAGAGGGCCTCAGCTTTCTTCTCATGTAGATGAACATGGCCACAGAGATAGCCAGCGAGATCGCTATCAGCACTGCATTGCCAATGCCAGTGGCCACGACTGCGGTCACGCCAAGCTGACTGAATCTTGAATCACTGGAAGAGCTCAGACTGCCACTGGTTGTGTTTGTTGCTGCAGCAGGAGACTGAGCGACACCAGTGGTAGCATTTGAGGCGCTATCTTCCACTGCATTGTAAGCATGAATACATCTTGGAAGAGGCTTGCTACAGAGATCGACATTGCTGCCGAAAGACGAGCTCGGGAATCCCGACAGGGAGCTGGGGATCTCTCCGACGAGCTCGTTACTCGACACGTTCAACCTTCTGACCATCGGCAGGCGCAGAGCCTGCAAACCGCCATGGAATCCGTTGTGCTCTGCTCGCAGAGTGACCAGGGAAGGGAGCGAAAGGTTGAGGCCGCCGCTGAGGTTGTTGTGGGAGACGAGCAGGTGCCTCAACCTTGGGCTCGTGGAGTTGTCCAACGGAGGGAGAGGGCCGGACAGGGAGTTCCTCCTGACGGCGAGCACCCTGATCTGGGTGAGCCCGAGGAGGGGAGCCACGCTGCCGACCAGCGATGCGTCGTCCAAGAAGACGCCCGCCACCCTCCCCCTGGAGCACCGGACCCCGAGCCACGCGCCGGAGCATGGGTCGGGGCCGACCCAGGTCTCCAGGGCCGTGACGTTGTTGGGGTTGTAGGCCTTGAAGGAGAGCAGGAAAGGGAGGTCGCGGTGGCCGCCATTGGCGACTTCACCGTGCACAAGCCATGTTGCAAGATGGAAGAGGAGGACCACGAGGGGGAACATGGATAAGCAGTAGCGGAAACGAGCCATGTTGCAAGATGAAGATTGGATGAGTTTTTATAGCAGAAAGAAGAGGGGAATGCTGCGCGGGGAGAGCGGGGATTTTTGAAAAATCTGAATTGTGGAGAGATCTCAAACTGTAGAAGCGTGGGGGGGCGACAAGCAGAGCTCCAAAAAGGAAAGCTAGGGAGTGGCGCAGCATGGCGGTCCTCGAGGAGGACAAGCGAAGGGGAACAGGCAGATGAGGCGAAGAGAAAGCAAACAAGGCGCCTTTTATCTCTCCCTCGGGCAGAAGGAATTTGGACGTTTCCGGGGAGGAGGCCGATGCGTGAGTGGCTCGGTGCATCCCGTGAACCGCCATGGCCCATGGACACGGTCGCCGTGCACATTCCACTTTGTTGAGATGATCGAAAAGTGAGGGAGAGGAGCTCTTGGTTCCATGGCGCGGTGCAGTGTGGTGCGTGGGAATCTTGCTGCTGGCTTCAGGTGCCACAGTAGCCAATAGTCAAGATTCCTTGGTGTCGTCTGTTCCAGCTTTTCCGCTTCGGTCGTGAGCACATCTAAATGAAGCATAAAGAGGAAAAACAAAACAGAAAAAAATACCCACAAAAAAGCTTGGCGTAAGATCAATGAGATATGATTTAGATGTACAATACTTACTGTGCACAGATCGTGAGAGTTGGGCCCAGAAAAAATCCACTTAACGAAGGCCATTATGCACTATGTGACAATTTTAAGATAGAACCATTATACATGCTCTAAGGGCATCTTTAACAGCGGCCTGCAAAATATCCTCCAGTATCCGTCTGCGAACACACGGATATGGGAGGACGCCATCTAATGCTAGCCGTATACATTTTTACAACAACTCGAACCAACCGAATGAAATACGTGCAAACACGACCGGATTACATAAAAAAATGCCGGATTTTTATGACGGATTTCATTACATTTAAATCAACTAAGCGGTGCTAGTCCGGCTCTGGAGGTATAATAATACCTAATTTTAGATTGTTGCACGTGGATCCCTTTGTCTTTCTCATGCCCGGCAGCCCGATCACCGGACTGCCGGGAGCCCCTAGAGGTATATGCTTCAGCGCAAAACACGGCTTGCTTCCCCACCGCTCATTGGAGTGGAATCCCCGTCTCATGCTTCAGTGGGAGGGGAAGGCGGCGCCTATGCTTCCGTGGAGCCCATGTGGGATCGACAGAGGTCCTCGCGAGAGAAGAACCGGGCAAGACACTGGCTATGTATGTCGGCGTCGCCTCTGCTGTGGCCTTCATGGGACTCAAGGGGCGACGACCTCCCGTGTTCTACTTCTCATCGATGTTCACGGCGGACACGGAGGCGCTGGCCACTGACTCGTCGCTCTTCGCACACCCGACTTTTGTCTCTGCCTGCATGGCGCGATCGTAGGAATGGGAGGCACGGTACGATGCGGTGGCGTCGACGACAACGACGATGCGGCGGCGACGACGACAGCGACGACGTCGTTGCTGCCGTGCTCCCCGCCGTGCCGGTGTGGAGCAACTCGCCACTCCTCTTCGAGCTGGACTGGAACGGCGAGTTGCTATACCACGCATCCGCTTGGGGCGGCAACTAGCTCGGTCGAGCTAGGCGAGGGAGGTGGAACAACAAGCTGCCTCGCTTGTATTATTCGGGCTCGGCGGGCCATCCAGCCAGCTTGTATGCCGAAGAACTACTCTTCGGAAGCCATCAGAAGAGTGGTGAAGAAGGAGATTGGGGAGCGGCGGAGGTGTATGATTGTTGCCCGACGTCTGGCCTCGTTTAAATAGAGGGTGAATGGGAGGAGCTCGGCCGACGTCGCGTTTAATGTCGGACGGCTCATGAACGAACATGTGGTCAAAATAGGTTTCTCGGCTTCCACGCAGGTTTAATGGAGGCATATGAATGCGGCGAGGAGGCGTGTTCAGCCAGGCGTGCAACGGGTGGTGCCCTCGGCCGGTGCGCCGCTTCCATGGCGGAGGCAGTGAGAGGTCGTGTCCGCCCTGAGCCGCCTTCAATACGGAGCGGCGCTCTCTACAGCGGCAGGAATGCGGGCAGGTGGCACCGGGCAGGATGCGCGAGGGAGGGGGGGTTTGGTGGGCCAGGGCGGTCAGAAGTGGGCTTGGGATCGGTCTGGATTCCCGCAAATCTCCCCCACGTTTGTCTCCGGTTTGCGGGAGAAAACACTTCCGGACCGCCCCGCGGACCGATACAGGTCGGTATTGGATGGCTTCCGCGGTCCGGATAGGGCAGTCCGATGGTTGCGGGAGGTTTGAGGGTCAGCGTTGGAGAAGCCCTAAAAGCATCTCTAGAAGATCCTGCAAGCCGGGCCATCCGGTATAATAACCGCCGGTTTGCGGGATCCATCCCGTTTACCCGTCCCGAACAGATCCTTCAAATCCGACCATCCCCCAAAAATATCGTGGAATCCCGAATCCACGAGCCTATTTCCTCCATATGTACAGGATTTCACCCAAATTTTGTCGGACCCCCTTTCCCTCGGCACGAACACACTTTCACCGGCTTAAGTTCCCGCCTCCCACGCCACCGCCGCCTCCAATCCCACCTCCGACTTCGCCGCCCGACCTCTGCGCCGGATTTTGGCCGGATGAAGTACCCGCCGCTCTGGGATGCCCCATACCATGCATCGATTGTGCCTCTACCGACGCCGCTCCATCCGCCTGCGCCGGCAATGGCATCAACTCCTTCCGCCGCTACCATCAAAAGGAAGTGGTAGGGGAACCACATCGTCCAAGGCGGTGCGGTAGGCACAACACCACCATCCTTCGGCCCCACTCCAACTCCACCCACCAAGGGCATCGATGAGAGGAAGAAGACCGCCTTCACCGACCCGACTGGTGTGTGGGCAAAGCCACCGAGGAACAAGGAGATCGCAACAAGGGGCCGGTCTCCTCCTCCGCCTCCAGCCGACGAGGGCATCCACAATCACAGCGAAGCCGCTGGACACACCTGCAGCGAGTTTGATGAAACGGCCGGGAGATATAAACTTGTTATTTTGCTTGGTTTGCTCAGGTGATCCATGCCTCGACCATTTGGAACACGTGTTTGATCTTCGGTCGTTCAAGTTTGTAGACAAAATGTGCCCACGACGTTTGCCAAGATGTTAGCCGAGAGCATGGTGGATTTGAGTGCCCCTCTCGACGATTTTGATGTATTTTATGTTGAGGTCGAGGTCGAGGTGTATGAAGAGAATGACGATGAGGTGCAAGAGATCAACGAGGCCGATTATGATGCTAGGGTGGGGAGGACGGGCAACTGCACGGAGACGGAGGATGTGTGCTTAGTTAAAGCATGGGAAAGCATCTCTCTTGGTCGTGATCGACAAGGATCAAAACAATGGAAACTATTGGCGAATAATTGAGGACACATATCACCAAATGATGCCATTCCTTACGGTCAAAGCTTGAAGTCACTTCAAGGGCGTCACTATTGATGATTATATGAGTATGTCACCATCTTTATGTCTTTGGCCGTCTTGATATGAAGTGCATGGGCTCATAGTTGTCTCAATGTTTGCCTCTAGGATCCCATCACCAGTGAGTATTACAAGCAAAGTCGGGCAACAATGGTCGGTCAATCAATCTTTACCGTTGTTGGAAGTGGCTCCGGGATGATGAGAAGTGGAGGATGAGGGACAAAGAATGCCCCCAAAGAAAGGCGTCAAATTGGAAGATGATAGCGATGATGCACCAAGAGGTGGACTAAACAAGGACAAACTGGATGGAATCAAGGAGTAGAAAGCAAGAGTGAAGGGGACGACCAAGGCAATCACTTTGAGATATCAAATTGGTGAGATGGCCAAGATGAAAGAGGCCATGTTAGCCAACTATTGGGATGCTAAAGTTTCCATGGCTGAGAAGAAGGAGAGGCACACAGAGGAAAAGTGGGATGGGAGGTGTGGCTTTGAGGAGCGCAAGATCGCCCTAGAGGAGCAAAAGGGGAAGGATGAGAGGACCGCCGAGGAGGAATAGCTCATGATGATGAATACGGAGGGCATGCATGCAATGTCAAGCTAATTTTGGGAGATAAAAAGAATGGAGATCATGCTCCGGAGGAAGATGGAGCTTCAAAATCTTATGGTCAGCGGTGGTGTTAGGTTTGGTGGGAGATTTTCTTTCGGCAATGTTGGTGGTGCTTCAACATGGGTGGTGGTCGTTTGCTTCGGCATGGGTGGTGATGGTGGCAGCTTTTGGTATTGGTGGTGGTGGTGGCGCTGCGGCAAACCATGTGAATGGTGATGGTGGTGCTTCGGCAAGCCATGCGAATGGCGGTGATGGTGGCGACATTCTTCATAGCAACAATAGTTGGGTGGTTAGTGGTGCCTTCCTATTAGAGTAGACTATTTCCAAACTCCGACTTCGGTGCGTCTGTGGCTTCCTGAAAGTGACAACATAGTTGCGTGGTTTGTGGTGCCTTCCTATTAGATCCGTGTGGGTTCAACGCTGTACTTATCACAACGAAAGTGCTACAACAACCTTGTGCAGTTGAAGGTCATCAGCCATCGGCATCACCAACGATCCTCTCATCATGGAGGACCAATCTTCATCAACATTTTACTAGCACCATCTCATCTCAAACCCTAGTTCATCTCTTGTATTCAATCTTTGTCTCAACTCTCAAAACCTCATATTGGTACCTGTGGGTTATTTGTAGTGTTGATTACATCTTATAGTTGATGTTAGTTGGTTTATTTGGTGGAAGATCATATGTTCAGATCCTTAATCATATTCAATACTCCTCTGATCTTGAACAAGAACATGAGTTGTGAGTAGTTTCATTTGTTTTTTAGGGCATGGAGAAGTCTTGTTATAAATAATCATGTGAAGTTGGTATTCGTTCAATATTTTGTTGTTGTGTATGTTGTTCTTCCTCTAGTGGTGTCGTGTGAATGTCGACTACATGACACTTCGCGATGTTTGGTCCTAGGGAAATACATTGGGGAGTAATAAGTACATAATGGGTCACGAGAGTGACATAAATTTAAACCCTAGTTTATGCATTATTTCGTAAAGGGTTGATTTGAATCCACATGTTTCATGATATGATTAGATTTATCTTAATTTCTTCTTTCGTAGTCGCGGACGCTTGCGAGAGGGGGCAATCATAATAAGAGGGTTGCTTTTTCAAATAAGAACAGCACCCTAGCACCGGCCCTCCCACATATCAAATTATCAAAGTAGTAAACATGAATCAACTAAACATGATGAAAGTTAATTAGCTATACAATATTCCCATGTGTCCTCGAGAATGTTTTGCTCATCATAATAAGTACTTCCGACTTGTCCTTTGCTAAAAAAGGATTGGACCACCTTGCTGCACTCTTGTTATTATTGTTACTTGCTAGTACTTGTTCGGAATTGCCTTGCTACAAAACTATATGTTATCACTATTTACATCACTTGCAGAAAATACATGGCTGAATCCCGCTTGTAATTTTCTTATGCTCCTCATTGGGTTCGACAGTCTTACTTATCGAAAGGACTATGATTGATGTATTTGGGTGGCATACCATCCAGCCAAACGCATGCTAACCCCGTTGTGCACTCCTGTTGGAGGACCGCAAACACGTATTCTTGACTTGTCCAGTAGCGTAGCAAGTATGGAGATCCATTGGCATACGATATCATCACCACACAGTGAAACAACTTTGGTAAACAACAATGTGTCGGCACAACTATCGACCTCCATCACCACATTCATCCTTCTCCGTGTGAAAATTTTGCGATGCTAGAAATGTGAAAGTTTTCAACGGGGTTACCCTTGATGCCAATGATGTAATCCTTAATATCATCGTTGATCCAACGCTTTGGTCCTATAGGCCTAAGAACCTCGAAATCAGGTGTCATGCCGACCTATGGCGGGACCACCTCTCCCCCGCTCCACTTTACTATACTTTCTTGGAAGTTAATGAAATTTGGGTTGGGGGGAGCCCCCACCCCCCATGTTAGAAAAACACAAATACCTCTGACAAGAATACTTTGAGTCCATCTGATTCATTTATCTCCAGAACCCGGTTAGAATTTCCATGAGGAAATCCTAGTTAACCCTATCACAAGCTTTCTTATAGTCTAGATAGCCTCATAACTAGATGTATGCACCTCGTGGATGACTTCATGAGCAGTAGTCACACTTTATAGAATAAATCTCTCTTTTATAAAAGCAGCTTGGTTGGGGGAAATAAGGGCTTGTTTGGGACTGCTCCGCTTCACCAAAATCAGCTTCACTCCATCAAATCCACTTTGGAGCAGTTTCATATAGAAGTTGTAGCACTACCAAAGAGAATATTTGGTTTCCATGCAGCTCCAGCTTCAAGAAAGAGAATTTTGATGGAAATGATCTATTTGATTGGTTGAGGAGAGAGAAATGAATGTGTATCCGCTTACTGGTGGCAGTGATGGGTAATTCTCCCCAACTCCAGATTATAGAATTTTTTGGATCACCACCTGAAGAGCTTCATAAAAATCTAGGAGTTGTACCCCAGATTCTACTTATTTTGCGGAGCAGCATATCATGGAGTTACCCCATTTGGCTTGTGTTTTTCAGAGTGGAGCTGAACTTTAAGGAGCAGAGCAGCCCCAAACAGGCTCTATGTATATCTCGAGAGGAAAACTCTACTTGTCATGGTCTTAGTGAAGATTTCAGGAGATTAATTGCTAAGAGCATCTCCAGCCGTTGCGCCCCCAAGACGCGCCGAAAACCGTCGCTTGGGGGCGAGCCGGTGCTATTTTAGGCTTGGGTGCTAGTGCGTTCCCAGCCCCCCCCCCCCAGGTCGCCCCCAGGCGCCGATATCGGCCCAGTATCGGCGCTTTCAACCCATTTTCGGCGCTGGATTGGCCCAATTTCCGGCGTAAAACGGCCCACGCTCGACGTGTTTCGTCGCTCATTCAAATAAAATCATCACAAAAATCATCACAGAAGGAATTAGAATCATCACAGAAAATCAAATAGTTCACCACATAGTTCTACAAATTATATATTTCAAACAAATAATAAAAACACTCATATTTCATTGCACGTCAAGTTAGGCGTTGCCCTTGAGCCTCCATAGGTGCTCCACTAGATCATGTTGCAGTTGATGATGCACCTGTGGGTCTCGGATCTCCTGGCGCATGTTGAGGAAGGCCGTCCATGTTGCAGGGAGCTGGTGATCCACTTGGGCAGGAGAACCCTGCCTGTAATATGGTTCAGTGTCAAACACTGGCTCTTCCTGCTCGCTCTCAATGATCATGTTGTGCAAAATGACACAACAAGTCATGATCTCCCACATTTGATCTTTCGACCAAGTCTTAGCGGGGTACCGGACAACAACAAATCGAGATTGGAGCACGCCAAATGCTCGCTCGACATCCTTCCTGCAAGCCTCCTGAACCTTTGAAAAGTGGGAGTTCTTGCCTCCTGGCACAGGGCTTGAGATAGTCTTCACAAATGTTGACCATCTCGGATAGATGCCATCTGCTAGGTAGTACCCCTTGTTGTATTGGTGCCCATTGATCTCGAAGTTCACCATAGGAGAATGGCCCTCGACGAGCTTGGCAAAAACAGGAGAGCACTGCAGCACGTTGATGTCATTGTGAGTTCCTCGCATACCAAAGAAAGCGTGCCAAATCCAGAGGTCCTGTGTGGCCACTGCCTCAAGTATCACACTTCAAGCTCCTTTGGCACCTTTGTACATCCCCTGCCAAGCAAACGTGCAGTTCTTCCATGCCCAATACATGCAGTCGATGCTTTCAAGCATACCAGGAAATCCTCTTGCTTCATTCTGTGCCAGGATCCGAGCAGTGTCTTCAGCATTGGGTGATCGCAAGTACCTCGGTCCAAACACTGCCACCATAGCCCTGCAGAATTTGTAGGTACACTCAATGATCGTTGACTCGGCCATGCGCCCATAGTCGTCGAGTGAATCACCTGGAGCCCCGTATGCAAGCATTCTCATAGCTGTCGTGCACTTCAGGATTGAGGTGAATCCAAGTGTGCCGGTGCAATCCTTCTTGCACCTGAAGTAGTTGTCGTACTCCCTGAGTTCATTGACTATCCTGAGGAAAAGCTTTCGGCCCATCCGATAACGGCGCCGAAAAACTTTGTCGCCGTGCAGTGGAGTGTCGGCGAAGTAGTCGGAGTAGAGCATGCAATAGTCTTCGAGCTGATGCCGGTTCTTTGCTTTCCCTCGCCCCGGCGCCGAGCCGCCTCGCCTCGGCTTTGCATCGCCGGCAAGCAAGCCGGCCAGGGCGGCGAGGACCATGAGGTGTTCTTCGTCCTGGGCGTCGGCGTAGGCTTCCTCCTCGAGCAACGCCGCGAGCACCTCCTCGTCGTCGGAGTCCATCGCGGCCGGGGCAGGCAAAGCACCGAACACGTAGCAGGCGTCGTGCGCAGACTCGTCGGCGGGCGCCGGAGCGGCGAGAGGACCTCGGGGAAAGTGAGGGGAGAGGGCGTCGGGGGGATCTTTCTTTGTTTCACGGCGAGGAACGGCGAGATAGCGGCGGCGGCGGCGGAGAGGTGACTGGCGACGCCGGGATCGGCAAGGTGTCGGGGAAGGAAAGGGGAAAACGGGGCGAATCAGTGTGACTTTTCGCCTGACAATGGGGACCCGGGCGATTTTCCCTTCCGCCGGTGCCCCCAAGCGCCCCCAGTGCGCCGGGTTCGGCCTGGGTGCGTCGGCTCAGAAAACGGGCCGATCCGGCGGATTTCGGCGTCTTGGGGGCTCGACTGGGCCGTTTTTTCGACGTCGACGCTAAAAAAAGCGGCCCGGGGGACGTCTTGGGGGCGCGGCTGGAGATGCTCTAAGGCTAATTGGCCCGACACCAATTTCTTTAAGGTTTGAAGTGGCAAATTCAGTCTACAAACATCTAAAAGAACCATTTTCAGAATCTCCAACAAGAGCAACTTTCCACTTTTAATAAGGTCCAAAAAAGTCAAAAGCTTGGTAGGAAAGGAAGGATAGCCCACCAGGCCCATAGGGGGGAAGTATAATTTGTTCTGAGAGTATTTATGTGTTTATTTTTTTCAACAGCGATTTCGTTTAACCTCTGCTTGCTTTGAGAATAGTTTTTTTTTCACATTGCTTTGAGTATAGCTTTTTTTTACATTGCTTTGAGTATAGTAATTGGAAAAGAACACCGACTCAAAAAAAAGTTGGAAAAGAACAAATGCCTGATCGCTTCGATCTCTGCGCATGGAGTTACTGTGATGCGGCAATCGAAAGGTCCAGTGCCGATACGAGTTCCCGGCTAATTAAACCACGGCCATTTTATAAGCAGCGCGCAGATCGCCTCCAGGCCAAATCAAAGCAGAAGCCAGCACAAGCACATCGCTCGCTCCCGCGTAGACATGTCGCGGCAGGGCGAGGAGGAGGAGGAGGAGGATCGGAAGCCGGTGATCAAGCCCGGCGTGCACGTGACGCTCAAGGTGCGGAACACCGACGGCCACACCGTCTACCGCACCATGCGGCGGACGGAGCAGCTGCAGAGCCTCATGGACTTCTACTACGCCAGCGTGCCGGCGGTCCAGCGCGGCACGGGCCGGTTCCTGTACGACGGCGGCCGGCTGCGCGGCTGGCAGACGCCGGCGGAGCTCCACATGGAGGACGGCGACGAGGTGGACTTCTTCACCGAGCTGCTAGGCGGCGGCGGGACAAGCGCGCTCCCGAAAGCTGAGCGGAGCATGGCGTCGCCGTTGGCGGCGGATCTCCGGTTCGTCACGCTCAAGGTGGTCGACCAGGAGCAGCGCCTGGTCCGCCGCACCATCAGGATGAACGCCAAGCTCCAGATCGTCATGGATGCGTACTACGACGAGGCGGCGGACGTGAGCTACGGCACCGGCTCCTTCTGGTTCGAAAACGTTCGTCTGCGCGGCGCGCGCACGCCGGCGTATTTCAAGCTGGAAGACGGGGACGCCATCGAATTCTTTGAAACGCAGACTGGCGGCGGGATCCTCTCCTAGGCAACAGGGCTTATGTCATATTTGCCGGACGGATACTTCACCAATCGATCGCCGAGCTCGTTAAGAAATGGAAAATAAAATATGATGCATTTCGATGTTCCTGGTTCAGTTCATTTCGATGCCGTCGTAGTTCTATCTTCACTCCGATTCTGGCTTCAGAAACCACAATGCTCATATGATTTTCAGATAGTGGGTTGTGAAATCCTATGTATCCAACTAGTCATTTCGCTGCGTTTGAGGGTTCTTTTTTTATTTTGAAAGATCTTCATATAAGATTTAATCATTTAGAAGGATTATAAAATTGTTATGAATTTTTCCTATCTGGATTGCTTGGTTTGCATGACTGAATTATGTAAAAGAATTTCGAAGATTACTTTCCACTGTAATTTATTTTAGCTCTACATGCTCATTTTCAGGGCATGTACATATGCATTTTCAATACTTTATAGGAATTTTTTGTGTGGATGCCAAACTTTGAATCCACAGCACGTTTTTTCTATTTTCAGTTTGACGCCTAAACATCTTACTGAAGGTGCTTAAGCCCCATTTTAGCTAGCACTACTGGGTTACGTCGAAAGTTGATTCCCTCCGTCTGCTTCCAACTGCATAGGGCGAGCAGTGGCTTAGAAGTTAAGCTCTGCTTAGAAAACCAGCTATTTTGGGTTTGACCTGAAATCCTTAGGCCAGATGGACTTTAAGTGCCAGTTGTGCCCTTTCCATTTTCTTTTGCATACTTGAGCTGAGCTGGTGCTGCTGTGCTTTACTTGGCTGTGTTGTTGTTGGTTGGATTTGTGAGCTACGACTACATCCATTGGCTTATAATTTCCTTTGGACCAAGCTACTGTTATACATGATCTGCTGCTGCCGATGACTCCTGACACTTGATCATCTGCTGGTCACCTGAAATCCTAAACGCCTGAACAGGGAGGACTACAATAGAAGCACCTATTCGTGTGCAAAAATAGAACAAATCAGTGAGAGCCGCCGAACCACACAATACTCTGCATCGTTGTGCGGATGATCCGATGTTCTGGTCCAACTGATGTCAAAGTTTTGGTAGGCAAGAGTTCCTGAACGAGTGGAGCACTATTCGCTCCTGTTAAACAGAGTTCAGTAGAGGATTACTTGCGCATGTAGATTAGATAGTTAGGAAGGATATCTATCTCAAATTTAGTCCTTATCTCTACCTATTTCTTTACTCTCAAGATTGTAATCCTAACTACTGTATGCGCTATCCAGGGAGGTGCGCCCCTGCCTATATAACACGCAACAGCGCTCCCACGATGGGTAAGACGCTTTCACCAAATCTCACATGGTAATCAGAGCCTCCTCTTCCAAACCCTAGCTGCTCCACAATCCCGAAGCCATGTCTTCCTCTAGTGCCGCCGCCCAAAGCAATCTCGGCCAGGTCACGGAGAAGCTCTCCCGGACGAACTACGTCATGTGGCGAACACAAGTTACGCCGCAGCTGAGGGGAGCTGGGCTCTTCGGCTACGTCGATGGAACGATGCCAGAACCCACCCGCCTCCTCGTCACCAAGGACAAGGACGGCAAGGAGTCGTCCGAGCTCAACCCCCTTCATCCATCTGGGTGAGGGAGGATCAGCAAGTGCTCGGCTACCTCCTCAACAACCTCTCCAAGGAAGTGCTGGTCGCGGTGACCACGGTCACCACCGTGCATGCCCTCTGGGTGGCGCTTGCAGGCATGTTTTCTTCTCAATCTTTGAGTCGAGTCAACAATATTCGCACTGCCTTGATCAATGCACAGAAGGGCACCCAATCGGTTGCCACATACTACGCTCATATGTGTGGCCTTGCCGATGAACTCGCTGCGGCCGGCAAGCCCATCCAGGACGATGAGCTCATCTCCTACCTGCTGCATGGGCTGGATATGGACTACCAGCCCCTCGTCTTCGCCCTCGACGCCCGTGTCACGCCGGTCTCCCTCGACGAACTGTACTCCATGCTGAGCAACTTCGATCAGCGTGTGGCTCAGTTTCACAGCACCGGCGGTGGCTTCAAGTCCTCGGCAAACGCCGTCACTCGCGGGCGCGGCGGCTACTCATCGCGCTCTCGTGGTTCTCCTCGACACAAGGGCAAGCAAGGCGGTGGCGGCTCCAGCAACTCCTCCCGCGGTGGACGCTCCAACTTCACCAACAACAGGGGCCGTCGCGGCGGGGGTGGCAACGGTGGTGGCTCCAGCAGATCACGCCCTGACACCGTACGTTGCCAGATCTGCGGCAAACTTGGCCACACGGCAAAAGACTGCTGGTATCGTTTCGAAGAAGACGAAGCCTCCTCCGATGAGGATGACAAGGTTGTTGCCGCCGCTGATGGGTCATATGGCGTCGATACTAACTGGTATCTTGACAGTGGCGCCACCAACCATCTCACAGGAGAACTCGAGAAGGTGACTCTCCATGAAAAATATCATGGAAAAGATCAAATCCACACGGCAAGTGGTGCAGGTATGAAAATAAGTCATATAGGTCATTCTGTTATACGTACCCCCTCTCGCAAAATTCATCTTAGAAAATTTTTACATGTCCCTAGTGCCAACAAAAATCTTCTCTCCGTTCATCGTATTACCATTGATAATCATGTGTTCATTGAATTCCATCCTTTCTTCTTTTTGATCAAGGATCAGGCCACGAGGAAAGTTCTCTATCGAGGTAGATGTGTTCGAGGGCTTTACCCATTGATTCCGGAGTTTAGAAAATCAAATAAACAAGCTTGTGGTGCTATCAATCTTTCGTCCACACGATGGCACGATCGTCTAGGACATGCCTCTTTTTCTTTGGTTGAACGTTTGCTTAGGAAAAATAAGCTCTCGTTTGTTGGTGAGCGAAATATTGAAACTATTTGTGATTCCTGCCAAAGAGCAAAATGTCATCAATTACCTTATCCCATATCTACCAGTGTTTCCACTCAACCTTTGCAATTAATATTTTCTGATGTCTGGGGTCCTGCCCCCACCTCGGTTGGTAGACACACATACTATGTTAGCTTCATTGATGACTATAGCAAATTTTCTTGGATTTACCTTCTCAAGAAAAGATCTGACGTTTTTCAAGTGTTCAAAAAATTTCAAGCACTTGTAGAACGCAAGTTTGACAGCAAAATTATTGCTGTCCAATCCGACTGGGGAGGGGAGTATGAGAAGCTCAACTCCTTCTTTCAAACACTTGGCATATCTCATCATGTGTCATGCCCCCATGCTCACCAACAAAACGGGTCTGTTGAACGCAAACACAGGCACATAGTTGAGGTTAGTCTAGCACTTCTTGCTGGCGCTTCCATGCCTCTTAAATTTTGGGACGAAGCGTTCCTCACGGCCGTTCACATTATTAACATGCTCCCTAGTCGAGTTATTCATAATGAAACACCCACCGAACGGCTTCTTCATGTCAAACCTGACTATACATCACTCCGTGTCTTTGGCTGTGCCTGTTGGCCTAATCTTCGACCATACAACTCTCGCAAACTCATGTTTCGCTCGAAACAATGTGTTTTTTCTAGGGTACAGTTCTCAACACAAGGGGGTCAAATGTCTAGATGTATCCACTGGTCGAGTTTACATATCCCGTGATGTTGTATTTGATGAAACTAAGTTTCCCTTTGCTGATCTCCATCCAAACGCCGGCGCTTTACTTCGGAAAGAAATTCTTCTTTTGCCTTCAAATCTAACCAACTTTGATGATGGGGAGTATAACTCTAATGATCCTACTATGACTAACCCTCTCACCACATTGCCTGAGTTGTGTGATGATACAGGTTGCCAAGCTGCAGAAAACGAAATTGAAAATAGCGAAGAAAATCGCCCAACAGAGTCACATTTCATGTGCCAGAATTTGGGGAGCAAATCCCCCCCGGGATCGATGCCCACAGGTGCTGCAGCAGAATCTGCTCCGGGATCGCCGTCGGATCGGTCAGGGAGATCCTCCCCGGACTTCACGCCCACCGCGTCTCCCCCCGCACCCGACAGCCCGACAGCCGGCAGCCCCGCCCGCACCACGCGGCAGCCCGCGGCCGGAGGCGCCGGCCCGCACTCGACAGGGCCCACGGGCAGTCGTTTCTCCACCCAGCCTGTCTGCTACAAGCGGCGGGAGGTGGGCCGGACAACTGGCACGGGCCCGACACCTGGCCCAGTGGGCCCCATACCTGGCGCGCGCAGAGGGCCAGGTCCATCATTGCAGCGAGATGAGGCCAGTGCGGCGGGATCTTCTGCGGCGCATGGTCCTCCCCTCCACGACGCTGCTTCATCCCCGCGCATAGAGGATCCAGCCTTGGGTTCTATTGAAGCTGCTGCGGACCCCACCGAATCGGCATTGGGATCAGAAGCTGCAGCTCACATGGGACTTCTGCGCCAGATTCAATCGTGTCACGACGCACGCGTCTTCAAAGGGGGGTAATACAACCAGTAAATTACAAAAGTATGACAAAATTTGGAATGATCTGCTCCACAGGTGAACCAGGCGAGCCATATTCCCTTGACGAAGCCCTTGGTGATGCCAACTGGAGACAAGCAATGAAAGAAGAGTACATGGCCTTAAAACGGAACAACACCTGTCACTTGGTTCCTCCACGACAAGGTACCAATCTCATTGACTGCAAGTGGGTCTTTAGGATTAAAAGAAAAGCTGATGGCACCATTGATCGTTACAAAGCAAGGCTTGTAGCAAAAGGATTCAAGCAACGGTATGGCATAGACTATGAGGATACTTTTAGTCCAGTTGTAAAAGCTGACACTATTCGTCTTGTTTTGTCCATTGTTGTTTCCAGGGGTTGGAGTCTCAGACAGCTAGACGTACAGAACGCGTTTTTGCATGGTGTTCTGGAAGAGGATGTGTACATGAAACAACCTCCTGGGTTTGAAAACAAAAATGCACCCTCCTATGTATGCAAACTTGACAAAGCTTTATACGGATTGAAACAGGCTCCTCGAGCATGGTACTCACGGTTGAGCCATAAAATGCAAGCACTTGGCTTCATTCCTTCAAAGTCTGACACCTCTTTGTTTATTTACAACAAATGCAACACTCACATATTTGTCCTAATCTATGTTGATGATATCATTGTCACAAGCTCATCTAATGAGGCTATCACAGGACTATTGAAGGATCTAAGTGCAGAGTTTGCTCTTAAGGACCTTGGAGACTTGCATTATTTTCTAGGGATAGAAGTGAAGAAACATGAGAATGGCCTTCATCTCTCCCAAGAGAAGTATGCAACAGATCTGGTAAAAAAGGCTGGTTTGCAAGGGTGTAAACCGTCACCTACTCCATTATCCAGTTCAGAAAAATTGTCCCTTTCAGAAGGGCAGCCCTTGGGTCAAGATGACAGTACAAGATACAGGAGTCTCGTAGGTGCGCTTCAATATTTGAAACTTACACGACCTGATATCTCATTTGTTGTTAATAAGGTTTGTCAGTTTCTTCATGCACCCACCACAGTTCACTGGACTGCTACAAAGCGTATAGTTCGATATGTCAAGAATACTCTCAATATTGGTCTGAATTTCAGTAAGTCATCATCTACACCGTTGAGTGCCTTCTCAGATTCTGACTGGGCAGGCTGCCTGGATGACAGGCGGTCCACTGGTGGCTTTGCAGTTTTTTTGGTCCCAATTTAATTTCCTGGTGTGCAAGAAAACAAGCAACTGTCTCTCGATCCAGTACAGAGGCAGAATACAAAGCATTGGCAAATGCCACAGCTGAGATCATATGGGTGCAATCACTACTAAAGGAACTTGGTAATCTCACAGCTCCGCCTCGCGCCCAAGCTCAATGCCCTCGTCAGCACCAGCCAGAATGCATTCATCCCGGGCCGTAGCCTGCACGACAACTTCGTCCTTGTGCGATAATCCGCTCGCATGCTTCATCAGCTCGGCGCGCCGCGTGCCCTACTAAAGCTGGACCTAACTCGAGCCTTTGATTCGATCAGCTGGCCATTCCTCTTCGACGTCCTGCGCCAATACGGTTTTGGCACCCGATTCATGGGCTGGCTTGCGATCCTGCTCTCGGTGGCAAGCTCCAAGGTGATCATGAACGGCGTGCCTGGACCGCCCATTTGGCACCGTCAAGGCTTACGGCAAGGTGACCCCGTGTCACCCCAGCTATTCGTCCTCGCGGTAGACACGCTTGGCCGCCTGCTTCGTCACGCCGCTACACTGGGCGTCCTGCAGCAGCTGCACCCGCGGCGCCCGATCCCTCCCGTCTCGCTATACGCGGATGACATGATACTGTTTTGCCACCCCACGCTGAGCGACACTTCCGCCGTCCGGAGCATCTTGCAGCTCTTCGGGCACGCCTCAGGCCTCCATGTCAACTTCGCGAAGAGCTCCGCCACCCTGATCCGTGGCAACATGGAGGACGTCACGCCTGCCCTTGATGTGCTGGGCTGCCCCGTCGTTCAGATGCCGCTTACCTACCTGGGCATCCCGCTTACGTTGAAGAAGCCGACTGCCTCCCAGCTTCAGCCCGTTGTCGATAGGGCCGCTGGCATGCTGCCTTGCTGGAAGGCGTATCTCATGAACAAGGCTGGCCGCCTCGCACTAGTCAAGGCGGTCCTCGCGGCGATCCCTATCCATCAGCTTCTCGTGCTTGCCCCACCCAAGAAGACCCTGAAGGCGCTCGAGAAGATCCAGAGAGGCTTCCTTTGGGTTGGGCGCGTGGAGGCCCGCGGCGGCAATTGCCACGTCAACTGGCAGCGTGTTTCCAGGTCGATCTCTCTCGGCGGACTCGGTGTGCGCGACCTGGCCCGCACAAGCCTGGCGCTCCGCACACGATGGCTTTGGTTCAGCCGTACGGACCAAGGTCGGGCATGGGCTGGTCTCGACCTGCAGTTCAGTGACGAGGAGCGCGCGTTCTTCTTCGCCTCCACCACCATGGTGGTCGGGAACGGCGCGCGAGCCCTATTCTGGGAGGACCGGTGGATTGATGGGCGCTCTGTCCGTGAGATCGCACCATGCCTATATGCGTGCATCCCCAAGCGCCGCCGCAAGCTCCGAACCGTGGCGGATGGCCTCCTCGCCAACCGATGGGCGTAAGACATCCAGGGCACCGTGGGAGTCCAAGAAATTGGGCAATACCTACAGCTATGGCGCAAGATCGAGCAAACCACTCTCTCCACCGAGCCAGACCGTCTAAGCTGGAAATGGAGTAAGAACGACGTCTACTCTGCGCGATCGGCCTACCTGGCCACGTTCCACGGCTCCGTCACCTGCAACACCTGGAAACTCACTTGGAATAGCTGGGCGCCGCCGCGCGTCCGGTTCTTCCATTGGCTTGCGCACCTAGACCGATGCTGGACAGCGGACCGCCTCGCCCGTCGCGGCCTGCCACACCCCGCGCGATGCCCACTCTGCGACCAGGCGCCAGGCGCCAGAGACCATGAACCACCTCCTCCTCGCCTGCCCTTTTGCCCGGCAGACATGGCATGAGACGCTCGGCTGGCTCAGGGCCCCATGCCCCCTGCCCACCCTCGAGCCATCGCTCAACACTTGGTGGCAACTCACGAGGCCGATAGTGCCGAAGGCCATGCGCAAGGGCCTCGCCTCTGCAGTCCTGCTCGTCCCTTGGATGCTATGGAAGCACCGCAACGACTGCGTTTTCAACCAGGGCCGCCCTTCGGTTACGGAGCTGCTCGCGAAAATCAAGGAGGAGGCCGCCCTTTGGGCTGCCGCCGGCGCGTTAGGCCTTAGAGCCATCATCCCGCAAACTTGGGACGTTCACTGACTTCCATCCAGAGTTGTAACCGCCTCCTAGGAGGACTGTAAATATCTACCCCTCTTTTCAATACAAAGAAACGCAAGCTCTTTTGCATTTTCTCAAAAAAAAAAAAAAGTGGAGCACTATGTTGTTTCATGTAGGAGAGATCGTAGCTGAGACAGTTCGTATGGAACTGTCGGACCTCCTCTTAAGCAAGCGCTGTTGCGACATCATTGTTGTTCCTTGGAGCACCGATTTGATTTGGGCGTCATGTTTATGGTCACACGAGCTTAGAGCCAACTTTAATCTCGCCTGATGTTAATGGGTTTTTCATCACTTCTCAAACAGAGAAACATGGAGATGTCCCTAAAGGAAAGGAAAGCACCTTTCTAGACATCTAAAGCATATGTGGAAGCTCCACACTACTCCACTCTCAAGGCCTTCCAAAAAATACGAAGGAAAAAAAAAACTCTGAAGAAGCCCTGCGTCATTTACGTTCGGTGATACTTCCTTTCTTCCTATGATCGTCCAGTACCCGCTGCCGCTGCAGAGGAGAGACCGATAGTAGCCACTTGCTGAACTCGAGGTCGTTCATACCCACACAGGCCGCGATACGGCTGAACTCCTTCCGTTTCTGTTCCTCCACCAAGCGAAGTTTCGCCCTGTCCGCCGTGGGCTTTATTTGCTTCTTACTATGCAGGTCCTCCGAGATACGCTCGACACATTCTGCTGCCGCGCCATCGTTTCTTTCGTTGTTGTCGTCGTCGCGTGTCCTCGTGTTTACGACGTCCTCGTTCCGGTGAGCATACACAACTCCTGTTTACAGGGAACAAACTCTATCAGTAAGTGCTCGGTTTCATAAATCGGCTTAGCAGGCACGCAACATTTCGTTTGCAATAAGTTGACATGCTAATATCACTCTGGAATGAATAATGAACATGCAACTAGGCAAAAAAAAAAAATAGAGCATATTTTCTACATCATAAACTGAAGAGTGGAAATATAGGATCCAAACACAGCTCATGAGGCTAATGAAGTGTAAACCTCAAACTCAAGAAAATGGATTTTGTAGTGCGACCTTGTAGCATAAAACATTCTGCAAATATTAAAGTTTGTGTGACATGGGATGAAATCTCTTTCTGATTATGTGAATCAAAGAGGCTGTGCACCAATAGACACAACTCAAAATGACTAGAGCAAGTATTTGAAATGAAGAGATGACATGAAAATCAAATGTTCAATTGCTAATATCAAATTATTTTTTCCACAGCAGGAGTAACATCAGCTACTTAAAGCGGTTTAAATCAAGATACTGACAGGACTTACAACACAGCAATTAAAGCGGTTTAAATCAAGATACTGACAGGACTTACCATAATCAGCCAATGCCTGATTTTCATCACCTATTGCTGCCGTGGATGATTTCATTTGCCCTTGTGTACCAAATAAATCAGTGTCAACTATTTCTCTTATCCCTGTTGCTTCAGATGTTTTAGCTTTCTCATCTTCTCCGTGCATCTCAATAATCTCACTAGTAAAAAGCTTATCAGACAAGTCACGGAACAGATTACAGATCCCAAAGAGCTCACCCTGAAATTTCTTGTCATCCTGAAACAAACAAGTTAACCAAATTAACCAATGTTCGAAACTAGACAGAGCCCTGGTACATAGTGACTGATGTGGTGTTGTTAAAGCGATTACCAAAAAGCCAAAAACTGAAATTAAACTAATGTGTGCTTATAAGTGCAACAAATTCTTATACTTACAACATCCAAACTAACAGCTCAAGTGAAATTAAGCCAATAAATACCAATGTGTGCAATAATGTGAAGTTCATCTGTTTTGTTCCTTATATAATGCCATCTAACCAAAAATACTAATGAAGCTATCCGTAGACTAGTAAAGATATACACTTCTACTCCCTCCGTTCCAAAATAGATGACTCAAATTTGTACTAACTTTATACTGTTAGTACAAAGTTGAGTCATCTATTTTGAAACAGAGGGAGTATGTAACAATGCCAATACAACAAGAACCAGGTACTTTCCGTAAACTTGTGAATTCTTACATTTGAGTACCCTGCATTAGGAAGGTGGGGAGGGGCTCATTGTTTGATTTGAGTAAATTCAAAATGTTGGTGTCAAACTACGTTTAATTATCAAATGGTTTCAACCAACACATTTGTCAAGTGTAAAAAACATGTTTCTGAACATAATATGGTCACCCTTTAAGTAATAATTGAATATTCAGCCCAAAAGATAAAACACAGCCATGAAATGAGAAGCATGGATTTTTTTTTACAGAACCAAGTGCATCAGGTGATTAGGAGAAAATAATAATTATAGTGGGATAGGAAAAGAACATCATTTTGGTTCTTATGTTTAAAACTAGTTGTATTCTTCCAAATATTAGGATTCCAGTTCTTGAATACCATTTTTTAAGATAATGAGCCAAATAAACCTCATCCCCATCACCTTTTGTGCTTAACTTGTCGACAACTGTAAATACCTCAAGTACATCAGATTCTCCACCAAATCTTATTAAAGTTCTGAAGCAAATGCGGCATTACCTGCACACCGTCAAAGTATCGCTTTTCTATTTTCCCTGAGACTGCAATGTTGGAAAGCTGTTGTTTATATATTTGTCGAGAATAAATGAGTTCTTCTAGGGATCCAGCTCCAAGTAGGCGAAATACTGTGACATGCCGTTTCTGTCCATATCGGAATGATCTGTCCTGTGCTTGCAAGTCTTGCGCAGGATTCCAACTTGGATCAAAAATCACCACACGGTTAGCACTGACAAGGTTAACACCTAAATTACCTGCCCGGGTAGATATAAGAAAAACCTGCAAAAAAGTGATTCACCCAATAAATTCACCAAGCTTTCCACACAAAAAATAGATTGTGAAATACAAATACAAATCAACATAAATTAACCTGTTTGCTAGGGCTTTTGTTGAATTCGTCAACTAGCGATTGGCGTGCATTCATGGGTGTTGACCCGTCCAAGCGAGAAAAGCAGTAACCCTTCCTTATAAGAAACTTCTCTAGTATGTCGAGCATTCTATTTGTCGAAGTTTATACGTGAAATAAGACAACTAGTCAGACACAAATGATGCTAAAAGTGGCATATCTAAAGTACAAATATCTAGAAATGAAAACTTTACAGAAATAAATGCAACGCTAAAAAGTGCAAAGGTGATGACTACACAAAAAAGTTACCACAATATTGGCTAGGGTATGTTTGAACCTTTTTATAGTCCAAAATAGGCTCTGTTTTGGATCGGTGCAAGTTATATAAGGGTCGGGAGGTAAAAATCGACAAGTTACAAAAGTTTTAATTCGTCAACATCTTTTATCATCATCGCTGAAGTTACAAATAACGATAAAAAAACTCCGCCTGGGATTATTTTGGCATAAATAGCAGCACTTTAACAAATGGGGCCGTGGGGATATTCTGGGCTACAACAAAGCGTGCCTACTTAGTGACAAAAATACAAATAATTACGAATGACTATCGATCGAAGAAAAGGGGAGATCTTACTATTACAGAAGTAAGTTAGTTTCATGCATTCATGATGCATCGTCAAATTATTGTTCAAAACCAAGAATTCTTAGTTATGAAATACTCCCTGCATATCAGAAATAAGTGACGTTTTGGACAACAAACAGTTTTCGTGATGTAACGTTGACCACTAATTTCTATTGTAATTTATCTATGGAACCCAAGAAAATTACAAGACTCTAAAAATACTTTTCGAGACAAATCCTTATCTTCGAATTTCCAATCCAAATAATTAAAATGATGTTCATAATCAAAATTTTGGAAGTTTGACTGAAAACATGTCCAAAACATCACTTATTATGATATGGAGGTAGTATGGTTTTTTTTTTTTTTTTGCTTTCCTTGAAATATGTCAAACTTGATTGGTGGTAAAGCCAATATAAAGATGTTTTTTGCTGTTGATATAACGAATTTGCTAGTACAGTTGGCAAACTTTTCTTGGTTCTAGCTGAGGAAATAAATAACACTAATGTGTACCATCAAACAGGGTAACTGCAAAGCGGCGATTGGACCTATATATATATATATATATATATATATATATATATATATATATATATATATATATCTCACTGGATAGCTAATGTAAATGGAAATATATCAAACCTTTTAGTGAGTAATCAATAGCACACAAACAAGCAATCACCTGACAGAATAGCTGAAAAGAAGAATCTTGTCACCCTGTAGAGTCCACAAAGACAGAAGTCTTTCCAGCGCACGCATCTTTCCACAGTGTTCTGAGTCACTGAGACCCATGAAATTCTCACTTTTAGCACTACCGCCAACTAATTCAATATCTGTATCAAAGACAGCAGCTGCAAGCTCGGCATCTTTCTTCTGCTTCTCAATCTCATCCCTTGGATTGGGCTTTATCAATTCCAGATGATTACTAATCTACATGAAGGGAAACTAAGTTATAAGAACTTCAAAACTGAAACTGTCCATGGTATTACAAGAATAAAGAAATAACCTGCTGAAGCTTGACAAGGCAAGGAAGAACAAGGCAGAAGGGGCATAGAGGACAGCCATCCAGATTCTCTCTGTGGAGATAGGACCAGATAATGCCACGTGGTTCAATTTTCTTGCAACACTCAACCTGAGTTAGAGGACTTCCGCAGCTACAGGGGAGATCCTTATTTACAAGAATTTGTATATCAGGCTGTTGCAGCATTCTTCTATAAACACGCTTTTGAACATCACTCATTCTGCAGAAAACAATATTATCTTCCTTCCCAAGCATGAGATGCCCAATAGTCTCCTCTTTTGTTCTTCTCAACAGGAATTTCTTTAGAACAGAGACAAGGTGCTTCTTGCGCTTATCAGCAACTTGAACAAATCTCTCAGGAGCGCTTAATCTCTGGCCATGTTTTAAGGGCTCGTCATAATATTCTCTAAAGTGTTCTCGATCCCCCAAACAACCAGGCACAACCCAATCAAACACATTAAATAATTCCATTATCTTGTTCTGCATTATGGTTCCTGTGAGACCAAAGCGTTTTCTTGTAGTAATTCCCAAGCAGGCTGTATATAACTTTGATTTTTCATTCTTGAGACGGTGTGCCTCATCAACCACCACTAGTTCCCATGAGATGTCACATAAAACCTTGTCACGAGTCCTAAAAGTATCAAAACTGGTAATGAGCACCTCTAGTCCTTGACCTTCAATTTTTTCAAGAACTAAGTCACGATTTGGACCATGATAGACAGCAACAGAAAAATTTGCCCACTCAGAAAATTCATTTTCCCAATTCCGAATTACTGAAGTGGGACAGAGGATGAGTACAGGACTGTTCTTCTTTCCTTTGTCTGTTGATCTCTCGCCCTGATTATTATCTTTTCCAATAACTGAGGACAAAAAAGCTATTGTTTGAATAGTCTTTCCCAATCCCCTGAAATAGAATAAGAGAAAGTATTAATAAATCTGAACGATTATATGTCAAAAATTGGGTATGCCCATTGTGTATGAAGTACAGAATCACTGCAACTACATTGATCGCATAAATGCCTACGAAAATCATGTGGATGATAACCAATCTATAAGCTGAGCTGCATTTCTTTAACAGGTGCCCAAAAGGTTCCTGAATGATCCTATAGCGCCAGAAATTCTTTTG
Source organism: Secale cereale (assembly GCA_902687465.1). Lineage (NCBI taxonomy): Eukaryota > Viridiplantae > Streptophyta > Magnoliopsida > Poales > Poaceae > Secale > Secale cereale. Next base: position 214,170,211 of record LR738710.1, on the reverse strand, counting down.
CATGTTAGGGTTTCATTTAATGTTACTTCAATGTTTTGAACTATATCGCTACGATGAACTCCAGAAATTAAGAACATGGATGATGAAAAGCATAATAAGAGAATGATTAAAAAGAAGTGGGGCGTTACACATGACTTCACATCCATCATATTTTGTGCAAAATCTACCTCATATCCAACCAGTTGCGAATCTAATACTATCTGCAGTTAATGAAAACTTGAAAAGGACTTGACAATTCTCAATATATATCCAGTTCCGAACCTAGTATTATCTACAGTTACGGAGTGGAAATTTTCAACCTATTGTTTTGATTCCATATACAATGGTTTACATTTGATTGTGGATACTGTAAAGTTAATTTCAGTTCAGCCAGAAAATCTAAGAGCATTCTTATAATATAGTAACACAACAACTGTCAAGTCTTACATATCATCTCCAAGCACACCACCATGGTTGTTTCTATACAGATTGTATAAGAATCTCACACCATCCCTCTGATGCGGAAGTAGCCTGCAATTAATTGATGGGGGCACCTACAACCACACAAAATAAAATTACAGCAATACGAAACTAATGATAGTAACTAAAATATCTACCAGAAGAAAATACATTTCTGACGATGTGGATCACACAAATAATGGATAAACACTCGACGTCTGTTTTATGAAATTTAAGCAGGCAACAAGGCATTGATGGCAATAGCCAAAGATACAAAAGGCATATGCCGCGGATAGAATTAAAGAGAAGCGAATCCCTGTTAGAAGGTCCAGTGAGCATTAATCATGTAGAGACACACTATGCTACGAAACCTTGTCAGTGGTAGAATTGGGTCAGCACATGGGTGTGCTGTTATGACCGGCTTGGTCTATAGCCGGCAGAGGCCCACCGGGCGTTAATATTAAGGGCTTGGTCCACAAGTTATCTTAGGCAAATCGTGTTAGGAAAGTTATCTTATGTTAGGAAAGTTATCTTAGACTCGAGTTATAAATACTAGTTATAAGACATCAATTGAGATCAAGCAATAAAGATATTATCATCTTCTGTTGCCCGGCTCCCCAAGGAGCCGGAACCCTAGCCGCCGCCGCACCTAACCCTAGCCGCGACGGCGCCCTCTCGCCGGCGCGCCCGCTCCAGCCCTCGCTCCCCTCCTCCTTGCCCATACAACCTACGCCGGAGACCCGGTAGGAACCCTAGTCCTACCAATTTGGTATCCAGAGACACCAGGTCGGTCATGTCGCTCCCTCCACCACCGCCGCCGCTGCCTACCTCCACCGCCCCGCCGCCGCTGCCAACCGCCACCGCCCCGCCTCCCCTGCCGGCGATCACATCCGGGACTGCTACCTCGCCGGTGCCGATCGCCACCACGGCGGAGCCGCTGCCCATCCTGTCCCCCGAGGAGATGTCAGGCCCTGCGGGAGCTCGTCCACGCGGTCCGCGGGATCAGCCTATACCTCGCTGGGACCCAACCCCCGCCGCCGAGCGTCGCCTCCACTGCCTACGGGCCGCCGCCGCTGCCATGGGCCCCCCCGGCCTACCAGCCGCCCTACGGCGGGGCACCACCGCCGCCGTAGCTGCTGCTGCAACCCTACCCCGCCGCGGGTACTTCCTGGCCGGCGTGGCCGGCCGTCATCGCGCCACTGGGAGGGCCTCCGCCGCAGCTTCTACCGGCAACCACGGCGTCGGCTGTGGCCCAGCACCACCAGCCGCCGCCGCCATCTACGGCACCGCCACCAGCATCCCGGACCACCGGTCGACCCCTGCACCAGGTGCAGTTTCCACCATCACCATCGCCGCTTCCTGCATGGGCAGCCGGATTGTCTTCGGGCCCAGTCTACACCACGGCACCGGAACACCCGGCGCCCTCGCTGCCGTTCGAGCGGCCCTCCAGCTCGGCGACCTACGCACCGGAGCTTCCCGACCCGGCATACGCGCTACCATCAACAGCCGCAGCTACCGGACACGGCGGTCCGACACCCCCTCGGTTCGCCAAGCTGAACTTCACTACTTACGAGGGCACGGAAGACCCCCTAAACTGGCTCAACCAGTGTGAGCAGTTCTTTCGGGGGCAGCGGACGCTCGCATCGGATCGCACCTGGCTCGCGTCCTATCATCTCCATGGCGCTGCACAGACTTGGTACTACGCCCTCGAGCAGGACGAGGGCGGCATGCCACCATGGGATCGATTTCGAGAGCTCTGCCTTCAACGGTTTGCCCCTCCCCCCCCATCCGTGGCAGCCGACTGGCCGCCCTCGGCCGCTTAGCGTTTACATCCACGGTACAGGACTACGCCGACAGATTCCAGGCCCTGGCGTGCCACGCGCCGGGCGTCTCCGCGACTCAGCGCACTGAGCTCTTTGTGGGTGGTCTACCGGACCATATTCGCGTGGATGTTGAGCTCCGGGAACCCCCCGACCTTCAGACAGCCATGTACTACGCTCGGGCCTTCGAGCAGCGGTCCCAGGCACTGCAGCACCCGCCCAGACGGGGCGGCCGCCAGCCCAGTCGACCAGCGCCGACCCCACCAGCACCGGGCCACCTCCACCAGCCGCAACGGCCGCACCCCCGGCCGCCACACGGACCTTCCGCCGGTTGTCACCGGCCGAGCAGCAGGAGCGTCGACGTCAGGGTCTCTGCTTTAACTGCGATGAGCCCTACACGCCGACACATGTCTGCCCCCGCCTCTTCTACTTGGAGACGATCGACTACACCGAGGCCGACGAGACGACCGACGCACCACCGCCTTCCGCGGCATCTGAGGACACGGCATGCGTCGTCTCTCTCCACGCCCTAGCTGGCATCCGTGGCGAGCGGACCATGTTGCTACCGGTGACGATCCATGGCGAGCAGCTGGTGGCCTTGCTGGATACGGGCTCCACTCATAACTTTCTGCCCGAGGCAACCATGCGTCGTCTAGCTCTCCCGACGACGGGCGGGGAGCGCCTTCGGATCACGGTGGCCAACGGTGACCGCCTCCAGTGTCATGGACTCGCCCGCAACGTTCCCATCACCATCGGGGGCGAAAAAAAATACAATTACATGTGCAGGCATCGACCTCGGCTGCTTCGACTTCATCCTCGGCGTGGACTTTCTCCGGACCCTCGGGCGCTCACGATGACATTTTGGCGGCTGGGCCGCCAAATCCGGTGGGATGGTATTGGGGGCGCTACGGCCACCGTGCCACATCTTCAGCTGGCCGCCGCATCCTCCGAGGCCGAGCACCCTCTGTTGGATCCACTTCTGCAGCAGCATAGCGACCTCTTCGACGAGCCGTGGGGACTCCCACCTGCTCGGGTGTACGACCATCGCATCCATCTTGTGCCGGGCTCCACTCCCGTGGCGGTTCGGCCCTACCGCTACCCTCAGCTACAGAAGGATGGGTTGGAGAGACAGTGTGCCCTGATGCTCGCTGCGGGCATCATCCGGATCTCGACGTCACCCTTCTCCGCGCCGGTGCTCCTAGTCCGCAAGACGGACGGCATGTGGCGCTTCTGCATCGACTACCGCGGCCTGAACGCGCTCACACTCAAGGACAAGTTCCCTATACCGGTGGTCGACGAGCTCTTGGATGAGCTTCATGGGGCGCGCTTCTTCACCAAACTCGATCTCCGGTCGGGCTATCACCAGGTACGGATGCATCCGGACGACATCACCAAGACGGCGTTTCGCACCCACCATGGCCACTTCGAGTTCTTGGTGATGCCTTTCGGCCTCGCCAATGCCCCGGCGACCTTCCAGGCCCTGATGAACGACGTTCTGCGACCCTACTTACGGCGGTTTGTGCTTGTTTTCTTTGATGATATTTTGATCTTCAGCGCCACCTGGGCCGAGCACCTCCAGCACGTCGCCATCGTCTTCAACGAGCTTCGGGCGCACGACCTCCACCTTAAGTGCTCGAAGTGCTCGTTCGGGACACCTACCGTCGCCTACCTCGGCCATGTCATCTCGGCCGACGGGGTGGCAATGGACGCCGACAAGGTGGCCGCTGTCTCCGCCTGGCCGACGCCTCACTCGCCGCGGGCCCTCCGCGGGTTCCTCGGTCTCGCCGGATACTACCGGAAATTTATCCGGGAGTTCGGGCTCATCGCGGCACCTCTCACGCGGCTGCTACGCCGCGATGCTTTCGCCTGGGACGACGAGGCGACAGAGGCGTTCGAGGCCCTCAAAGGGGCCCTCACGACGGGTCCCGTCCTTCAGATGCCTGACTTCGACCGCCCGTTCGTGGTGGACTGTGACGCTTCGAGCGCGGGCTTCGGCGCCGTGCTTCATCAGGGCGAGGGGCCCCTTGCTTTCTTCAGCCGGCCTTTTGCTCCGCGCCATCTTAAGCTGGCTGCGTACGAGCGGGAGCTCATTGGCCTGGTGCAGGCTGTACGCCATTGGCGGCCGTACTTGTGGGGACGGATCTTCCACATTCGCACGGATCACTACAGCCTGAAGTTCTTACTGGACCAACGGTTGTCGACTGTGCCGCAGCACCAGTGGATCAGCAAGCTCTTCGGCTTCGACTTCTCCGTCGAGTATCGTCCGGGCCGCCTTAACACCGTGGCCGACGCGCTGTCCCGTCGCGACTCCGATCTCGCTCCTTCCACCGTCGAGTCCGCTGGGGCGTCCCTGTGCATCCGCTCCGGGCCGACGTTCGGCCTCTTCGCCGACATTCGCCGCGCGACAGCAACGGCCGACGACGCCGTTCTTCTCCAGCAGCAGCTCACGGCCGGCGACCTGGAGGAGCCCTGGCGCTTCGCTGACGGACTGCTTCTCCATGGGCGCCGGATCTTTGTTCCGGCGCATGATGATCTCCGTCACCAGGTGTTACAGCTCGCCCACACGGCGGGTCATGAGGGTGTGCAGAAAACCCTCCATCGTCTTCGCGCTGACTTCTACATCCCCGGCGATCGCGCACTGGTCCGCGACTGGGTTCGGTCTTGCCAGATATGCCAGCGCAACAAGACGGAGACCCTGAGACCGGCTGGGTTACTTCAGCCCTTGGAGGTGCCGTCTCAGGTCTGGGCGGATATTTCCATGGACTTCATCGAGGGCCTCCCCAAGGTGGGCGGCAAGTCGGTCATCCTCACGGTGGTCGACCGCTTTTCGAAGTACGCCCACTTCATCGCGCTCGGCCATCCGTACACCGCGGCGTCTGTGGCCCGGGCCTTCTTCGACAGCATCGTTCGCCTACACGGGTTCCCAGCATCGATCGTCAGTGATCGGGACCCGGTGTTCACGGGACATGTCTGGCGCGACCTCTTCAGGATGGCGGGCGTCCAGCTCCGCTTGAGTACGGCATTTCATCCTCAGACGGACGGTCAGTCCGAGGTGGTTAACAAGGTCATTGCCATGTATTTGCGTTGTGTGACAGGTGATCGACCTCGAGCTTGGGTGGACTGGCTCTCTTGGGCGGAGTATTGCTACAACACCTCCTATCACTCCGCCCTTCGTGCTACGCCGTTTGAGGTGGTCTATGGGCGACCACCCCCGCCTATCCTTCCGGTGGACCCGGAGACGGCTCGGACGGAGGTTGCGGGTGACCTTATCCGCACCCCTGACGAGATGCTTGCTGAGGTCCGTCAGCGTCTCCTTCAGGCCCAACAGCTAGCCAAGCACTACTACGACGACCACCATCGCGAGGCAGAATTCGCCGTGGGTGATTGGGTGTGGCTGCGTCTTCTCCACCGCTCTACGCAGTCACTCGACCCACGTGCGAAGCGGAAGCTCGGCCCTCGCTACGCTGGGCCCTTCCCTATCTTGGAGCGCATTGGGAGGGTGGCCTATCGTCTTCAGCTGCCAGACCGCGCTCGTATCCACGACGTCTTCCATGTAGGGCTGCTCAAGCCTTTCCGTGGCGAGCCACCAGCGGCCCCTCCGGCCCTTCCTCCAATCGCCGATGGTCGCATTCTTCCGGAACCAGCCAAGGTGTTGCAGGCACAGCTTCGACATGGCGTTTGGTTCGTCCTCATTCAGTTGGCGGGCCTTCCAGAGGAGGAGGCTACGTGGGAGCAGCGTGAGGAATTCCGCCAACATTATCCAGACTTTCAGCTCGAGGACGAGCTGTTTGCGCAGGCGGGGAGAGATGTTATGACCGGCTTGGTCTATAGCCGGCAGAGGCCCACCGGGCGTTAATATTAAGGGCTTGGCCCACAAGTTATCTTAGGCAAATCGTGTTAGGAAAGTTATCTTATGTTAGGAAAGTTATCTTAGACTCGAGTTATAAATACTAGTTGTAAGACATCAATTGAGATCAAGCAATAAAGATATTATCATCTTCTGTTGCCCGGCTCCCCAAGGAGCCGGAACCCTAGCCGCCGCCACACCTAACCCTAGCCGCGACGGCGCCCTCTCGCCGGCGCGCCCGCTCCAGCCCTCGCTCCCCTCCTCCTTGCCCATACAACCTACGCCGGAGGCCCGGTAGGAACCCTAGTCCTACCATGTGCGCATGAGCAAACATTGGGTTCCGCAAACTTGCAGCAAATATTAACACCCTAAGCTTTTGTCTGGTTTGAACCTATACATTTTTGTGGAAAATCTGGATTTGTTTTTGATAGGTGTAAGGATCAACCTTCGAAATATTAAAAGCCTGCTAAGTCTAAACAATAGTAGGTTCCCGAGAATATTTAGGTTTTACTTTGCCATGTGAATCCCCATGAGGCCTTGTTTGGTACTAGGGTTTTCGAGGGGATTAGTGGGGATAATCCCCACAAGGAGGCCTTGTTTGGTACTAGGGTTTTTGAGGGGATTGGTGGGGATAATCCCCACAGGGATTGGGTGAAACCCCAACCTTCATCCAATCCCTTCAAATCCTCATTTATCCCCAATACACTAGGTAAGGGTAGTGTATTGGATATTGAGAAAAATGCACTAAAGCTTGGGGATTTGTGGGGAAATGTGGGGATAAAACATGTCAAACTAGAACCAAACGGTGTTTTGGGATATGTGGGGGTTTAGGGGTTTGACCGGGATAATCCCCACCAATTCCGTAAAATACACTAGTACCAAACAAGGCCGGATTGGGTGAAACCCCAGCCTTCACCCAATCCCTTCAAATCCCCATTTATCCCCAACCCACTAGGTAGGGGTAGTGTACTGGGTATTGAGAAAAATGCACTAGAGTTTGGAGATTCGTGGGGAAATGTGGGGATGAAACATGTCAAATACACTAGAACCGAACAGTGTTTTAGGATATGTGGGGATTTAGGGGTTTGACCGGGATAATCCCCACCAATAGTAGGTTCCCGAGAATATTTAGGTTTTACTTTGCCATGTGAATTCCCATGAGGCCTTGTTTTGTACTAGGGTTTTCGAGGGGATTGGTGGGGATAATCCCCAGAGGGATTGGGTTCACCCCAGCCTTCACCCAATCCCTTAAATCCCCATTTATCCTCAATTCACTAGGTAGGGGTGTGTATTGGGTATTGAGAAAAATGCACTAGAGTTTGGAGATTCGTGGAGAAATGTGGGGATGAAGCATGTCAAATACACTAGAACCAAACGGTGTTTTGAGTATGTGGAGATTTAGGGGTTTGACCGGTATAATCCCCACCAATTCCCTAAAATACACTAGTACCAAATAAGGCATGAAGGAGGAGCCCTGAATTGTAACCAACGAGAAATTGAGGGAGGAGAGCACAATCACGATGGTACCTGGACGACGGGGTGCTCTCCGGGCGGCGAGAGGACAAGTGGCTCATAGGGCCCGCGGGGCTCAAAGGAAGCCGCTGGTGGCGGGGCCGGACGGCGCCGGGGGCGGGGGGCGACGTCCTCCTCAGACGAAGAAGTCGGTTGTTCGGCCGCATCCTCCGCTGTCTTCTGGCTCGGGGGTTTGGGAGGGGACGGTGGCGGGGCGGGCAAGGAGTAGGAGGCCTCGAGGCGGAGGAGCTGCTGCGAGAGGGAGGTCTTGGGGGGCCTCCGCGGTGGGCGAGGAGGCGAGGGTGATCGGGGTTGAGATTGGCTCTGCGCGGAGGAGGAGCAGGGAAGGAGCGTTTCCTTGAGGCGGTTGAGCGACATGGCGACCGGCGGCGGCGGTGGTTTCCGGTGAGCGAAATTGGTCGATTCCCAATTCAAAACACCCTATAACGTATGGATTTCATTTGATTTATAATTTGATAAACAAAATTGAAAACCCCACCGATCAAATAACAAGAGTCTTATTACAATCGTTCGTTACATAGCTATCCACGCAGGGCGGAACACTACAAACACACCATCAGACCTGCTATTAGAACAAATCGGACCACCGCCCAATCTTGATTGACACGGATTTCCAGCATGGCCTGCAACCAAGGGGTCCGACAGGGCCAAGGAAGTTCGAAGCTAGATGGTTGGCTGAGGAGGATATTGAGGTAATTGTCCAAGCAGCATGGGATCGAGCCAAGACTAGTGGAGTGATGCCATACTCGCAGGTTACTGGTGATATACATGCCGCGCTGCATACATGGGATAAAGAAACTCTCAAAGGACCCAGAACAAGGCTGAGGAAGTTACAAAAGGAACTGAATGATGTTCTATCGGGGCCTCTGACGGACGAAGCAATCACTAGACAGCATGAACTACATATCCAGATTGAAAATTTACTTGAACAAGAGGAGGTTTACTGGATGCAGAGAGGGCGGGCTGACTGGCTGTGCCGTGGCGATCAAAACACGGACTTTTTCCATAGAGCAGGGACGGGAAGACGCAAGAAATTTTTTATAAAAAAGCTAAAGGGAGAGTCAGGGGATTGGATAGAGGAGGAGGACCAGCTAAAGGATCATGTGGCGAGCTACTTTGAGGGACTCTTCTCCTCGGAAGTACAAGACCCGGACCAAGCGGTGTTGGACAAGGTAAAAGCTAGAGTTTCCCCAGAGATGAATGTTGAACTGATGAAACCTTACACTAGGGAGGAAGTGAAAAGAAGCATGTACAATATAGGGGACCTGAAGGCGCCGGGACCGGATGGCCTTCACGCTGTTTTCTATAAGAGATTCTGGCATATCATTGGAGAGGACCTAATTGATGAAGTTCTGTTGGCAGTGAACAACAGGAAGATTCCGGATGGTTGGAACAACACCACAATTGTCCTTATACCAAAGGTGGAAAACCCGGAAGTCATCACACAATTTCGGCCTATTAGCTTATGTAACGTGGTATACAAGGTGATCTCAAAACTGTTAACCAATGGGCTGAAATATCTGCTACCAGAGATTATCTCGCTAAATCAAAGCGCTTTTGTCCCTGGGCGATTGATCACTGACAATTTCCTGGTCGCTTTTGAGTCTTATCATGCTATCAAGCGGAAGAAAACCGGGAAGTTTGGGTTATGTGCGGTGAAACTAGACATGCATAAGGCCTATGACAGGGTGGAGTGGGTGTTCCTTGAAAGGATCATGCTCAAGATGGGCTTTGCTGCGGAATGGGTTGCACTCATCATGGAATGTGTCAGGTCTGTTAAGTACCAAGTCCGTTTCAATAATTCTCTAACCCAGTTTTTTACTCCATCCAGAGGGCTTCGACAAGGCGATCCGCTGTCTCCCTACTTATTTCTGCTCTGTGCGGAAGGACTCTCAAGTCTGCTCAATCATGAGGAGGAGGCCGGAAACTTGCTGGGGGTTCGCGTCCGTAAGGACGCCCCCGCAGTCTCACATCTCCTGTTTGCGGATGATTCGCTCATTCTGATGCGTGCAGATGCAACAAATGCCACGAGTCTTCGCCGAGCCCTTGATGACTACTGTGCTGCCTCGGGCCAACTGGTGAGCGAGGCAAAATCAAGCATCTTTTTCAGCCCTTGCACCACGATGGAGGTTCGAGTAGAAGTGTGCTCAATCCTAAATATAATGGCAGAGGCGATCTCTGACAAATATCTGGGTCTGCCACCAATTGTTGGTCTAGACCGAACAGACTGTTTTCAGCATATTGTGGATCGTATACTGGCTAAGCTGAGAGGCTGGAAGGAGAGGATGCTTTCGTTTGGAGGGAAAGAAGTATTGCTGAAGGCTGTGATCCAAGCTATCCCATCTTACGCAATGCTTGTGTTTAAACTTCCAAAACAAATTTGCAATGCCATAACTACTGCCATGTCCCAGTTCTGGTGGGGAGATGAAGATACGAAGAAACACATGCACTGGTTTGCATGGTGGAAGATGTGCGTACCCAAGAGCATGGGGGCATGGGTTTTAGAGATGTACACTCCTTTAATCTGGCCCTCCTTGCCAAACAATGCTGGAGACTGCTTGCAGAGCCCGAGTCACTTTGTGCGAGAGTTTTGAGAGCAAAATATTTTCCAGATGGTGACCTATTAAACTGCACCCTTAAGAAAGGGAGTTCCTTCACCTGGCAGAGCCTCTGGAGTGGGATTCAGACTTTCAAGAAGGGCCACATTTGGAGAGTTGGAGATGGTACTCAAATCAATATATGGGACGATCCTTGGGTTCCTAGTAGCCCAAGCAGGAAGGTGATGACTCGCAGAGGTAACATTGTGTTCACACGAGTTTCTGAACTTATTGATATGGAGAACAGATGCTGGGATGAAGATCTCATACGACAGGTGCTCTGGCCTATTGATGCAAATAGGATCTTGAATATTCCCCTGGCAACAGGAATGATGGAGGATTTTGTTTCATGGCATTATAATAAAACGGGCATTTTCTCGGTTAGGACTGCTTATCACATGGAGTGGGATCACCAACACGGACGAAAGTTGAGACAAACAAACACCATATTGTCTTCAAGTACTAGTCCAGTTTGGCGCACCCTATGGAAGCTTAAACTACCGGGAAAGATTAAAGTGCATCTTTGCAGAGCTTTGTACGGCGCAATCCCTTGCAGGGGGGTACTCGCCAACCGGCATATGATAACATCCTCGGACTGCCCGATATGTGCTACGGATTGTGAGAGCATCCGCCACTCCTTTTTCAGATGTAATAGAGTTCAAGAGATTTGGGCAAAACTAGGACTACTCCATACCATAAACGAGCTGTCGGAGAATGAGTTGGAGGGTTCCTCGACCCTTGGCGACTTGCTGTTAATGCCAAAGGTAATGGCGCCGTCGCTCTCTGACATTCCCATGAAGGAGCTGGTGGCTGTGGCTGTCTGGTATATCTGGTGGGAGCGGCGGAGATTCACACATGGTGAGACTATCCAAGAGCCAGCAAGATCGGCCCAAGCCATTGTTACCTTGACCAAAAATTTCTTGAGGGCAAGGAAGAGTGGTGACGGTAGGATACGAAGGCATGGCTGGACTAGACCAAAGGAGGGCTTTGTTTGTCTTAATGTTGACGCCTCTTTTGATGTTGACAGCGGCACAGGAGGAACGGGTGCCATCATACGAGACTCCACGGGGTCCTTCATCGCGGCATCTACAAGCAATATCCCCTTTGCCCAAGATGCAGCAACGGCTGAGGCGCGAGGACTTAAGGATGGTTTGATCCTGGCTAACTACATCGGGTGCAATAAAGTGGAGATCAGGGCGGATTGCATGGAGGTCATCCAGATAATGCAAGATGGTGGCAACTCTTTAGGACCTGCTGCAGCCATCTATGAAGAGTGCACCTTTTTATGTCGTAATCTTACTTCTGTTAGCTTCTGTCATTGCCCTCGGGAAGCCAATATGGCGGCTGATTTGTTGGCTACAAAGTCGGAGCCCTCGCAAACTATTGTATGGCAGAACGAGGCCCCGGACTTTTTGCTCGATGTAATCACAAACGATGTAGCCCTGTTTCCACATGAAATATAAACCGCCATGATGGCATTTCCCTCAAATTTTGCTATCTCATACGCCGCTATATTAGTCTACCTATGGCTCTCCAACATCGACCGTATACCTCCGTCCAAAAGTGAGCATACAGAATTACTCGAACGCTCTCTTCCCCTAAGGGAGCGGCTCGCCCCGTCTGCGCCGCTGGCCACCCCGGCCGCGGCGGCCACCTTCAATCCCTGCGTTTACTTCACCTCCGCCCCTAGGGGCTATGCTCCGCTTCCCTACCTCGCCGCGTGGCCCGGCGCTGGCCTCCGCTCCGCTGGAATGGAGCACCCCTGAAAAGGGGGAAAACCATGGCGGATCCAGCGGTCCGTCGGAGGTCCCGGAGACCCCCCCTGTCCCCCTCGACGCGGATTTCCCGGCGGCCAGGCTGTCTCCAGCGCGGATCCGGTGGTGAGGCTATGGAGGAGGGCCTCGGACCGCTGGACAGCGACGCGCCGCCTGGATCCGGCGCTGATGCGAGGTGGGGGGAGATGGGCTTCGGACCGCTGGCCGGCGGCCTGCCCTCCCAATCTGAGCGCCCCCGCCTCAAATCCATCGTGGTAAGCCACTTACCCCTTCCCCCTCCGGTCGCCGACGACATTGACGAGGGATGGACAGTCCATCAATCGCGCAAGCTCCGCCGCGCCAGCCGGGAGGCATTTAGTCCGCGGCAGGGTAGGGGAAGCATGCGCCATCATCATCCCCCCGGCCATCGGCCCTCCCCTGGTCGCGAGGCCTTCTTAAAGAGATTCAAAGGACGCTGCTTCCGTTGCCTCAGCCGTCGCCACCGTAGGATAGACTGTAGAGACCCTCTTTGCTGCATCCTCTGCAGGCGCCAGGGGCACTTTGGCTGGCAGTGCCCCAAAAATCCTCGCCACTCCGCCGCCGCAATTGTTGCTTCAGGCCAACGGCCACCCCCTCGCCGGCCGGTCGGTGAGCGCATTGTCTTCCCCCCCGCCGCTCCCCAGCCGACGACCTACAACATCATGGAGCCAACACCCCTCATCAACCACGCCCGCCGCCCCCGCAACAGCCACAAGGTGATCTCCTCCTCGCCGGAGATGGAGCACCAAGTGTTCATGCTGAACCAGCATGCGGTGGTAGTCACCGCGGTGGGCACCAAGGTGCACGCGGCGAGCCCGCTCTCGCTGGGGCGTGCGCTCGAACGCGAGTTCAAGATCCCACCCCACCTGCTCCGCGTCACCTGCCACGACCCTGAAGACTTCTTCGTCTACTTCACCATGCCTGCACACAAGGACTTGGCGGTGCGGCACGGTTCCCTCTCGGTGGACGGAGTGCCGTTCCTGCTGGAGCCATGGAGGGAAGAGGCTCACGCCATCCGGCTCAAATGGATGCTCCACGTGCGAGTCGTCATCGAGAAGCTCCCGCAGCAGCTCTGAACGCCGGAGGGAGCAAAGGAGTCCATTGGAGACAAGGTGATCATCGATCGCCTGGACAGCCGGACGCATGAGCATGTCGACACCAAGCTCTTCGCCTCCTGGGTGTGGTGCTGGGACACGGCGCACATCCCCACCCGCCGCACGATTTGGAAGCACGCCAGGGGGCGGGAAGGATCGAGGAAATGGTGGGGTTCTCCCCCCCCCCGAGCCGTGCGGTGGCTCCCCCGCGCGGAACTCCTGCAGTACGAGCTTCTTCTCCACCTGGACCGCGTGGAGGATTGGACTCCGCTCTCGCCGTGGTCGTCCCGCTCGCCGCAGAGCGGCATCCCCTCTGACGACGACGAGCCCGACGAGCGCCCCTTCCCTCGCACCGAGTCGGGCGTCTGGGTCGTCGGAACTGAAGATGGCCGCACGGCAACGGCACCTGGACCCACTATGCGCCCTACCCCGCGGGTGGCTTCTACTGGGTGCCGGGGCTTGCCGCCCGCGGTGGGACGGCGGGACGAAGATGGCGGAGACCCAGGCTACCAGCGGCGCAGCTGGAAGGATACGCACTTGGGCAGGGGACGCGCAAGCGACCGTGCCTTTGTCCCCACCCAGAAGCCCCCGGCGGCCCGTAGCCGCAGCCGCACCCCCACCTCGTGCCACCGTCAGGGTGCGCCGAGGGGCAGGCACCTCTGCGCGGACTCACGACAGGCGATCGAGCCTTCCAACAAGAAGAGGGAGGTCCCAGAGATGCAGCCCCGCTCCTCCAACGCCAGGGGGAAAGAGACGACCCGCCGCAAAGGGGCGCCGAAGGCTGGATCTTCTGCTGGCTCCTCCCTGCTCGCCCCGCCGCGCAAGCTTGGGGGTGCGGTGGAGTCGTGATACGTCCAAAACGTATCTATAATTTCTGCTTGCTCCATGCCACTTTTGGGTGATATTGCTATGATATTCATGCACTTCCATACACTTTTGATCATATTTGGACTAACTTACTAATCCAGTGCACCCCAGTGCCAGTTTCTGTTTTCGGCTGTTTTTGTATTTCAGGTTTTCACGTTTCGAGAACTGCCCAGAAAAATCTAGAAAAATTATATAAAAAATCAGCGATCCGGAAACAACACTGCGTCCGAAGGGCAGCCTGGGGGGGGGGCACCAGGGCTCCAGGCGCCCTGGCGGCGCCCCCCCCTGGGCCGCACCGGGGGGGCGCCTGGGCCCCCCGAGACTCCCCCAGTGCCCTACTTTGGCATATATTTAAAGGACCCTCCGAAACCCTCAGAACAGAAACTCTTTTCGCGATCCCATCTCTGTTCCGCCGCCGCCGCCGCTTCCAAGATCGGGAGCACCAGGAGAACTCTTCCCGGCACCCTGCCTGAGGGGAGGATCACCACCGGGAGCTTCTCCACCACCATGGACGCCTCCCGGATGACTCGTGAGTAGTCTCCCTTGGACCATGAGTCCATGACCAGTAGCTATGTGATGTTCTCCTCCCGTTCTTGTGCTTCACTAATTAGTCCTCGTGAGCTGCCCTACATGATCGAGGCACCTATGTAATCCTTATGTTGTTGCTATGTTGAGTTTGCTGGGATCCGATGGATTATGAGATTATGTTCAGATTGATCTTGAGTAATATATTTGATTCACCTCTTTTATATTTTAGTTCATAAGTAATTCTTGCATGTTCTCCGTTGTTATTTATTGCTTTGGCCGAGTAATAGGTAGTGACTCCAAGAGGGAACGTTATGCTCGATTGTGGGTTCATGCCCCTCGATGACTAGCTTGGGTGACAGAAACATGAGTCTAGGGGATGTGCTGTTGCCACAAGGGGGAAAACAACGGTGCTTGTGCCCGCGGGTGCAAGGATTGTTTACTTTACGCAAAGTTCTTTTAATGCAGTTGTCTGTTGCATTGAGTTTACACTATGGGTGGGACTCGCAACTTAATACCAGCGAGATGTTCTGGATAGATATCTCAAGGTGGATGATTAGTAGTAGATATTGATGGATTTCGGTCTACTTACTTTGGCGTACCGCCCATGCTTTGAACCTCAACCTTTCTTGCAATGTAGTCAGCATTGGTTTGCGTTCGTGGTCCTGTCAATTGCCCAGCTGTAATTTGTTTACCTCACATAGCTGTTTTATCGTCTTTTGGGAGAGAGACATCACTAGTGAACATCATGAGGCTCCGGTCCATATTACCATCATTGATCACATCCGCTATTTACTTTCTGTTATTATTTACTATTGCAAAACACTATCTATCACTACTATCATTGCTTTTAATCCTTTGTGAACTAAAAGGCCGGAGGGATTGACAACCTCTCTGTACTCGTTGGGAGCAAAGTTATTTGTATCTGTGTGCAGGTCCACGTTGATTGCTACTAATCTGGCGCCGTAGCAATTGACACCTACTTGTTGAACCTAGGAGTCTCTGGGGATTCGATCCTTGGTATCTTTGCTAAGGGAAAACACTTCTACTTACTGCATCTTACACCTTCCACTTGGGGTAACCAACGAGGGGTTCGAGGCCCATCAAGGAGTATTTTCTGGCGCCGTTGCCGGGGACTCCACTCTTCAGGATAGGGGAGTTGCATGCTATCTTTTACCTTTGCTTTTTAGTCTTGTTAGTTTACCTTTCATTTTTGCTTTAGTACCTTTTTATCGAAAATCACAAAAATAGTTATCTTGCTTGCTTGCTACTATGGGTTCCACCGAGAACACCAAGTTGTGTGACTTCACTAGTCACAACAACGATGACTTTATCAGCACACCTATCACTACACCTGCCACTTCAGCACCTTCATATGAAATTAAACCTGCTTTACTGAACTTAGTTATGAAAGAACAATTCTCCGGTGCTGGAGATGATGCTGCTTTACACTTGAAGAACTTTGTAGAACTTTGTGATATGCAAAAGTACCAAGAAATAGATGGTAATATTGTTAAGTTTAAGCTTTTTCCTTTCTCCTTGAGAGGAGGAGCTAAAATTTGGTTTCAGTCTTTGCCTAGAAATAGCATAGATTCATGGGACAAGTGCAAAGATGCTTTTATCGGAAAATACTATCCACCTGCTAAAATTATCCAACTTAGAAGTAACATAATGAATTTTAAACAATTGGATAATGAACACGTTGCCCAAGCTTGGGAACGTATGAAATCTCTTATCAAGAACTGCCCGACTCACAGTTTGACTACTTGGATGGTTATCCAAACTTTTTATGCAGGCTTGAACTTTACCTCGCGGAACTTGTTAGATTCGGCCGCAGGAGGAACTTTTATGTCAACTACACTTGGTGCTGCCACAAAGCTTCTCGATGAGATGATGACCAACTATTCCCAATGGCACACCGAACGCGCTCCAACAGGTAGGAAGGTAAACTCTGTTGAGGAGATTTCCTCCCTTAATGAAAAAGTTGACTTGATTATGTCTCTACTTTCGAAGCAATCTACTGTTGATCCTCGTGATGTTCCTTTAAATTCTTTGATTGCTCAAGAACAAGTAGATGTGAACTTTATCTCTAGAAACAATTTTAACAACAATGCTTATAGGAGTAACTTTGGTAACAATCCTAGACCGTTCCCCTCTAACTCTTATGGGAACAACAATGCTTATCCTAGTACCAAGAACTCCAATACTGAACTAGAGACTATGCTTAGAGATTTCATCACTACCCAAAAAGCCTTTAATAAGAGTGTAGAAGAGAAACTACATAAACTAGATGATCTTTCTTTTAAGGTAGACCACTTAGCCAATGAGGTAAAATTGCTAAAAATTGAAACTTCTCCTCTTAAGGAGAGGGAAGTCATCCCTATCAATGCTACTCAAGTACAAATTAATGAAAACATTAGGATGATGGCTAAGCTTAAAGAAAGATGGGCTAGAGAAAGGGAGGAAGAGGAAAGGATTAAGAGCCTTCCTACCCACCACACTGTTGCTACTATCCAAGTTATTGAGGATGTTCACACTCTTAGCACCCAATGTACTCCTGGTCCCAATGGACCTATTAATGGTGATGCTATAACTATAGAAACTACCAAACAAGTGAACCTTAAGGACACCACTACCACTTTACTTGATGCTCGTGACCTTGATTTTGATAATTGCACTCTTACAGAAGTTATTGATTTCCTTCACAAGATGTCTAGAGATCCCCGCACTAGCACGCTTAACCTTGCCTTCACAGAGCATATCACTAATGCTCTCATCAAAGCTAGGGAGGAGAAACTTAGAGTAGAAGCCTCCATACCTAGAAAGCTAGAAGATGGTTGGGATCCTATGATAAAAATTAATTTGAATGACTTCTCTTGTTATGCATTATGTGATGTTGGTGCTAGTACCTCTGTTATGCCCAAAAGGATATATGATATGCTTAAATTGAAACCTTATGATTCTTGTTCTTTTGGTGTTCGTCTCGTTGATTCTTCCATAAAGAAACCTTTGGGGAGGATCGACGATGTTCTTATTGTTTTCAATGATAATTATGTGCCCGTTGATTTCACTATTATGGATATTGAATGTGATCCTTCATGTCCAATTATTTTGGGACGTCCCTTTTTACGCACCGTTGGTGCTATCATTGACATGAAAGAGGGTAATATAAAATTTCAGTTTCCTCTCAAGAAAGGGATGGAACACTTCCCTCGAAAGAAGATCAAGTTACCTTCTGAGTCCGTTGTACGGGCTAGCTATTCTTTTACTCTTGATAAAACTTGATCTATGCATTATGCCTAGCTTAAAGGCATAAAAGAAAGCGCTTTTGGGAGGCAGCCCACATGAATAATTTTTTTTTGCTTTTGTTGTGTCTTGATGTTGTTTACTGCTGTAGCATCATCATTGTATCTTTGCTTTTCATATTTGTGCCAAGTATAGCCTCCGATTGCTAGAAAGTTCAAAAGTTGTGAGGTGCTGTCCAAGAAACAGATTCTGTCCTTGGATAGAAAATTTTGTATAAAATCACCAGATCATCTTTTTGGTCTGAATTTTTTCTACAGCGTTCTCTATATAATTGTCTTTCGTGCATCTGTTCTGAGTTTTTTGATTTGAGTTGCAGAAGTATCCCGAACAGATCAATTACTACCTGTTGTTCTGTTTTTCACAGATTCTGTCCTGTTTTGCCTTACCTTCACTTTGCAAATCAAGAACCTGCTTTTTCTTTGCAAAAACCTTTTGTAAATCTTGAGAAACAGTATAACTTCAAGAATATCCTTATTTCCAGCAAGGTATAATTATTTTATTAAGGATACTAACCTCGCTAATCAGATTATGATGAGTTGTGTATGAAGGGAGTTTTCAAGTGTGCGAGGGAAGATGATAAAAGATTCAGGAGTGTCAAGCGCTCAAGCTTGGGGATGCCCCCGTGCACCCCCAAGAAATATTCAAGGAGACTCAAGCGTCTAAGCTTGGGGATGCCCCCGTGCATCCCCTTCTCCATCAACATTATCAGTTCATCTTTTGTTCCACTATATTTTTATCACTTCATGTGTTATGTGCTATGCTTGGAGCGTCTTGCTTTTAGTTTTCTTTTTAGTTTTTTATAACGAGTCGGAACTCAGCATTCCTTTATGTGGGAGAGAAACACGCTCCACTTCTACCTAGAACATAACATAGAATTTTCATGTCTATCTATGTTGTGTGTGTTCTTTGTCTTTTAATAACTACTATCGTACTCTGCTCTTAGTATTCATGCTTATCTTTTCAAAGAGCTTTTGTTTAGTTGGTTGCTTGAACTCTCTTTAATTATCATGCTCACCTTATTAAGAGAGTTTGCTTCCGTTGCATTGGTTAATGTGTCTATGATAAAGATGCTACTTGCATGATGGTGCTTAGTAGTTCAGGTTTTCTTATGGTTAATCTCAAATAGCTGGGGGGGTTCCCAATGTGTTATTGGAGTACCAACTTGATTTGTCTGCCTATGATGTGGTATGGTTTAGTAATATCTTCATTCGAGAATTTATTTTGATTGACTTGGCGTATGCTCACGCATATTTAAGACTGTAAAGAAAGTCTGTCAAGCCTTGATGATCTTTTATTTCTGAGTAGCGATATAACTTCCATGCCTGACTCAATATTGCTTTGTCGCTCTGCATGATTATGACCGTCATTGCTCTCTTAGTTGGTCGCTCCCAGTCTTTTGCTAACCTCCACCTGTACTAAGCAGACTAACCATGCAATACATAGCTCATGGGAAAGTAGCCTAAAAACTATTGTGGTAAAGAATATGTTGCTTATGTATCTTATTTCTTATAAGTTGCTTGCTGAGCGGTAACCATGTTTCTGGGGACGCCATCAACTGTCACACTTTTGTTGAATATCATGTGAGTTGCTATGCATGTTCGTCTTGTCTGAAGTAAGGGTGATTTACCGTGGGTTGTATTAATATGCATATTGTTAGAGAAGAACATTGGGCCGCCAACCAAAGCCATGCATCATGGTGGAAGTTTTAGCTTGGACCTTAATCCTCAATCTCTTATGAGAATATGCTTATGCATTAAAGAGGAGTCCATCATCTATTTTCTATGTTGTCCCAGTATGGATGTCCTCAAGTTGAGATCTATCAAAAACGAGAAATCAAATGCGATTTATCTTCTTGGACCTTTGTACAGGTGGCATAGAGGTACCCCTTTGTGACACTTGGTTAAAACATATGTAATGCAATGATAACCCATGGAGATCCGAGCTAATTAGGACAAGGAGCGAGCACTATTGGTATACGATGCATGAGGCTTGCAACTTATAAGATGTTTTATGCATGACACATATGAAGTACTACTACCGTTGACACAATTGCTTCCATGTTTTCAAAACAAAAAGCTCTAGCACTTAACCTTTCTTTTACTGTTGAAGCACCAACTACTGAGAGCATGATTGTCATTCTGAGTGTAATGTGCATTGTCCCAAAGTAGCATTGTCTTTTGCATGATTGTGATATCGTTTATTCTGAAATGATTGTATCTAGTCATCACTTAAACCTTGAAGGTGCCCCTGCATTTATGTTTTGCATCACTAAAGGGGGCAAGCTAGATATCAATTTATCATATTTGCACATCATGTTCATTGCAAATCTTTTTGATGTTTCAGTTTCATGTTGTAAAACTTTCAGTCATTTGTGATTTTCTCTTGAGGCAACTTAATTACTTTAGAAACATTGTCTCAGTAAGCTTTTGTCATATGACTATGAAAAAGTCCTATATGGTTAATAGCATGTCACCACAGAAATTATTCTTGTTATCATTTACCTACTCGAGGACGAGCAGGAATTAAGCTTGGGGATGTTGATACGTCCAAAACGTATCTATAATTTATGCTTGCTCCATGCCACTTTTGGGTGATATTGCTATGATATTCATGTACTTCCATACACTTTTGATCATATTTGGACTAACTTACTAATCCAGTGCACCCCAGTGCCAGTTTCTGTTTTCGGCTGTTTTTGTATTTCAGGTTTTCACGTTTCGAGAACTGCCCAGAAAAATCCAGAAAAATTATATAAAAAATCAGCGATCTGGAAACAACACTGCGTCCGAAGGGCTGCCTGGGGGGGCCACCAGGGCTCCAGGCGCCCTGGCGGCGCCCCCCCTGGGCCGCGCCGGGGGGGCGCCTGGCCCCCCCGAGACTCCCCCGGTGCCCTACTTTGGCATATATTTAAAGGACCCTCCGAAACCCTCAGAACAGGAACTCTTTTCGCGATCCCATCTCTGTTCCGCCGCCGCCGCCGCTTCCAAGATCGGGAGCACCAGGAGAACTCTTCCCGGCACCCTGCCGGAGGGGAGGATCACCACAGGGAGCTTCTCCACCACCATGGACGCCTCCCAGATGACTCGTGAGTAGTCTCCCTTGGACCATGAGTCCATGACCAGTAGCTATGTGATGTTCTCCTCCCGTTCTTGTGCTTCACTAATTAGTCCTCGTGAGCTGCCCTACATGATCGAGGCACCTATGTAATTCTTATGCTGTTGCTATGTTGAGTTTGCTGGGATCCGATGGATTATGAGATTATGTTCAGATTGATCTTGAGTAATATATTTGATTCACCTCTTTTATATTTTAGTTCATAAGTAATTCTTGCATGTTCTCCGTTGTTATTTATTGCTTTGGCCGAGTAATAGGTAGTGACTCCAAGAGGGAACGTTATGCTCGATTGTGGGTTCATGCCCCTCGATGACTAGCTTGAGTGACAGAAACATGAGTCTAGGGGATGTGCTGTTGCCACAAGGAGGAAAACAACGGTGCTTGTGCCCGCGGGTGCAAGGATTGTTTACTTTACGCAAAGTTCTTTTAATGCAGTTGTCTGTTGCATTGAGTTTACACTATGGGTGGGACTCGCAACTTAATACCAGTGAGATGTTCTGGATAGATATCTCAAGGTGGATGATTAGTAGTAGATATTGATGGATTTTGGTCTACTTACTTTGGCGTACTGCCCATGCTTTGAACCTCAACCTTTCTTGCAATGTAGTCAGCATTGGTTTGCGTTCGTGGTCCTGTCAATTGCCCAGCTGTAATTTGTTTACCTCACATAGCTGTTTTATCGTCTTTTGGGAGAGAGACATCACTAGTGAACATCATGAGACTCCGGTCCATATTACCATCATTGATCACATCCGCTATTTACTTTCCATTATTATTTACTATTGCAAAACACTATCTATCACTACTATCATTGCTTTTAATCCTTTGTGAACTACAAGGCCGGAGGGATTGACAACCTCTCTGTACTCGTTGGGAGCAAAGTTATTTGTATCTGTGTGCAGGTCCACGTTGATTGCTACTAATCTGGCGCCATAGCAATTGACACCTACTTGTTGAACCTAGGAGTCTCTGGGGATTCGATCCTTGGTATCTTTGCTAAGGGAAAACACTTCTACTTACTGCATCTTACACCTTCCACTTGGGGTAACCAACGAGGGGTTCGAGGCCCATCAAGTCGCAGATCCCTCCCACCACTGCAGTGAGGGAGAAGACCCCGGACCCGGTGGAAGAATTCTTCCAGGAAACCCCAAAGAGCATCCCCAGCCTCGGAGGCCTGATGCCATGGCCTCGAAGCTCGACGAGATGATCGCGGCCAAGCTGGTGAAGCCACTCTGTTTCAACGACAGAGAAGGGGGCGACAGCGATGACTCTCTAAGCATGGGCCCGGCCCTCTCCCTGGCTCTTCACACCCCGGCGGCGGCTGACACCCATGAGATGCGGCTTGGGGCTGGCACGCAGAGAGTCACCGAGATTAAGCTCCAGGGAGAAGATGGAGAAGATCCAAAGCAGCCCCTCTTCTCAAAGATGCCGCCGGCGATAGTAGGGAAACCACCGGCGAGGGACAAGACTCCACTCAAAGGCAGGCCTCAGGCCAAGGCTGTTCGGCACAGTGCTCGGCAGGCTGCAAACCCCTCTCCGGTGCCTGTTTCACAGCAGGGCACGCTGAGGCTGGTTCAGGGCCTTGGGGTCCTGGGGCCAAAAGAGAAGATGACGGCGCGTGCTGCTGAAGCCCTGATCAGGCGCTTCGATGAGCCGCTCTCTGATGAAGACATTGCGGCCATCGCTAAGCTCACAAGTCTAGATGCGCGTGCACTCAAGGCAATCGCCGGAGTGCCGAGCCTCCAGGGAGATGCCTCCGGGCCTGATCCTCCATGTTAGAGCGCCTCAGATCTGCAGCCGGCCGGCGACGACCAGCATTACGCTGGATAGAGTCATCTCCAATCTTCAGCATGTTGGTCTGTCTCAGTGTTAGGTTTAGAAGGTTAGATGTTTTCCGGCGGAATTTGGGGCCTATTGGTGGCCGCTGGAAACCCCAGGACTGTGGGCTGGTGTACCTGTTTCCCTTTGTTCCATTGCAACTTAGTTGTCGTCGGCTTTCCTTTAAGGATCACCCTGTCCACTACCGTTTAGGCCAGAGTTTTAATCTGCTTTTTGGATGATTGAACCCAACATCCTAGTAATGAGTTGGAACGTGAGGGGCTTGAATACTCCAGCCAGGCGCGCAGTGATTAGAGACATTGCTCTTGCTCAAAAGAGCACCATCCTATGCATCCAAGAGACCAAGATAGATTGTTGGTCCTCCGGCTTAGCTAGAGAAGTAGGGGGCTCTTGGTTAGACCAATGCATCGTCCTCCCAGCAATTGGAACAAGAGGAGGGGCAGCCATTTTTTGGAACTCCTCCACGATCACAATTCAGTCTCATGCCATAGGCCGTTTCTCTATCACCGCCAAGGTGATCATTCCACAGACCAACACAGAGTACTAGCTTACCACAGTGTATGGCCCCTCTGACGAGGAACGGAAAGACGACTTCCTCGCGGAATTAGCTTCCATCGCCCCCCCGATAGGCCAACCTTGGCTCATCAATGGCGATTTCAACATCATATATGAAGCTAGGGACAAAAACAACAGCAACATTAACCGTAGAATGATGGGGAAATTCAGAGCCGCGATCGACGCAGGCAACTTACATGAGATTAAATGTAAAAATCGGCGTTTCACATGGAGCAACGAACGACGGAACCCGACCTTAGTGAGCATAGATAAATTTTTCTGCAACATTGAATGGGAAGGGCTCTTCCCATCTTACCTCCTTCACGCCGCGGCCACCTCCTGCTCAGATCACTGTCCATTGTTTCTTGCTTCGGCGGCAGCTCCACTGTGATGGCCTGGCTTAATAGGGATGATAGACTACTCATATCAATAAGGAATTCCTTCTTTTCCGGGAGCCCATTCAGATAGAACTCCAAAGTTAAGCGTGCTCAGCTTGGAGTAGTTTCAGGATGGGTGGCCGACCGGGAAGTTGCTCCCGGGTGCGCACGAGTGAGGACAAAGTGCGCAAAAAAGACTAGTATTGATATGTGGGGCCAGTCTAGATCCCGCCAGGAGTAACGACCACCGGCGGGTGTGTTCGGGGCGTTACAAGTTGGTATAAGAGCCGACCCTCGCGGTTACACGGATGTTTGTGGACAATTTGCAATCATGTTGTGCATGACATTTGTGACCCGTCGTGGCACACGGCATGGCACATGTGCTGTCCTGGAAGCACAGACGGTTGTGCCAAGAGGGAACGTTCCTGTGGCCCGACGAGGACGTCGGTTCCTCTGAGTGAGGGTTTATGTGATGGCCTGGCTTAATAGGGATGATAGACTACTCATATCAATAAGGAATTCCTTATTTTCCGGGAGCCCATTCAGATAGAACTCCAAAGTTAAGCGTGCTCAGCTTGGAGTAGTTTCAGGATGGGTGACCGACCGGGAAGTTGCTCCCGGGTGCGCACGAGTGAGGACAAAGTGCGCAGAAAAGACTAGTATTGATATGTGGGGCCAGTCTAGATCCCGCCAGGAGTAACGACCACCGGCGGGTGTGTCTGGGGCGTTACATCCACCCCGACCAGCGAGGTTCAGATTTGAGTATTTCTGGCCGCGCTGCCCTCGTTTCCAAGAGACAGTACAAAACGCATGGAATAGGCCAACTGCGGTGAACTGCGCGTTCGAAAGGCTAAAGGTAAAGATGGGCCGTGTAGAAAAAGACCTCAAGATATGGAGCAAATCTCTCTTCGGAGGAGCCAAGGTGAAGATACAAATTGCTCAGGAAGTGGTGCTCCGCCTAGACATTGCTCAAGAATCTAGAGCTCTGTCCAATGCTGAATTCCATCTACGCAAGATGCTCAAATTTAGAATACTTGGGCTAGTAGCAGTAGAGCGTGCTAGGAAACGCCAAGCATCTAGGATAACATGGCTGAGGGCGGGGGATGCACCATCGGCATTCTTCCAAGCAAAAATCAACGCTAGGAGGAGGAAAGCGTTCATCCATACAATTCAGGGACCTGCGGGAGATATAGTTTCTTCTCACGAGGACAAGGAAAAAACCATTCATTCCCATTTCTCCTCCCTTCTAGGCACGGCTGTGCAACGCGAAACATCGGTTAATTGGCAATCCCTACAAATGCCTAGGCTCCAAGGGGGAGGTTTAGACAACCCCTTCACTGAGGAAGAGATCTGGCGTGCAATCAAAGCATCGCCGGCGGATAGCTCACCGGGGCCAGATGGGTTTTCCGGCTCCTTCTTCAGATCATGCTGGGCCACAATCAAAGGGGACATCATGGCGGCATTCAGCCAATTTTACAACTTGCTAGGCGGGAACTTCAGAGCGGTCAACACAGCGGCGGTGGTTCTTATTCCAAAAAAGGACGGGGCAGCCACGATCAACGATTACAGACCAATAAGCCTAATACACTCCATTGCAAAGCTGATCTCCAAAGTGCTTTCGCTTAGACTGGCGACCGTAGTGCCAATGCTCATCTCTCCGGCCCAATCAGCCTTCCTCCGCACTAAGTGCATCCACGATAGCTTTCTATACATTCAAAACTGCATCAAAGCTCTTCATAGAAAGAAAACACCGGCTCTCCTGCTCAAGCTAGACATCGCTAAAGCTTTCGACAATGTCTCATGGGAATATATCCTTGAGCTGCTGCAACAACGAGGCTTTAGCGCCCGTTGGAGAGACTGGATTGCTCTCCTCCTATCCACGTCCTCTTCTTCTTTCATCCTTAACGGCTCCCCCGAAAAAAGGATTCGGCACCGACGAGGCCTACGTCAGGGCGACCCCCTATCACCGTTTCTTTTTATCCTCGCCATTGACACGCTTCACCATCTGCTGCAGGCGGCAGCCGATCAAGGCATGATCGCGTCGCTCCCAGGCCGCGAACTAAAGCTCAGAATCAGCCTCTATGCTGACGACGCCGTCATCTTCGCTAACCCAGTAAAGCAGGAGATCGATGCCCTAATGAACATCCTCCAAGAGTTTGGTGCAGCCTCTGGCCTTCGCATCAACCCATCAAAGTCTTCAGCCTTACCAATCCGATGCGAAGACTTAGACTTAGTTAGCATTCTGCAGAACTTCGGAGGAACGCTAGGCTCTTTCCCGTTGACTTATTTAGGCCTACCTCTCTCTCTATCTAGGCTCAAGTTGGCAAACCTACAGTTTATCCTTGATAGGATCAAAGCTCGGCTAGCAGGTTGGAAAGGGAAACTTTTGCCAATAGCTAGCAGGCGCATTCTGGTTAGATGCATCCTTAGCGCCATGCCAGCTTTCGCACTGACGGTGCTGCAAGTTCCAAAGAAGCTTCTCAAAGAGATAGACAAAAGCCCGCGTAGATTCCTCTGGAAACAGGACGAAGAGATTACGGGAGGTAGCTGCAAGGTTAACTGGACGGCAGTCTGCGCTCCAACATCGCTTGGAGGCCTGGGGATCCTGGACCTAGAATGTTTTAGCCGAGCTCTCAGACTAAGATGGCTCTGGACCTCCTGGACTAGCCCAGAGCGGCCATGGGTTGGCACTGAAACACCCTGCAATGCCAAGGATAAGGCCCTATTTGCAGCGGCAACAACTGTTTCCATCGGATATGGGAACACTGCCCTATTCTGGCACTCGTCTTGGCTAGGAGCAGACACCTTAGCTAGTGCACATCCGACGATTTACAAGCATTCTAGACGGAAAAACATAACCGTAAACGAGGCCCTCTCGGAAGACACATGGATAAAAGACCTGCGGCATGGAAATGTCCAACCAATAATGAGAGAATTTCTGATGCTACACCGCAAGATAAGATCAAGGGGCGTGACGCTCAACGATGAACAGAGAGATGAAATCCGGTGGGTTCTGGAAGAAAAGGGACAATACTCATCACGATCCGCATATGCGGCCCAATTTCAAGGAAGAATGCAAGTTGATTGGGATAAGCTAATCTGGTAAGCCAAGGTTCCAGGAAATATCAAGATTTTCATTTGGTTGCTCGTCCAAAACCGACTTTGGACTTGCGACAGGCTACAAGGAAGGGGCTGGCCAAACAATTATTTTTGCCCCTTGTGTTTTCGCAACCTGGAGACGACTCAACACCTGTTTTGGTCCTGCCCAGTAGCCCGCGAGGTGTGGACAAGGGTGGGTTCAAGAGGAGGATGCCACATGCTAGACACAAGACACCACCCCCACGGCGAGGATGCAAGTGAATCTTTCAGGGTTTTGATGGCAAACACGCAGCCAACACAAAGGAGGGCTTGCCAGGCCACGATGCTGCTGACATGTTGGGAAATTTGGCGAGAAAGAAACCGATGCATGTTCAACGAGAAGAATTCGTCGGCCCAAGATATTTCAAGAGTCATTGACCACTCCATCGAGCTATGGCGGCAAGCGGGAGCAGTTCATCTAGAGAGCCCCTTCTGGGATCCTCCATGAGAATATAATCCATGCGTTGTATTTTTGTTCTTTTTGTCTTTTTTGAGAGGCCTTAGGGCCAGCGCTTCAACTTTTGTATTTCCCACTACTTTCTGCTTATGATATGGAATGCCAGCATTTTGCTGGATCTTTCAAAAAAAAATTAGTCTACCTATCCATCTTTACAATCTTGAGATCCTCAATAAATTTAGAAGTGCTAATTTCTTTCTTTTTTTTAATCCATAAAAAGAGACATGTCGATGGTTTCTTTTTTTGCAACAAAAGAGGCATCAAAAGAACAATAAGTTATAATTGGTGAAGAGTGATACCAATCTATAACCCGGCAAGGCATACACGAAGTTTTGCTTCATCCACTTTGGAGCACACTCGAATAAAATTCCATGATGAAACCATGAGTTCTCCAAGATGATTCCTAGCAATAACCTCAATGCTAGTCAATTTCAAACTCTTCACAAAACTAGCATCAACATTTATCTTAATATACTCTAAATCCCGAGGCTTTCAAAGAGGATGATCAGTTTTTGGCGGACTAATGTACTTCCCATTACCAATCACCCCTTATCCCTTTTTAATAAAAAAATAGGTCTGCAAAATAAATTCTCAATGAGAGTTTGAAACTTTGCGCACTATAGAAAGAAAATTAAAGACATCAAGCACAGAACAAAAGGAAACATAATTTTTTTTTGTATGGGGTGTGTGTTACGTTCGTGACTCTTTAGAATATGGTATGTCATGTGTTATATTCCCGACTCTTGAAAGTTATAGTATAGAGTGCACAATCATTATGAAGAAATTACTCTCTGTAAAGAAATATAAGATCATTTAGATCACTAAAGTACTTGATTAGGTAGATTCGAGAATTTATATGAGAGCTTCACGGACGATAAGTGAAATTATCCAAGGCCAGACCTAATCAACATTGTATTATAGGAATCCCTATGCGCATGAATTGGCCACTATGCCTAGTAGAAGGAGAAAAGTTTTCATACGACATACGAGAAATTCCTATATGTCTTGGCACGGCTACCTATACCAGTTTGACTCATTCTCATGTAAACCTGATGCATCGACGTGGAAATATCTATACCAATGTTATATAAGGGCATCATATGTTTGGTAGAATGCAAGACTTTTGCGCATAGTCCAGAGACTTTACAATGCCTAGAGATTTAGGTGCTTTCCATCGAGACCTAGTTGACCTCGTTGACGTTGGGCATATAAGAACATCATTTAACTTATAACGCTTATTTGAATTGATTTGACATGATTTAATAAAGTTTACAAAAGTAGAAAGAATTTGGAACTTATTTACTTATGACAGAGAGAAAACACACAAAAAACATCTCTATCATAGCAAAATGAGTTAAAAAACAAGAGAAACATAAATTTCATTTTGTGTGTGTTACATTCCAAACTCTGTGGAGTATAACAGACCGCAAATTCGAGACGAAGACAACGACTCGATTAGGCAGATTTGGGAATTTAGATCTAATACAAATTCACCATCATCTCAGTTATGCTCCATCTAATGCTTAAGTAGAGGTCGTCTCCTCTCATAAATGGGCTAAACCCTTAAATTATAACTTACAAGGCCCAAGGCACATACTAGGTTGTAGCCCAAGTGCGGGGGTAGCCACTTCAATGGGAAGCGGTCGTGACATCTGTTGGAGCAATATTTGCCCTACTGTGTTTTGGAGATTGTTGACAGAAACATATATTGACTGATTTGTTTGCGAGTGCACACAGAGAGAAATAGTCCATGTAGGACCGGAGAGAATGCTTTCTCCCGTGTCAAGTCCGAACAACTTCACCGAAGAATATATGCGTAGCAGAGAAGAATGAGCTACATCTGTTGAAGACTTGTAGACGAGAAGATTGATGTGAAGGAGTTAACCCCTCAAAAAAATTGCTGATATGAAGCAATTGGTTCGGAGATTCTGTCCGGAAAAAATTGACTGAAGCGAATAGAAATCGAAGACAAAGTGACGACGTAGTATTCACTTCGTTGTTCTTCTTTCATTTATTTGAGTTATAGGACCTCCGTACTATTAAGAGGGGTATAGGTTCTCGAAGCTTAGATCCGTTGTGATGCTTAGCCCAAAACCTATGTGAGACTGAGAGAAATCTCTTTATGCTTCGAATGATTACCTGCCAACAGTAGACGTTGTTCTTCGTGCAGCAGGCGATATCTTTCGAACCGAGGAGTTATCATTTCTTGCTTTGCAAGGAATTTGACTGTTGTGCTCAATTTCTGACCGTTGGACTCGTGTCGTTCAACCATTGGTTGTCCCACATGTCCAATTTGGTATTTTCCCTTCAGGGAAGGTTGTGGCTATAAATAGCCACCCCGCTCCAACGTTGCCCATTGGCTGCTCCGCTTAAGATTTCTGGAAAGATTGATTGAGCATCCCCTCTCCGAGTGGTTTGAGTTTAAGATCCACCGAGAGAAAAATCAAGAGACAAAACTTAGACAATGGTTGAGCATCACAGAAGTTCTGATTTAGAGTTCTTGTACATATTACTCTTGAGAGTTGCATACTCTCTAGACGGATATGTGTCGGCTCGAGTGTTGAAGAGTTGTTGTCTTCACCGAGCAAGATCTTCAGCAACCAAGAGTCATTGTGGTTCGCGAAGAGGTCTATCGAAGGTTTGGAGATCGCTGACAAGTATCTACCACGAGTGAAATAAACTTGAGTCTGATCAGCTCTGAATTGAAGGAGAATAGTGCGAAGAGAGTTTATCTTCTGTGTTAAATCACAACCCTTCCAACCAGACGAAGTCCTTTGGCAGAAGGGCGAACTGGTCTACCAAATTCATCTATCGTCATTGAGCACCATTGGTTCATTCTATCTAACTGCATTACCTTCAGTAGTTTACGGTCGTGGTCTACAGTTTGCCTTCGTGTTGTTTGACGATAGTTTATATGATCTATAATTGACTATTGCATATCAGTTCATATCTTTCATCCTTGTCACATCCTTCCATCATAGTTCGTTGCACATCTTCCTGCATTTCCTTCATTCCGTTCAGTCATTCCAATCACATTGATTTCTCGATGTCACCTTTATTCACTTGATCTTTGTTCTCTCTAGTGTTTTTCCTTCGCAGTTCATATCTCGTTTTCACTCATGTGTTGTTTCTGCTAGCATATTGTATTACCACCGTTATTGTCAAATCTGTGATATCCTATGCTCTATCTATAATTGCTTCCTACATCGATAGATTTGCTCCTTAAAAAAGTGCTTGGTTGAGTTATCTTATACCAAACTTTATTTCCGCTATTGTGCTTGGGATTGGTTCATTACATTCGCAAGAATTTTTTAATCTCCCATTCACCCCCCTCTGGTCGATATACTCTCGGTCCTAACAATTGGTATCAAAGCGGGTACTCACCATCTTTGCTTATTAAAGGTCTAACAACCTTAGAGTTCTGAGTATGTCGTGTGCAGGTAGATCCTAAATGCTTAGTGTAGGATGCTAGTATACCATCAGTGGCCCTACATTCTTGTCCGTCTGCTATGCTATACTATCGGGTCGTGATCACTTCAGGAGGTGATCATGGGTATATACTATATACATGCTACACATGTTACAAGTTGTGACTAAATTCGGGTCGGCTCGTGCAGTACCCACGAGTGATTCACGGACCGGGGGCTGAAAGGACATTTTTTCTGACGGCCCTCTGTATGGATCTTTATGGCGGAGCGACAGGGCAGGTTGAGACACCCATGAGAGGTGGCCTGGTCCTTGGTCGTTGTCCGCGGTTATTTCATAATAACACACTTAACGAGTTTGGATATTTGATCGAAGTTGGGTCATTGGCCTATACGCACTAACTGCCACACGAGACAAGATATGGGCAATCGGCGTCGTAGTATCAGTCGAAGCTTTCCAGACGTCAGCGACTGAGTGACGCGCGTCGGGTTGGTCTGGAACGCATGCACTCGTACAAGGGGGCTAGGTCTGCTCACCGGTCGTATTCGCAATGTGCAGGAGTGCAAACGGCGATGGGCCCAAGACCCCCGCGCGCTTAGGATGTAGACCGGCGTGCTGACCTCTTTGTCGGGCCTAGGTAGGGTTGCGACGTGTTGATCTTCGAGCCTGGGCATGACCCAGGAAAGTGTGTCCGGCCAGAGTGATCGAGCGTGTCGGGTTATGTTGTGCACCCCTACATGGAAGTAATCTATTCGAATAGCCGTGTCCACGGTAACATGACGACTTGGAGTTGTATTCCGACCTCTGACAACTAGAATCATATATTTAATAAAACATACCCAGATGAGTTCCAGATAAAACTCGGTGATTGCTCTCTCTGAGGGTGATGTGGAGAGGATCGTCGGGTAGGATGATGCTATACGATGATACTTGTTACTATTCCAGCTACTCTCTTCTACTGCTGCAAGATGGTGGCTGCCAGAAGCGTAGTCTTCGATAGAACTAGCTTTCCCCCTCTTATTCTAGCATTCTGCAGTTTAGCCCATAGATATTACCCCTTTATACAGATACGATTGCATATGTAGTGTAGATCATTCATTGCGTGTACGTTGGATGAGTACTCACGGTTGCTTTACTCCCCCTCCCCCCTTTTTCCTTTCTTCTCGGTTGATGCAACCAGATGGTGGAGTACAAGAGCTAGATGCCACCGCTGACGACAACAGCTACCCCGACGGAGGCTACTACTACATGGAGGCCGCCGACGGCCAGTAGTAGTTTAGGAGGATCCCAAGCAGGAGGCCTTGCCTTTTCGATTTGTATCCCTGTTTGTGCTAGCCATCTTATGGCAACTTGTTTACCTTATGTTTGTACTCAGATATTATTGCTTCCGCTAACTCATTTATGATCGAGCTTATGTATTCGAGCCCTCGAGGCCCCTGGCTTGTACTATGAAGCTTGTATGACTTTAATTTATGTCTAGAGTTGTGTTGTGATATCTTCGAGCGAGTCCCTGATATTGGTCGTAAACATTTGCGTGCATGATTAGTGTACGGTCAAATCGAAGACGTCACAAGGCTAAATTCCAGCAAACGAGGTTTGTAGTGCCTTCCTTTATGTACCCTTTGGGTTCGACACTTTACTAATGATGAAAGTGCTACAACAACCACTTGCACTGAAATCAAACCGCCCACCTCCACGGCCTCGCTACACCCTTGGCACGCCAGCCCGCACCCCTCGCCACGCATCCAGCGTAGCCTCTGTCCACGGATGTAGCACATTCACCTACGGTTGCGGCAAAAAGGCTTGTGGCTCCCGGACGGCTAGCTGTTCGGAGCACGCCGATTGCAACTTTTGGATTCCAGATTGGCGATTGCCACATCAGCACGCCGGAATACTGTTGGAAATATACCCTAGAGGCAATAATAAAATGGTTAATATTATATTTCCTTGTTCATGGTAATTGTCTATTGTTCATGCTTTAAATGTATTATCCGGAAATCGTAATGCATGTGTGAATACATAGACCACAACATGTCCCTAGTGAGTCTCTAGTTGACTAGCTCGTTGATCAATAGATGGTTACGGTTTCCTGACCATGGACATTGGATGTCACTGATAACATGATCATATCATTAGGAGAATGATGTGATAGACAAGACCCAATCCTAAGCCTAGCACAAGATCGTGTAGTTCGTATGCTAAAGCTTTTCCAATGTCAAGTATCCTTTCCTTAGACCATGAGATTGTGCAACACCCGTATACCGTAGGAGTACTTTGGGTGTGCCAAATGTCACAACGTTACTGGGTGGCTATAAAGGTACACTACGGGTATCCCCGAAAGTATCTGTTGGGTTGGCACGAATCAAGACTGGGATTTGTCACTCCGTATGACGGAGAGGTATCTTTGGGCACACTTGGTAAGACATCATCGTAATGAGCTCAATGTGACTAAGGGGTTGGTCTGGGATGATGTGTTACGGAACGAGTAAAGAGACTTGCCGTAAGGAGATTGAACAAGGTATCGGTATACCGACGATCGAATCTCGGGCAAGTACTATACCGATAGACAAAGGGAATTGTATATGGGATTGATTGAATCCCCGACATCGTGGTTCATTCGATGAGATCATCGTGGAACATGTGGGAGCCAATATGAGTATCCATATCCCACTATTGGTTATCGGCCGGAGAGGTATCTCGGTCATGTCTGCATGGTTCCCGAACTCGTAGGTTCTACACACTTAAGGTTCGATGACGCTAGAGTTGTTATGGGAATAGTATGTGGTTACCGAAGGTTGTTAGGAGTCCCGGATGAGATCCCGGACGTGACGAGGAACTCCGGAATGGTCCGGGGGCGAAGATCAATATACTGGACGAAGGGTATTGGAGTCTGGAATTGTTCCGGGGGTACCGCGTGATGACCAGCGTGTCCGAAAGTGGTTTTGGAGGCCCCGACAAGCGTTGGGGGGCCTTATGGGCCAAGGGGAGGGGGCACATCAGCCCACTAAGGGGCTGAGCGCCCCTCCCACCACATCTCACGTAACATGGAGAGGTGGGGGCGCCTCCCTAGGGCAGCCGCCCCTCCCCGCTTGGGGGGCAAGTTTCCTAGGGATGGGGGCGCCCAAACCCATCTAGGGTTTCCCCTGTGGCCGCCGCCCCTCCCCTAGGGAAACCCTAGGGCGCCTCCTGCTCCCCCCTTCCCCCTATATATAGTGAGGGAGAGAGAGGGCAGCCGGACCCCTTCCCTGGCGCAGCCCTCTTCCCCTCCCAACTCCTCATTTTCCTCCGTAGAGCTTGGCGAAGGCGTGCCGGAGAACTGCAAGCTCCACCACCACGCCGTCGTGCTGCCGGAGCTCTTCCCCAACCTCTCCTCCCCCCTTGCTTGATCAAGAAGGAGGAGACGTCCCCGGGCTGTACGTGTGTTGAACGCGGAGGCGTCGTTGTTCGGCGCTTAGATCGGAATCGACCGCGATCTGAATCACTGCGTGTACAACTCCACCAACCGCGTTCTTGTAACGCTTCCTCATCGCGATCTTCAACGGTATGAATATGCCCTCCCTCCCTCTCGTTGCTAGTAAACTCCATAGATGGATCTTGGTGATGCGTAGGATTTTTTTTCTTTTCTGCAACGATCCCCACCAGTGGCATCATGAGCTAGGTCTATGCATAGTTACTATGCACGAGTAGAACACAAGATTGTTGTGGGCGTAGATCATGTCAATTTACTTGCCGCTACCATTCTTATCTTAATTTGGCGGCATCGTGGGATATCAGAACAAGGGGTTTTGAAGGAAAGAGCAGAATCAAAAGAATGATGCCAATTATAATGTCCAATATAAAACACGACAAAGCTTTGATGTGATTCTCTCCCCCTTAAGATAAGATTGCTTTTCTTCTTCCCCTAAGTCTTCTCTTCTCCCCTACTCCCCCTACTCCCCCTAAGTCCTCTCCCCCTTTGACATCAAGTGCCGAAAAGGACAGCAAACTAGGTAGGGCAGGAAAAGTGAAAAGAGAGAAAGAAAGAAGGAAGTGGGATCCTTAAGAATCACAACAGGGCAAATAAGAACATTCAGAGAAACAATTTGAGTTTAAATTTGAGTCCTCTCCTCCTTAAAATTTAAAATTTGAGTGGAGCTGCAGAAGTAGATGTCCTGGAAGATAAATCGGTGACACCGAATTTTATGGATCGGTGGGTCCGAATCCTTTTCGGTTAGACCGAAAATTTCAAATCGGTGACGCCGAGTTTATTCCAAGGAAATACAGAAATAATTCAGCTCACTCTGCGAGGAGTACTTCAAAAGATTTGCAATGAATTTGTAAAAGATTTTCAGGGAATTGATCAGAGCCAGAAGGATATACACAAAAGTCATAAGAAAAGAAATAAAAAAGATTCCTAGATGAAGTTTTTTTTTTTGTAAAAGAAAACTCAATGAGAGAACATAAGAGAAAAACAGAAAGACTCCAAAAACATATGTACTTCATCTAGATAAAGGTCGGCGACAAAGTCACCTATGTTTGAGTATATTGACTTAGGAGTCAAATGAGGACATTTGATCATAGATCATACTCATCGTTTAAGCTCAAAATGGGGTTGCCATTTTTCGATTAAGCATTTGATGTGATCACATCTTATGAAGCTGCTTGTACTCATGACTTTGAGTAAAGCTCCTTAAAGATGTGAAGAACATACCTTGGGCTTGTTGATGCTTTGCTCATGTAGGTAGACTTGATGTAGGTGCTCATTGAATGTGAAGTTGGAGCGCCGTTTCTATTTGTGTAGTTCATCTTCCTACAAGGGTTAGGCAAGCAAGGAAATACTCGAGGATATCCAAGATGACAAGAGTGAAATACTAGATGTATAAGATGTCAAAAAGGATATGTGGAATTTTGTTCCTTGAACTCAACATCCCAAAGGGCTAGATACTTGGTCAATGACAAGATTACTCATGATTTGAGTGTGTGGTAATCTTGTGGAATGTAGATCATTCAAGTACCTGCAAAGAGTTGGATGCAATACAAGGAGGCAAATGTGTCCAAGACATATAATCATCATCATAAGAGAAATATCAAGGATTAGTCAAGAGGCTCATGCCTTGCATGCATCAATGGAGTTATCACTCCAAGTTTGAAGCATCAATGATGTTCAACTCACTCCTTAAGCGACAAAACACTTTCTCATCAAGAGGTTTTGTAAATATACCAGCAAGCTGTTTGTCAGTACGAACATGCTTAAGATTAATGTCACCCTTGGCAATATGATCACGAATAAAATGGTGACGAACTTCAATATGCTTTGTTCGAGAGTGTTGCACTGGATTGTGTCCAATCTTGATTGCACTCTCATTGTCACAAAGCAAGGGAACACGTCTCACATGTATCCCATAATCCTTAAGCGTTTGTGTCATCCATAGTAATTGAGCACAACACGAACCAGCAGCAATATATTCTGCTTCGGCAGTGGATAATGATACCGAATTTTGTTTCTTGGAGGACCAAGATACAAGGGATCGACCAAGGAATTGACATGTACCCGAAGTTGACTTTCTATCAACCTTGTCACCGGCATAGTCCGAGTCGGAATAGCCAACAAGATCGAAAGAAGCTCTCTTAGGATACCAAATGCCAAAGTTTGGTGTGTGTATCAAGTATCTCACTATCCTTTTAACAGCTTTAAGATGACATTCTTTAGGAGCTGCTTGATATCGCGCACACATGCATACACTCAACATTATGTCAGGACGAGAAGCACAAAGATATAGTAGAGAACCAATCATAGAACGGTAAACTCTTTGATCAACGGGTTCTCCATCTTTTGTCAAGTCATTATGTCCACTAGTAGGCATGGGGGTACTCATACCTTTGCTTTCTTGCATGTTGAACTTCTTGAAGAGATCCTTGGTGTACTTTGTTTGTGAGACAAAGGTACCCTCCTTAGATTGCTTGATTTGCAACCCAAGGAAGAATTTGAGTTCACACATCATGGACATCTCATACTTCTCCGACATGAGCTGTCCAAACTTCTTGCTAAAATGAGGGTTAGTTGAACCAAAGATAATATCATCAACATATATTTGGCACACAAATAGTTCACCATTAACCCTTTTTGTGAACAGCGTTGAGT
This sequence comes from Secale cereale, assembly GCA_902687465.1. Taxonomy (NCBI): domain Eukaryota; kingdom Viridiplantae; phylum Streptophyta; class Magnoliopsida; order Poales; family Poaceae; genus Secale; species Secale cereale. The sequence goes on along the minus strand of LR738710.1, from coordinate 214,133,364 downwards.
CTATCTTTCCAATCTCAAAGCCTTTTTCAAGAAGAAAGCTAGTTAAGCATTTGTACCAAGCTCTAGGGGCTTGTTTAAGACCATAAAGAGCTTTATGCAACTTGTAAACATGATTAGGCTTTTTGGGATTCACAAACGGAGGTTATTTCACAAATACTTCCTCCTCAATTTCACCATTTAGGAAAGCACTTTTGATGTCCATTTGATAGAGAGTAATATCATGATGATTGGCATAAGCAAGAAGAATGTGAATGGACTCAAGTCTAGCAACGGGGGCATAGGTCTCACCATAGTCCATACCTTCGACTTGTGTGTAACCTTGAGCTACGAGACGAGCCTTGTTGCGGATGACTTGTCCATCTTCATCTTGCTTGTTCCGAAACACCCATTTGGTTCCAATGATGTTTTGATCATCGTTGGGCTTCTCTACCAAAGTCCACACCTTGTTCCTCTCGAAGTTGTGTAGTTCTTCGTGCATAGCGTTCACCCAATCCGGGTCTTTAAGTGCTTCTTCTACCTTCATAGGTTCAATACTAGAGATAAATGAGTAATGCTCACAAAAGTTAGCTAAGCGAGTTTTAGAGCGAGTAATTCTCCCGGAGTTGATGTCGTTCATCATTTGTTCCACGGGATGATTCTTCTTGACTCTTGCTCGAACTCGGGATAGCTTTTGTTGATGTTGTGGCTCAGCTTCCTCATCATCTTCATCTTCCTCTTCTTCATTGTTGTTGGTGTTGTCTTGAGGTGGTGGAGAAGGAGGTTGTGGTGGATCTTCTTGTTGCATTTCCTCATCTTGGTGAGTTCCACTTGTGGAGGCCTCCATGTTGCCTTGAGGTTCATCTCGCCGTGAGGTAGGTGGCTCCACATATGTAGATGAGGTACTCTCCTTCACTTCCATGGGACGGATCTTTCCAATAGATAAATCTTGGATAGCTTCAGATGGGTCCTTGTCTCCTACATCAATAGGCATTTGCTCTACTTGCGAGCCATTAGATTCATCAAACTTCACATCTACCGTCTCTTCAACCTTTCGGGTGAAATTATTGTAGACACGGTAGGTGTGGGAGTTTGATCCATAACCAAGAAGAAAGCCTTCATGAGATTTAGGAGCAAATTTAGATCGACGATGCTTGTCAAGGATATAGCATTTTGAACCAAAGACACGAAAGTATCCCACTTGGGGTTTGTTACCGGTGAGAAGCTCGTATGATGTCTTGCCGAGAAGCTTGTGAAGATAAAGCCTGTTGATAGCATGACAAGCTGTCTCGACCGCTTCTCCCCAAAAATGCTTCGGTGTCTTGTATTCATCAAGCATCGTTCTTGCCATCTCTATGAGCGTTCGGTTCTTCCTCTCAACAACTCCATTTTGTTGAGGAGTGTACGTAGCCGAGAACTCATGTAGAATTCCTTCCTCATCGAGAAAAGAGTCTACATTGGCGTTCTTGAACTCCGTTCCATTGTCACTCCGAACTTTCTTGATCTTCACCTCAAATTGATTTTGGGCCTTTTTGGCAAAGGTCTTGAAGATCTTCTGAACCTGCGATTTATCATCAAGGAAAAATACCCACGTAAATCTGGAATAATCATCAACTATAACTAGACCAAAGGAGTTACCACCAAGGCTTTTGTAAGCATTGGGACCGAAGAGATCCATATGAAGAAGCTCAAGCGGTCTCCTAGTGGTCATGATGTTTTTCACGGGATGACTTCCACCAACTTGTTTTCCTGCTTGACAAGCACTACAAAGTCTATCTTTGTCAAAGAGAACATCTTTAACACCAAGAATATGATCACCTTTGATTAGCTTGTCTAGGTTACGCATACCAACATGTCCTAGCCTTCTATGCCATAACCAACCTTTAGAGGATTTAGCAATGAAACAAGCTCTAGGTTGGGCTTTCTTAGTGAAATCAACAATATATAGATCACCTCTACGAATACCAGTAAAAGCCATGTTTTGATTATCACGACGAAATACTTGGCAATCTACTTTGGTAAATAGCACATTGAATCCAAAGTCAGCTAATCTAGACACGGAAAGTAAATTGTATCCAAGAGATTCTACAAGCATGACATTTTGAATAGAGCTATCATGAGATATGGCCACCTTACCAAGGCCAAGTACCTTACCCTTGGAGTTGTCTCCAAAAGTCACATACTTGCGTGGGCCATCGTTTTTTGCAAGCTCTCGAAACATGTCTTTATCTCCGGTCATGTGATCGGTGCATCCACTATCAAGAATCCACTCTTTTCCACCGGACATGTAGTCTCTCATATTTGCCATAAGATTGAGACTCTTCATGACCTTGTCTAGCTCGGTGTTCGAATCAGAGTAATCATCATCATGCTCATGCTCATCATCATATTGACCCATAGATTGTTCATCATCAACACCTAGGTCAATTTGATAAGTACTTGCATTAGTTTGGTCAATGGAACAATAATCTTCGGAATGCAATGCAAGAGCATTTCTAATGATAATATTGATAAGACTGGGATCACCCTTCTTTTTCATAAGATCACGAAGCTCAAAGAAGCATTTATCAAAGTTAGGATCATTGGGGTGCAACTTATCAAATTCAATAGTCTTGTGTAGAATTTCATCAAGACTTCTCAAAGAGTAGTCCGGATAAAGTTCTTCCAATAATTTCCACATAGCATAGGCACACTCAAAGTTTGTAACAAGATTAAGCAAGTCATCAGGTAACCCTCTAATGATAAGATTTACAGTTCTAAGGTTACGAAGCAAATCAAGCTCTTCATCCATGGTAGGGTGCAAGGGATCAAAAGGAGGCACATAAGGGGTTTCAACATATTTGCACAAATTGTACATTTTAAAGATACTAAGCATTTCAACCCTCCAAGAGTTATAGAACCTTCCATCAAGAACAGGCACTCTATGGCTAACACTCCCATCCGTAGACACGTCCATCTTCCTCCAATGGTGTGTAAACCAAAGCAATGGAGACCAAAGCTCTGATACCAATTGTAGGATCGAAGAAGTATGTCTAGAGGGGGGGTGATTAGACTACTTGACAATATAAAAAATCTG